>OY856413.1:711122555-711492555 GCA_963693085.1 Alisma plantago-aquatica | reverse complement strand
GATAATGCAAATGAAACTGAACTCAAGAAATCGTGGAAACTGTAACATCCCTGACCTGGGTTATTCTTTAACCCTAGGTGTTTTGATTAAGAAAGTTGATTATATGCATGTACTTATCTTGTGAAAGATAATTAAGGCTCTTGAGGAACTTATATTTCAATTTCAGTCCTTTTTGAATAATGTTGAAGCAATGTTTGCTTATTTTGGACTAAAGTGCAAATTACCCAAGTCGAGAGGTTAACATGCAAATGGTGCATGATAAGATGTTCCTCTGATGTTAAGACATCATAATAATGAATGTGATGTAGTGGTATGGTTTCCCCAAGCTTGGGCACCAAGATTAAGCTTGTAAAGCAATGTTGTGCATTAAAACCTAGTTTTGGAGTAAAGTGCAATTTACCCAAAATACAGGGTTCAATATGAAAATTACCACTTCAATAAGGTCCTTAATGTTTCTTATCATCAGTTAGAGTAAAGAAAATGAGAGGGACTCCTCATTTGAATTAAGTTGTAGGAGAGAGAATCTTGACATTAAAATAATCAAGAATAATGCCTAATTGAAACCCTAATTCGATTTAGGGCAAAAATGAATAAAAATAATTGAAGGGCTTTCAACCAAAATGTTTTGGGTTGATTTTGAATAAGGATGGACGTTCCTTTAACAAGATAAGGAACGAAAATATCTTAAGTAGGTGAAATTCCACTCACCTTTATATAAAGAAAAGTAATATCCACTCACATGTGAGATATTATATTATAAGCATTAAGGTGCTTAATTTGCTTTTCTTTAAATTGAGGATAATGAAGGATAATTAAAGGCAAAGGGATATTCCTCGTATCCATGGAGTTGAGGGGGAAGAGGCGGCCATAATTTTTGGATTAATTGGATTTTTATAAGGCATATTCTCTCTCATCAATTTCTTTATAAAAGTGCCATTTCCAAGCCCAAACCAAGGCCTTTTTCAGATTTTCTTCTTCCCCTTGCTTGCAAAACCGACCAAGGAGCTAGGGAGGAGCAGGGAGCACGTCCCCAACCTGTGGGTAAGCCCTTGACCTTCATTCTCCTTGATTTCATGGTGGAAATCGAAAATAAATTATGGATTCCTTCTTATTTCGATCTCCTCTTCAACCCTAGCCAACTTTTGCAATCAAAAGCTTGAGGACGAGCCTAGGGGGAGTTGCTAGAGCTTCATCCACCATTAATGGAGTGAGCTTGGAGCTTTGGAGCTCAATTGGAGGCGGGTTTTATAACTCAAACCCTTAAACATTGCTATTGCATCAATTCTTTATGCTTTGTTGATTGATTTCTTCAATTTGATGCACTCTTGTTTCTTTGCTGCAATTTCCATCAAGAACGGTTGCTGTTCTTGGTTGTTCGAAGGAAGGGGATGATGAAATCATCCTAGATGCTTATCCAAAGAAAATTACCAAGCAAAACCGTTTTGATAGCTACTCCAAATCGTTTTAATTTGATTGGCTATGCGGTTTCAGCAAACCATTTAAGGGCAAACGGTTTGAAACCGTTTGGGAGCAAACGGTTTCAAGACCATTTGAGATGGTTGACCAAGCGTTGACCGTTTGGGAATTTTGTTCCTAATTATGTAGTCTGATAACCCTCCAAATGTGAGGGATTAACTCCAAAGGAATCGAGAGTTGATGGCCAATCAATTAGGCAAGCGGATTGAATTATGTGCTGATTTTCAACCTGATTAACTTGACCTGGTTGAGCAAACGGTTTCAAGACCATTTGAGATGGTTGACCAAGCGTTGACCGTTTGGGATTACTGTTCATAATTATGTTTATTAATAACCCTCCAAATATTATGGATTAACTCCAAAGGAATCGTGAGTTGAAGCCTAATAAATTAGGGAAACCTAATTGGATTAAGTGCTGATTTTCAATCTGATTTAATTGAACTTTTTGGGAAAACGGTCTCAAGACCGTTTGAGTGCGTTGACCAAGCATTGACCGTTTGGGATTACTGTTCCTAATGATGTGATATAATGACTCACCAAATTTGATGGATTAATTCCAAACGAGTCATGAGTTGAAGGCTAATCAATTGGGCAAACCCTAATTGAAATCAGTGCTGAAATTCCAATGAGTTAATTAGAGATTTTGGGTTGGTTAGCCCAAACGGTTTCAAGACCGTTTGGGGATCACCCAAACGGTCTCAAACCGTTTGGGGATCACCCCAAGACCGTTTGGAGGTCTGGGGTCAAGTATAGTTGACCAATTGAAGGTCCAAAGGTACTAATCATATTGCAATGTAGTGCTGATTTGTTGATCAACTCGATAGACCAATCCATGAAGAATTTTCACTAGAGTCCAAAGGTTGGATGGTAAAACGGTCTCAAGACCATTTGGTGGTCACCCAAGACCGTTTGGAGGTCTAGGGTTGAGTATGGTTAGGTGTTTTAAGGTGTAAAGGTACCAAGCTGTTAAACAATGTAATGTTGATTTGGTGATCAATCCAATGAACCAAACCCTAATTGGATTGCTTAGATTTGAGTGATATGATGGGCAAACGGTCTCAAGACCATTTGGAGCTCATCCAAACGGTCTCAAGACCGTTTGGTGGTCACCCAAGACCGTTTGGAGGTCTAGGGTTGAGTATGGTTAGGTGTTTGAAGGTCTAAAGGTACCAAGCTGTTATACAATGCAATGCTGATTTGGTGATCAATCCAATGATCCAAACTTTAATTGGATGGCTTGGATTTGAGTGATATGATGGGCAAACGGTCTCAAGACCGTTTGGAGGTCATCCAAACGACCTCAAGACCGTTTGGGGTCAGGTCATACCCAATTTGGATGATGGTTCAATGGTTTCAATGTAACTAATCTTGCATTGATTAGTGTTGATGGATCGTTGATTCCAAACCCTAATTCAATTGAATCAAACCCTAATTGAGGACCAATTGAGGGTTAATTGAGGGTCAAATCAGTTGAAGGTTGACCTATTAAACTCAATTGAAGTATGAGTGTAGGTCCAATTGATGATTGGTTCCATGAATCCAATGATTGAAGGAATCAACATTGGAAACCCTAATTCAATTGGATGCTTTATGTAATGGAGGTCCAATGTGATTGAATCTCTTGAGAATTAAGATGATGAATGATCCATTGACCCAATGATGATTAGTAATGATAAACAAAGAAGGTACAAAGGTTGAAACCCTAACAGTACCTAAGGGACTAGTACCAATTAAGGAATGAATCCCTAATTGCTTATTGGACCAATAACTTGATACACTACATTAATCATAGTGGTATGCTCTTGATTGAAGGGTTGATATGACCTAATCAATTTGAGATGATTTAAACATGAATTCATACATGAATATGATTCATGTGGTGATTAAGGGTATGATCCTTAAGAAGAGAGATCATGAAACCCTAATCATGAATATAAACCCTAATTGACAGGGCTTTTGGGTTCTAACCCTAATTGAGGGCAATTCTAAATGTAACCCTAATCCAGGGTGAGGATGTAACCCTAACTCAGGGTAGTGATGTGTGAAACTCCAATTTAGGGAAATGAAATGTAAAACCCTAATTGGGATGAATAGTGAATCTCTAATTATGGACAATTGAATGAAATCCTAATGGAGATGCATAGTAAACCCAAATTGTGGGTGACTATGGTGGAAACCCTAGTTGAGGGTGATTACATGAGAAACCCTAGTTGAGGGTGATTCCATGAGAAACCCTAGTTGAGGGTGATTCCAAGAGAAACCCTAATTAAGAGTTAACATCACATGAAGCTCTAATGCTATGTTGTGATGAGAGGCCCTAAGAAGGGTGAAGGTATGTGAGACTCTAATGTGAAGTCATAATACATAAAGCCCTAATCTTAGGCAATATGACAATGAATTATAATCCTAATTTTAAATAAGGGTATAAGGAAACCCTAATGATTAGATAGAAGGAATGGCCTTATAAAGGTGAAACATTTAATGTGGTTGATTATAGGCAAGCTTATTGTAAGCAATGCCTTAATCTGAGATGAGTCCATATCATTAAAGATAGTTGGACCATTCTTATGTGTAACCTATGCACTTTATGGTAAGAGTGATAGGTTAGTGGATGAAAGGATTAAGATGGGAAATACCTTAATCCAAGATAAGCTGGTAACTTAAGAAAGTAGTATGTGATGATCAATGATGAGTTAAAGGAATTAAATTCCATGAACTGTGTAATCAGGATTGGTTACGGACCAATGTCTGGCGGTGTAATCAAGTTTGGTTAAAGTCCAATACCTAGCAGAGGCTTAATGCCTGTAATCAGGATTGGTTAGAGTCCAATGCCTGGCTGTGTAATCAGGATTGGTTAGAGTCCAATGCCTGGCTGTGTAATCAGGGTTGGTTAAAGTCCAATGCCTGGCTGTGTAATCAGGATTGGTTAGAGTCCAATGCCTGGATGTGTAATCAGGTTTGGTTAAAGTCCAATACCTGGCAGAGGCTTAATGCCTGTAATCAGGGTTGGTTAAAGTCCAATGCCTGGCTGTGTAATCAGGATTGGCTACAGACCAATGCCTGGCTGTGTAATCAGGTTTGGTTAAAGTCCAATACCTGGCAGAGGCTTAATGCCTGTAATCAGGGTTGGTTAAAGTCCAATGCCTGACTGTGTAATCAGGGTTGGTTAAAGTCCAATGCCTAGCTGTGTAATCAGGATTGGTTATGGACCAATGCCTGGCTGTGTAATCAGGTTTGGTTAAAGTCCAATACCTGGCAGAGGCTTAATGCCTGTAATCAGGGTTGGTTAAAGTCCAATGCCTGGCTGTGTAATCAGGGTTGGTTAAAGTCCAATGCCTGGCTGTGTAATCAGGATTGGTTACGGACCAATGCCTGGCTGTGTAATCAGGGTTGGTTAAAGGCCAATGCCTGGCTGTGAAATCAGGGTTGGTTAGAGTCCAATGCCTGGCTGTGTAATCAGGTTTGGAGAAATCCAATACCTGGCAGAGGTGTAATGCCTGTAATCAGGGTTGGTTAAAGACCAATGCCTGGCAGTGTAATCAGGTTTGGAAGAGTCCAATACCTGGCAGAGGCTCAATGCCTGTAATGATGACACAGGATTGGTAATAACCCAATGCCTGTATTAATGATATATGAGTACATGGTAGATGTAATTCCTTATCTGTTTAGCAGACTGACTAAGGCCAATAAGTTGAAACAAGAATGTCTCATGGGTGACATATCAAGATAATGAGTGTCACAAGAGAAGTTTGACATGATGGTATAATATGGAGGATAAATGATATACATGTTCTTCCTATTCCTTAATAAGAGAATGCTTTAAACTGCTTATCATCTGCCTATATTTATCTTCTTAAGATGCAATAATAATGTTTCTGGCGGAGAGTTATATCTCTCGCTGGGGCAATTTACAATTGTCTCACCCCCGTGGGATCCAACATTTTTAGGTGGACGCGGACAAAGAGGCAGATACTCTTTTACAGGAAAAGGAAAGCAACAGCTTGGACAGCAGTGAGATCTCAGGTGGAGGCACTGACTGTCAAGTCATATAGATAGTAGTCCTATGTGTCGTCTCTGTACTCTCAGGTCCTCGGAGTTTTCAGTCAGTGTTTTTGATATATCAAACTGAGGTTTTGGCTTGATGCCTCGAGATTCATATGCTGTCTGTATATAATGTTCATAAGGCAGCTGATGTTGTAGTCTCTGAAAAGAGATGGTACAGGTGATATATGTTTGAACCAGAATGTAAATGTTATACAATGGTTCTTGTTGTAAAGGATTTCCTATGTGTGGATCTCTTTGCAAAAAGTTTTAATTTTTAGTGATTTTCACTAATCCGCTACTTGATGAACGCTTCCGCATTAATTAATCATGTTTTCGCGAGATGGTCGTTACAATTGTGGTATCAGAGCTCTAGGTTCGCTGAGTCTACAGAGACATAGGACTAAGATGATTGAGTCTGTGTTAGTGTCCTCCAGTATACCCTATAATGATTTCTGCTTGTGCAGAGAAAGGGTAAAGTTTAAAATGACTGGAGAGCACAACGAACACGTTGCTTAGGGCAATGTTGTTGCACCAAGAAGAGGTGCAAGGGATCATGCAAGAATAGAATGAGTGCCTGAGAATCCCCATTAAGACCTGATCAGGATAGAGAATCCTATGATCATGCTCTTGTTGGGAAGATTAGGGCAACAGTAATGCATATGAGTGGACTGGATGCTAGGCTTACAACCTAGGTTATCAGTCCTTAATACAGAAAGCTTGAGCTTTAAAAGAGTTCCTGAATGAATTAGTCATGTGGGAACAAGGGAAAATGTGGAAAAGATTAACTTATGGCAAGAAAGTAGACTCTGCCATGATCTTAGATAGATAATAAATCTGTGATGGCAGTGCCCAAGAAGGGGCAATAAGCTGAGAAGTAGGTGATGATCTCTATAATTTTAGAGACATTTGCCTAATGGTTCTAAAAAGCCAAGGTTTTTGGTACAAATAGTGCAATAAATGCCTAGTGTACCAGGGAAGTAGCCACTAAGTAAGTGCAAAGGTCTTAACCTTTCACCTGTAAGATTCTATGGCTTAGTTTTTGCTTCAGTAATAAGACTAGTAAGACCATGATATGAGTACAAGATATGTTATAAATGTGTACATGTTGAGTACACTAAACCCTTTTTGTTATAAAAAAAAAGGATTGTTGATTTTGTTTTCCCTGTTGGTTGCTATATAGGGAAGAAATGATGAGAACTAGAATTTGAATTCTTTTCAATATTCTTTTAAATACTCTATATTGATCTTACCTCTATGAAAGAGGAAGAGGTATAGAAGAGATGCCTGGATAAAATCCAGGGATGTTAAATCTTATGTTATGATAATATGAAAAGCAAGAAATATGATAGCATGTAAGTGCATACTACTCGATCTCAGTACTTGTAAACCCTGATCAGGTATACAACTATTGATGATAAAGTGAGTATGGAAACTCTTAGATTGATATCTTTTTGATTGCCCTGATCAAGCAATCATTCTGATACAATCTAATGAGTATCATGAAATTGGAAATATGATATGGATAAATGTATCATATCTTAAGAACAAGAAAGAAGGATCTGATAGGAATTCAGATCAGTATGTGTATATGAGGAAGTAAAAGTATGACCCTCATATGATGATAAAGAGAACAAGGGAGGTGATCCCTGTTCTATAAAGTTGTAAATATGATAAAAGAAAGATGAGAATATAATGTGTTTTCAACACATGCGACCGATACCAAGGTAAGAGATTCTGGTATCTGAGAATTATCAGATGGTTTAGATTGGCTACCTGGAATGGTCAACTATGAAATCAGTCTGATTATATAAAATGATATGAACATCATATGTTAGGGGTTTATGCTTTGCATAAACATAACAACTAAATATGTATTTAAGATAAGTTCCCATTTGACTCTGAGAATATTGTGTGAAGAAACTTTGTGTTGATCAAAGTTTTATGATGTCTCCATAACAATGAGGTGTTATGAAGAGACATGATAATATGATGAATGAATAATATCTGTTCCCTTTATCTGGGATTTCGGGGACGAAATCCTTGTTAGGGGTTTATAATTTGTAACATCCCTGACCTGGGTTATGCTTTAACCCTAGGTGTTTTGATTAAGAAAGTTGATTATATGCGTGTACTTATCTTGTGAAAGATAATTAAGGCTCTTGAGGAACTTATATTTCAATTTCAGTCCTTTTTGAATAATGTTGAAGCAATGTTTGCTTATTTTGAACTAAAGTGCAAATTACCCAAGTCGAGGGGTTAACTTGCAAATGTTGCATGATAAGATGTTCCTCTGATGTTAAGACATCATAATAATGAATGTGATGTAGTGGTATGGTTTCCACAAGCTTGGGCACCAAGATTAAGCTTGTAAAGCAATGTTGTGCATTAAAACCTAGTTTTGGAGTAAAGTGCAATTTACCCAAAATCCAGGGTTCAATATGCAAATTACCACTTCAATAAGGTCCTTAATGTTTCTTAGCATCAGTTAGAGCAAATAAAATGAGAGGGACTCCTCATTTGAATTAAGTTGTAGGAGAGAGAATCTTGACATTAAAATAATCAAGAATAATGCCTAATTGAAACCCTAATTCGATTTAGGGCAAAAATGAATAAAAATAATTGAAGGGCTTTCAACCAAAATATTTTGGGTTGATTTTGAATAAGGATGGACGTTCCTTTAACAAGATAAGGAACGAAAATATCTTAAGTAGGTGAAATTCCACTCACCTTTTTATAAAGAAAAGTAATATCCACTCACATGTGAGATATTATATTATAAGCATTAAGGTGCTTAATTTGCTTTTCTTTAAATTGAGGATAATGAAGGAGAATTAAAGGCAAAGGGATATTCCTCGTATCCATGGAGTTGAGGGGGAAGAGGCGGCCATAATTTTTAGATTAATTGGATTTTTATAAGGCATATTCTCTCTCATCCATTTCTTTATAAAAGTGCCATTTCCAAGCCCAAACCAAGGCCTTTTTCGGATTTTCTTCTTCCCCTTGCTTGCAAAACCGACCAAGGAGCTAGGGAGGAGCAGGGATCACGTCCCCAACCTGTGGGTAAGCCCTTGACCTTCGTTATCCTTGATTTCATGGTGGAAATCGAAAATAAATTATGGATTCCTTCTTATTTCGATCTCCTCTTCAACCCTAGCCAACTTTTGCAATCAAAAGCTTGAGGATGAGCCTAGGGGAAGTTGCTAGAGCTTCATCCACCATTAATGGAGTGAGCTTGGAGCTTTGGAGCTCAATTGGAGGTGGGTTTTATAACTCAAACCCTTAAACATTGCTATTGCATCAATTCTTTATGCTTTGTTGATTGATTTCTTCAATTTGATGCACTCTTGTTTCTTTGCTGCAATTTCCATCAAGAACGGTTGCTGTTCTTGGTTGTTCGAAGGAAGGGGATGATAAAATCATCCTAGATTCTTATCCAAATAAAATTACCAAGCAAAACCGTTTTGATAGCTACTCCAAATCGTTTTAATTTGATTGGCTATGCGGTTTCAGCAAACCGTTTAAGGGCAACCGGTTTGAAACCGTTTGAGAGCAAACGGTTTCAAGACCGTTTGAGATGGTTGACCAAGAGTTGACTGTTTGGTAATTTTGTTCCTAATTATGTAGGCTGATAACCCTCCAATTTGAGGGATTAACTCCAAAGGAATCGAGAGTTGAAGGCCAATCAATTAGGCAATCGGATTGAATTATGTGCTGATTTTCAACCTGATTAACTTGACCTGGTTGAGAAAACGGTTTCAAGACCGTTTGAGATGGTTGACCAAGCGTTGACCGTTTGGGATTCCTGTTCATAATTATGTTTATTAATAACCCTCCAAATATTATGGATTAACT
Organism: Alisma plantago-aquatica; assembly: GCA_963693085.1. Taxonomy (NCBI): domain Eukaryota; kingdom Viridiplantae; phylum Streptophyta; class Magnoliopsida; order Alismatales; family Alismataceae; genus Alisma; species Alisma plantago-aquatica. The sequence continues at coordinate 711,483,183 of OY856413.1, read as the reverse complement.
CCAAAGGAATCGTGAGTTGAAGCCTAATCAATTAGGGAAACCTAATTGGATTAAGTGCTGATTTTCAATCTGATTTAATTGAACTTTTTGGGCAAACGGTCTCAAGACCATTTGAGTGCGTTGACCAAGCGTTGACTGTTTGGGATTACTGTTCCTAATGATGTGATATAATGACTCACCAAATTTGATGGATTAATTCCAAACGAGTCATGAGTTGAAGGCTAATCAATTGGGCAAACCCTAATTGAAATCAGTGCTGAAATTCCAATGAGTTAATTAGAGATTTTGGGTTGGTTAGCCCAAACGATTTCAAGACCGTTTGGGGATCACCCAAACGGTCTCAAGACCGTTTGGGGATCACCCCAAGACCGTTTGGAGGTCTGGGGTCAAGTATAGTTGACCAATTGAAGGTCCAAAGGTACTAATCATATTGCAATGTAGTGCTGATTTGTTGATCAACTCGATAGACCAATCCATGATGAATTTTCACTAGAGTCCAAAGGTTGGATGGACAAACGGTCTCAAGACTGTTTGGAGGTCTAGGGTTGAGTATGGTTAGGTGTTTTAAGGTCTAAAGGTACCAAGATGTTAAACAATGTAATGTTGATTTGGTGATCAATCCAATGAACCAAACCCTAATTGGATTGCTTAGATTTGAGTGATATGATGGGAAAACGGTCTCAAGACCGTTTGGAGCTCATCCAAACGGTCTCAAGACCGTTTGGTGGTCACCCAAGACCGTTTGGAGGTCTAGGGTTGAGTATGGTTAGGTGTTTGAAGGTCTAAAGGTACCAAGTTGTTATACAATGCAATGCTGATTTGGTGATCAATCCAATGATCCAAACCTTAATTGGATGGCTTGGATTTGAGTGATATGATGGGCAAACGGTCTCAAGACCGTTTGGAGGTCATCCAAACGACCTCAAGACCGTTTGGGGTCAGGTCATACCCAATTTGGATGATGGTTCAATGGTTTCAATGTAACTAATCTTGCATTGATTAGTGTTGATGGATCATTGATTCCAAACCCTAATTCAATTGAATCAAACCCTAATTGAGGACCAATTGAGGGTCAAATCAGTTGAAGGTTGACCTATTAAACTCAATTGAAGTATGAGTGTAGGTCCAATTGATGACTGGTTCCATGAATCCAATGATTGAAGGAATCAACATTGGAAACCCTAATTCAATTGGATGCTTTATGTAATGGAGGTCCAATGTGATTGAATCTCTTGAGAATTAAGATGATGAATGATCCATTGACCCAATGATTATTAGTAATGATAAACAAAGAAGGTACAAAGGTTGAAACCCTAACAGTACCTAAGGGACTAGTACCAATTAAGGAATGAATCCCAAATTGCTTATTGGACCAATGACTTGATACACTACGTTAATCATAGTGGTATGCTCTTGATTGAAGGGTTGATATGATCTAATCAATTTGAGATGATTTTAACATGAATTCATATATGAATATGATTCATGTGGTGATTAAGGGTATGATCCTTAAGAAGAGAGATCATGAAACCCTAATCATGAATATAAACCCTAATTGACAGGGCTTTTGGGTTCTAACCCTAATTGAGGGCAATTCTAAATGTAACCCTAATCCAGGGTGAGGATGTAACCCTAAGTCAGGGTAGTGATGTGTGAAACTCCAATTTAGGGAAATGAGATGTAAAACCCTAATTGGGATGAATAGTGAATCTCTAATTATGGACAATTGAATGAAATCCTAATGGAGATGCATAGTAAACCCAAATTGTGGGTGACTAAGGTGGAAACCCTAGTTGAGGGTGATTCCATGAGAAACCCTAGTTGAGGGTGATTCCATGAGAAACCCTAGTTGAGGGTGATTCCATGAGAAACCCTAGTTGAGGGTGATTCCATGAGAAACCCTAATTAAGAGTTAACATCACATGAAGCTCTAATGCTATGTTGTGATCGGAGGCCCTAAGAAGGGTGAAGGTATGTGAGACTCTAATATGAAGTCATAATACATAAAGCCCTAATCTTGGGAAATATGACAATGAATTATAATCCTAATTTTAAATAAGGGTATAAGGAAACCCTAATGATTAGATAGAAGGAATGGCCTTATAAAGGTGAAACATTTAATGTGGTTGATTATAGGCAAGCTTATTGTAAGCAATGCCTTAATCTGAGGTGAGTCCATATCATTAAAGATAGTTGGACCATTCTTATGTGTAACCTATGCACTTTATGGTAAGAGTGATAGGTTAGTGGATGAAAGGATTAAGATGGGAAATACCTTAATCCAAGATAAGCTGGTAACTTAAGAAAGTAGTATGTGATGATCAATGATGAGTTAAAGGAATTAAATTCCATGAACTGTGTAATCAGGATTGGTTACGGACCAATGCCTGGCGGTGTAATCAGGTTTGGTTAAAGTCCAATACCTGGAAGAGGCTTAATGCCTGTAATCAGGATTGGTTAGAGTCCAATGCCTGGCTGTGTAATCAGGATTGGTTAGAGTCCAATGCCTGGCTGTGTAATCAGGGTTGGTTAAAGTCCAATGCCTGGCTGTGTAATCAGGATTGGTTAGAGTCCAATGCCTGGATGTGTAATCAGGTTTGGTTAAAGTCCAATACCTGGCAGAGGCTTAATGCCTGTAATCAGGGTTGGTTAAAGTCCAATGCCTGGCTGTGTAATCAGGATTGGTTACAGACCAATGCCTGGCTGTGTAATCAGGTTTGGTTAAAGTCCAATACCTGGCAGAGGCTTAATGCCTGTAATCAGGGTTGGTTAAAGTCCAATGCCTGACTATGTAATCAGGGTTGGTTAAAGTCCAATGCCTGGCTGTGTAATCAGGATTGGTTACGGACCAATGCCTGGCTATGTAATCAGGTTTGGTTAAAGTCCAATACCTGGCAGAGGCTTAATGCCTGTAATCAGGGTTGGTTAAAGTCCAATGCATGGCTGTGTAATCAGGGTTGGTTAAAGTCCAATGCCTGGCTGTGTAATCAGGATTGGTTACGGACCAATGCCTGGCTGTGTAATCAGGGTTGGTTAAAGTCCAAAGCCTGGCTGTGAAATCAGGGTTGGTTAGAGTCCAATGCCTGGCTGTGTAATCAGGTTTGGAGAAATCCAATACCTGGCAGAGGTGTAATGCCTGTAATCAGGGTTGGTTAAAGACCAATGCCTGGCAGTGTAATCAGGTTTGGAAGAGTCCAATACCTGGCAGAGGCTCAATGCCTGTAATGATGACACAGGATTGGTAATAACCCAATGCCTGTATTAATGATATATGAGTACATGGTAGATGTAATTCCTTATCTGTTTAGCAGACTGACTAAGGCCAATAAGTTGAAACAAGAATGTCTCATGGGTGACATATCAAGATAATGAGTGTTACAAGAGAAGTTTGACATGATGGTATAATATGGAGGATAAATGATATACATGTTCTTCCTATTCCTTATTAAGAGAATGCTTTAAACTGCTTATCATCTGCCTATATTTATCTTCTTAAGATGCAATAATAATGTTTCTGGCGGAGTGTTATATCTCTCGCTGGGGCAATTTACAATTGTCTCACCCCCGTGGGATCCAACATTTTTAGGTGGACGCGGACAAAGAGGCAGATACTCTTTTGCAGGAAAAGGAAAGCAACAGCTTGGACAGCAGTGAGATCTCAGGTGGAGGCACTGACTGTCAAGTCATATAGATAGTAGTCCTATGTGTCGTCTCTGTACTCTCAGGTCCTCGGAGTTTTCAGTCAGTGTTTTTGATATATCAAACTGAGGTTTTGGCTTGATGCCTCGAGATTCATATGCTGTCTGTATATAATGTTCATAAGGCAGCTGATGTTGTAGTCTCAGAAAAGAGATGGTACAGGTTATATATGTTTGAACCAGAATGTAAATGTTATACAATGGTTCTTGTTGTAAAGGATTTCCTATGTGTGGATCTCTTTGCAAAAAGTTTTAATTTTTAGTGATTTTCACTAATTCGCTACTTGATGAACGCTTCCGCATTAGTTAATCATGTTTTCACGAGACGGTCGTTACAGAAACCCATAAACTAACATAGACATTTAATAAGACAAATGAACAATAACGAAAGGTATCAATATAGGGAATGTAAATGAATCTAGGAAAAACCTGATATTAAATGTTCAGGATATAGCTGCCAGCATCGCTGTGATTCTAAAAAGCTTCAATGTGAGTTTTTATTTTATATTTGTAATTCACTGAACCTAGTTCTTTTGCTCTCTGTGATCAATTGCTAGATCCCACAGATCAAACCAGATGACGTCTTGGCAAACTAATTACCTTGTGCCTACAAGAAAAAGAAGTTAAACATATCGGGTAAGAAAAAATACAGAATTACAAAATATATCAGAGGTCTGAAAATGACCCTCCTGCTGTCACTACATCAAATAGGAATATGTCTCCAGACAGCTTCATGTGATGGTCTGACTGGTGGAAGATGGGAGAGAAGGTCATGAAGAATTAGAATGAGAGAGATGGAGGGTGATGTAGTTGCATCGGTGGAGGGGAATCTGAAGGGTGTGGGTGGTAGTGGGGCGATGAGGGCCGGGGTGTTGCTATACAGTGTGTGCGGTTGGTGGAGATAAACATACAACCACCTCCGGGACGTGAGGCTTGATGAGAGGAGTTGACTTAGTGGAGAAAATGATGAAGAGCGGTTACACGGAATGATGGGTATAAAAATAAAATAGAAAAGGCTGAAAAAATGTGAGAAGAGCCTGACTCAAGGAGAAGGCAACATTTTAAAATGCTACAATATGATTGGTTGGATATTTTTAAAATGGCATGTTTGTAATTTGCTCAACAAACTCACTCTTTTTATAGTAGTATAGATACAATAAAATGAGTGTTGGAAGGGAAAAAGATCATTTGTCTCCTATATGTGGGTATTTGAATAAAAAATTGAGCAGAGTCTACTATGTACTGAACTATTTGCTTCTTTATTTTCTTTGATGAGCTAATGAGATGACTTTTTTGATTGTTACATACATTACAAATCAAAGTATGGAGGACATTTTATTCATTTGTTAAAACATACATAGCTAAACAACAAAAGGTGAATGACAGAGTGAGATCAAAACAAAGAAAATAAGTACGTCTATCCATGTCAATGATGGTTATCTTATTAGTATCAATTCCCTAATCATGTTGATTGATTATGAATTATCCATGTTTTCATTAGTTGGATACATACTACACATTGCATAAAGAAACATGTATATTTTTCTTTGAGGACAAATATAGATGTATATATATACAACGTACACAAAATCCAATATGAGCATTCGAGTTTTTAGGCTTGGTTTTACCTCAGTCCATATTTGGCCCTGATGAAATATGAGTTTCAATTTTAAGCCACGTTCACCCATATTATAAATCAAATTTGGGTCTGGATCAGGTTATGTAGACTGGGTCACCAGTCAGATTGCGTCACCCCGAGCCGATGCTCATCCCTAGACATGCACTTATATATATATATATATATATATATATATATATATTTATATATATATATATATATATATATATGATCAATACACTTTTTTTTCATTAATTTCAATAATATTGGAAAATAACTTATTGGGAAGCCGACATGGGGTTGCTATTGGGGTTGTCAAAAGAGCAGTTCCAGGTCGGTTCATGGTCGAGAAACAACCTGATTGATAAAAAATAGCTCAACCGGTACCGATCCAGAATCAATTTTCTTACAAGGTGGTATGTCCAAAATTTGACCCAAATTTATAATGCGTAACCCGTAATCGAATTTGGTTCACATAAATCTCTTAATTACATATGATATGTAGTAGTTTATACATGATAGAACTTGTATTGTTTAGATTTGTCAACCCAGATTCTATTCAGGTTGGACTAATCACTACTAAGAACTAATCCGGTCTCAATTCGGACATCAAAATCAAAATCTGAAACGGACTCGGATTGGAAAGATTCAAAACCAAAATTGATTTTTTCCAAATTAGACGAGATAAGATTCATTCGCTCGGACAAAATTTGCCAACCTTAGTTATTATAAATGTTATGGTCATTTTCTAACGTTAACAAGGGAAGTCTTGTCTATTAATAAACTCAATTGTTTAACAGGTCTACGGGACATTTAGTTTGTTATTGTCCTTGTTTGTTTAGAAAACCTAAAAAGGTGACTATGATGCCGGTTTAATTCGAGAAAATATGAGATGTTAAACCCGTGTGTGGTTTTGTTGTGGTAGTTCATCTGTTTCTTAGATTAGATCAAAATCGACATACACTGTTTTTCTCGTGTGTGCATGCTACTTTAAGATGAGGATATTACTATGTATGTTCAATTAGTTACAAGTTTGCGCCCCGCAGTGAGATTGTTATATCAGCCTCTCCTTGCTTCGGTACTTTTATTATGTACCTTCCCATTGCTTATCTCAAAATTTTCTCCGACCAAACTCCTTATCCAATTGTGGATACAATGACTCCTTTATCGATCTTCGAACACCCACCCTTGACAAAAGCACGTATTTTTCATCAATCCTTGAACACCCACCCTAACACGTCTTTTCAGTTTTCACTGCCCTAGATTTTCTCCCGTCCCATCTATTTTCTCTTTCCATATTCCTTAATTTTGTATGCAATATTCTCACCTCCTTTCCTTTTTCCTGTTTTTTTTGTCTTCGGCTTAGAAACGGCGATTCCACCTAGATAAAATCGACTTTCTAGGAATCATACACCTCTGTTCTTTACCGCTGGAGCACTTTTTGGCCGATAGGTAATTTAATATCTAATTGATTTTGTTTGATATGAGGCTAAAAAATAGCGAAAATCGGATGAAACCACTATAATACCAATTTGAATAGTTGTTGTTAACCCCGTTTGTGATTTCATGTTTTCATTGTGGTAGTTCATCTTCTTCTTAGATCACGATCTCCATAGACGATGTTATACAGTGTTCGGCAAAGCGTCCAGTTGCGTCCAGGAACGACCGGACAGTCTTGGCAGCGTATGGTCAGTTCAAACGCGGTAACATCGGTTGGATTAAACGATGGATAATTGTTGCTTCCCGTATTGGGCACGTTTGCTTTCCTGTATATAACTGTAATGGATTGCATTCGGATCTTCAACAGCTAAAATTTTATGTTTATTTTAGGAGAAATAGAAAATGAAAGGAATCCTGAACTTTTCTTGCATACAGTGCCTACTGGATTTGTTTTTCCTTTTCCATCTCAGATCGACAGGATGCCGAGATACATCACAGGAGCCGTTGTCCGTGGCCCTCATTTACCTGTTGATATACGCTAGCTGGTGAATAGTCGTGGACTCGGCAACGGCAACACGGCCGCTGGTCCCCACAACGCGGAGAAGGCATCCAATAAAACCAAACAAAAAATGATATATTGCTGGATTATCGGAAACCAGCAATCAACGTATCCTGGGATCGACGAAATTCAGTATTCTTTGAAATCCTGCGACATCCTACAAAACAAACGTGCCCATTGCGCAAGCCGCCAGCAGTGACCGAAATAGCGTGAACTCCACTGCGTCATTTTGACGCAGTAGAGAGCGTCAGCTTTCAAAGCTCAGCCGAACGGTGCATTAGTCTTCCTTCTTATCTCCTTAATTCTCCATTTTTTCTCTCGTGTATCCATGTTTCTTTTAGATAAGGATCCCACTAACATTAAAAATTTAATAATCGTTTCTTGTTTTTCTCAAAATCTTCTCCCACTAACCTTGTCCAATTGTAAATACACTCGGTCAATCTTCAAAAACCGGTCTTGCATACATGTTTTCTTTCCCCGAGATTTTCTCCCACCATCTCTTCCCTGTTTTTTTTCCAATTTGGTCTAGAAAACGGCAATCACACCGGTATAAATTCTTTGACAACTCCACCCCTCCGTCCTCTAACAAGCAATATACTAGCCTAGAGAAGTATTGCCGTATCCCTTTAAAAAGCAATGATAGAGGGCAGGGCTCCGCCGTTGATACTCAAGGTGTGTGGCGAACATATTTCCAACCTTAGGCAGTTAGAGAACATGAGATCTTCTTCCTGCCTACTTGCAATTATAATGGTGATTCGGACGTAGTTGACCTTTTTGGCTTAGACTTCTCTATCGGTGGGGTTTCTTCTGGGCACCGGCATGTTCCTGATCGCATCGGCATGTTCCAGATTGCTGCGTTACAGTTACTCTACAAGTATGGACAGCAACATATTTATCGTCAACGTCTACCTGAGTAGGTGTTATGTACTCCCTGTCACGCATCTCGCCGCAAGCACGCAAGGTAACATAAAGCGTCATTGTTGAGATTCTGATACAATAGTTAAACAGGCTATCTGTGTTGTTGCGGTTCAGGTGGTAAATAAAATATAAGCATATCCTACGTGAATCTTATAGAGATTAATCCCTTATCTTTTTAAGTGATTGAGTATTTTGGTAAAGAAAATATTAGATATGGTAGCACCGGGAGACATGTAATAGCACTAGGATGAAAAACAAATAAGAATGTCGATAGTGCCCTATTATAGACTTTGTTGGAGATGTGATGTTTATTCGAAGCTTGTTCACTTTATATAAAAAGTTAAATATGTCTAAAAAGTGGATGTGGATATACTACATGTGAGTTTGGAAGATATATATCTGAAGGAAAAAAATATACCATAGAAATAATATCAAGTTAACCCGTGATCATTAAGAATGGTAAAGCGAGAGTTATAAGTTCAACCCTACTACCATCATCTTTTTATATATTAATAAATGTTGTTGGTTAAGAGAGTTAGAGAATGCTAACAAGGCATGACGTACACATGTTTAGGTTTAATATAAGATAGCTTGAGGTTGTCTGTTAGGAATATTTGAAATGTGAAAAAGAATAGTTATCTTAATAAGTTTGGACTTGGAAACTCTTGAAACTGATTCATGATACATATGTAGAGCACAAAGAAAAAGAATTTGTAGTGTTGATAGTAAATTATATTCATATTCAAATTGATGGTAGTTTATTGCTTGGTTCATATAGGAAGAAAATGTTGGTTGATTGATTCTTTGAAAAACATATTGTTTTACAGCCAGGGTTAACATTATATCTCAACATACCAACAATTGTTGATCTAAGTTATGATTGTTAGTTTTCCTACTTGGGTACCCCATTTTAGGTTGAAACCTAGGTGTGTGTATATATATGGGCTTATCTTTAATACATGTGCGGGTAACCTGGAATTTGCTATTTCTTCATCTAAAAAGTAACTATTTAGTTAGAAAAGTAAGTCATTGACAAAAAGTTAACTATGTTGATCAAAACATAATTATTCGGCTAAAAAAGTAGAACGGGACAGAATACATAGAAAAAATTATGAACTAAATCTTTAACTGTACATTTGTTACAAATGTAATTATTTATGCATGAACCATGTACATGTGTAAAGTAATAAACTCCAAAAAAAAGTAACCAAATTTAGAGCGCATAGCTATCCACACGGGCACGGGCAATGAATGAACGTCATATATATATATATATATATATATATATATATATATATATATATATATATATATATAAATAAGGAATCAGTGAGTTTGTACCATTTTAATTTAGTATTGGACTTATATGATTAGGTATCATCCACTACGACCTTCCAAATAAGTAAATTCATTGTATTTAAATGCATTTTATTAATTACAAATTTTGTTGATGATGCCTTGATATCTATATTTGATGGTTCAATTTTGAACACATCCTTCTATTCTTCATATTCCTTGGATCCCTGTAGGATTCAAATAAATATGATCAAAATAACATATTAAAAAGTAAAAAATGATGTATTTCAATGATTTATTGTTTACCAAGGTAAAAAGGAGGACTCATGACCCCTATTTATAGGAAATCTAGATGGGGGATAAGCTTCAAGTGAAGGAAGAGTTTCAAGTGTTGTTGTAGGGAGATGAAGGCGTGAAGAAAGATTTTAAGAGATTTATAGGCCTCGAGGAGGGTTCTAGGTTAGGTATTGATGGTGTTTCCGAAAACCCTAAAGATATGCAATTTTAGGGCTTTCAGTTTGGGCATTTCAAGGTGCTAAGAAAGTCATGTGAGTGGTCATTGGTGTTGGCTCACTAAGGAAAATTCAACTCTTTTGAGGGATTCACATAAGTTCCCGTCTATGGTGATATCCCAATGGCCCCAAGGTTGCTCTTCTCATGGAAATAATGAATTCTACAGACAACTTCCCAGTAAATTGACCAAGATTAGATAAAGCTAGATTTTAGGTAGGGTGCTACATCACAGATCCCATATTCAAAAGGGATGGACCTTATATTATAATGCATAGGTCCAACAATGTGGAATGGCCAACTGCTATATTATTTTTGGGATTTTTGTAAGTCATTTCCTTATATTATTTTTAACTATATTCTATAGGTCTAAAATTGACCGACATCTAAGGATAGCTTTCTCTAGACAAACACATAATAAAGAAATGATCTTCACCAAATTATGAACAAAGAGTGTTTTACATATGAATTATATAGCTTAAATCCTTATCAATTAAATATCAAATGGAATTATGATATAGATGCTTGAGGAATAAATGTAAATTATTCCATGTTCATGATTATAAATTGAAATTGGAACTTCAACGATTAATAGGATTCTGAATTTCAAACCCTAAAATGTGAATATAACTTTAGAAAAGGAGTATTGTAAATAGAACAAAAACTCATTGTATTACATTTTATCTCCTTTTGAATGTAATTATCCCTCCTACATCATGTTTGAGCTCCCAGTTGCATCATCATGATCATGGTCATTTTAGAGAACTTTGACAATCATTATCATTTTGCTTCAAATTTCCTTGTTGTTTGAATTGTTACATACTCATAGTTGTATTTTGTTAGGATAGATATTATGTGATATATAATGTATCATCATAGTCATTCTCTTTATAGAGAACTTTAACTATATGTATCATTGTTTTTCAAAGTTCCTTGTTGTTTGAATTGTTACATACTCATAGTTTTCTTCTTTTAGGATAGATCTTCTCTGGTATATAATGTCTCTTCATTTAGGACATGACTTGAATGCTTGACATACATCTTCAAAATACTAACATGGAAGACATCATGCATCTCAAGGTGTTGTGTAGTCATGCATATTGTTTATGCACATTCTTTGACTCTCTAAAACATTGAATGGTCTCACACACCTAGGTCTTAGTTACCCCTTGTTCTTAGGAAGCACTCATAGGGGGTCAGATTGTCAAGAATATGTGTTCTCATAGTAAAACTAAGAATTAATGTGTGTAAACCTTGATATAAGTTGATTATTGGCCTTCTTCATTTGATGCTTGATGAGATAATCATTGTATGAATAAAATTGTCATTCTTCTTATTTTAGTAGATTCTTCTCCCCAAATTTGTCCCAATAAAGAGGTGAGATGGACCTTCCATACATAAATTATACATGGGCTTACTGATAGTTGCCTAATAGTTTTTACTATACGAAGATTTATCTAGTGTCATATTAGTATCCCATGACTGCAATGATCCTAGATCCAAAGACATAGAATATATTAAAAACAAGTATAGTCCTTTCAATTGGCCATAAATATTTAGATGATTTATAGTATTAGTATTAACTCTACTACCCAGTTCCTTCTATACTTTCTTGTAGAGAGATGAAGTGAACTTTGAGTATTTGTCTGAGATAACCAATGTGGGAAAAAATGATAGTCCTTTAATATCCTAGAGATGTATATCTTCAATGTGAAAAACTATGAAGTTGAAAATAGGTTGTCTTTGTTAAGAGACCCTCTACAACCTAGAGGGCATCAAAATGGATCCTAGTTCTGGTACAACCCAACAAAAAATCCATGGTCATTTTATTTCATGTTTTCTATTGGTTCGTAGAGGTTGAAGATGACAACTACCTTTGATGCTGAAAGGTAAGAAATTTAGACAAAAAATCAACAATGCCTTCAATTTAAGGCATGGTGATGTCTAAATCAAGAAGGAATCATACTCTAAGGAGTTAGAGAATGATGATCAAATAACTGAATTCTTCTTAAATAAAGAATATGCTTCACTAATAAAAGAAATTAAGAATCACAAGGGTTGTGAGTTCTTATATCCTTAACAGATACACCTCAATTATCTATGTGATGAGTTGTTCATGTGATGAGTCAACTATCTAGATGAATATGAGGAACCGAATTTTGAGTTATGGTTTATGACCATTACATCCTAAATGACATCCATGTGAACCATAAGGTATGAACTTGATGGTATCACCCATTGGAATAAAATCTATAAGTGCAAATGAATCTTAAGTGTTAAGACACATGGATAACATTTTCAGAAGGATGATGCTTGTTGATTGCAACTTAATGACTAAGACATTTGGCATATGGATACTAAAACCGCATTCATATGAGGAATAAAACAAGGATGTGTATGTGACACAACCTATAAGGTTTATGAATCCACTAATACAAATGAAGTCTATAAGTTACAATGGACTAATCACTGTGATTGATTGAGTACAAGCAACTCAGAATTGGATCTTTACTTTGATGATATAGTCAAAGGGTTTGACTGATATGTCAAAGATAAAGAAGGGATCTGTGATTTAGTGGGAGAGTATTCACATTCCACATGTTGATGTGAAATGGAAATGTTCTAGAATGGAAATCCAAAAGTGGAAATTATCTTTAAGAAAGATGAAGATGTTTCCTATGTGATAGGAATAGAGATCTATAGAGATAGTTCTCGAAAACCTCTTGACCTAAAAGAGGAGAAAACATACATTGGCAATCTGTACTGAAGGGTTCAGTATGCACAGATTCAGTGGGAGAAAACTTGTCCATGTTACATGGAGTTAGTATCCCAAGGCCAAGTGTCCAATTCTTATGAAGAATGGGAACACTAAGAATATATATGGATCTATCATGTATGTAATCATCCCATTATCTTGCATGTATCGACATGGCAAGAACAAAATGCATTCATCATCTTGTATGTAGGACATAGCAATATGATGTGTTCATCCTGATAACTCATATGACAAGTGGATGTCTGTCTACTTCCAGTAAGGGTTACTGGAATACCATGAGAACTTGATAAGTACTTGTGAAGTACTAGTTCTATTGAGATCAGGAAGAGTTCAATGTAAAGAGTTACATTGATGCGAACTTCCAAAAGGACAGAAAATTAATCGCAAAATATATATAGGATATATAAAAGTGAAAGTTTGTTGATAATTGGAAGTGTTCCAATAAAACCATTTAAAAGGGAAATGCTGAGTATCTATGTGTTACAGAACAACAGTGGATACTATATGGATTTGGAAGTTCATGAGATGAACTTATAGATATTCTGCTCATTGATGACAAGTATGGAATCCTTGATCATGCAATGTGGCTAAAGGTTAGCAAAGGAATACTAGATCGCATATTATGACAACTCCATTTCATACGTGTGACGTACAATGAAGAGATGAGAGACATGCAGTTAAAAATTGACTTTGGCAAGGTGTTGCCATAAATAACTCACTATGTTCGCGCTAGAGCACAATAACATGTGGGACATGTTTGAAGTTCACTATGAATATGATTCAAGGGTGATTGGCTCGCAGTGCAAGTGGGAGTCTGTTGGTATGTATGCCCTGAGAGTCGATCATGGGATGATTGGTGGGATACATTAAGATTGATTTGATATACATCAAAGGCAAGCTTCGAATTCTTTCTGGTTCAGTCATATGAGATAGTGATAGAACATATTGAATGTCTAGAGAATGACAATACTCAATGACGTATGCTTTCAGGTTGAGGACCTGAACGATGAGATCATATAGATGCTAAGAGTTTGTACATTCTTGTTATGTCCCTAGTCGGATGTCATTGTTGAAGGTAGATAGACAGCAATGACACACAAGACTAGATTGTGGTGTTGGTTGATGATAGAATCTCATTAGTCATGATATAGAGATATCAAACCAAACACATAGGTACTTGTTAGAGAACAAGTGTACCAGACAGACCCACTGTGAGTTTGACACATGGAACCATGACATGGTAGTCACAGTCAGTACTTACAGTGATGGTGGTGAGTGTGATTCTTTGACCTGAAATCACTACATTCAACACATGTCGTTGGGCACACTTTGACATCATCAAACGCAGTCCTGAAACATGGGTTGTTATAAAGGTGATGATTGGGTGGCTTTGACACATGAGGCTTTTAAGGGGTGAGTGATAGATATGGTATTTGTCCCTCCTAAGGGAGTTTGATATCCATGGCCACTTGATGAGTAGGATTGAGATAGGCGTGCGCATGCATGTGTGAATCAGTATGTGATATTGATGTCATACATATCTCTTCCAATCTACTCTGAGATAAAGAAAGTGAATGAACGTTGACAGGATGATTGTTCCATGCCTCGAGTTCATTCGGGATATCAGTAAAAAAGGAATTATACATTCACTGTAACACCATTCACGGATTGTAGGATTGAAAGTTGTTCTCCAACTTTCTATTTCACTTGGGTAGCACTGATGTGTGACTAGGCACCGCTCTTTGCTTGTGAAGTCATAAGTGTTATGGACTTTCACTACCAACGTGAAATGGACCTATAGGTCACACACATAGGATTTAACCTGGAAGAGGAGTTTTGTCCAAAAACAATGTTTAGATTGATTACTAAAGGAGTTTAGTAGTTCGATTAAACACTCAGTCAATTGATAGCTCATTATCATAATGTTCAAGGTGTTGGACACATTGATTGGAGTATCGGATTGATTGAAACTGCAATTGACTGATTTTGCACAATCTGCACTCCCAACCGATCGGCTCATTTGATGAACCGATCGACTGAGCTTGGTGAACTGGTTGGCTCAAGTGTTGAGTCGATCGGCTCATGGACAGGGTGAAACGATTGCTTCAAGTGTTGAAATGATCGGTTCAACTGGTGCAACCGAGCAAGTTGGGAAAGTAGGATTGGTGAGAATTTTCCTTTCATTTCAGTTGCCCAATTTGATTGGGAAAAGGGATTGGTATTCGATACCAATTAGAAACAAAAGAAGGAAAGTCAATCGGGAACTGATCAGGACCATGAAGCGACCGGTTCAGTAGTGAAACGATCGGCTCATGGGTCCCAACCGATCGGTTGAGGTGTCAACTGACCGGCTCAGGTCCCCAACTGACTGTTTCAGTTGTGAAACGATCGGTTCAGGTTGTGAGTTGGTTATTTTTTGCGGAAAATCTCGAACCCTTCTACTCCTGCTTTTAGTCCCATATTGCTCGGGATGGAGAACCATGTCCCATGACCCTCCTATATATATAGGGGTATTGGGGTACTTCTCAAAGTACAACTCAGTGCAAACCAGTTGCTCTGCAAAGTTGTCGTTCTCTCTAGTTTTGGTAACTGAGAGAGCCCGAGCAAGTGCTACCCGATAAGGGAGGCATATCAAGGGAAAGACAACTGCAGTTGCGACTGGTAGCAGGAGAGTGTGTTGGTGACTAGTACGCCAACAGGAGGGTGAGACTCCTTCCAATTCCTTGTGGGACAAGGAGATTGGAGTTCCAGGTGGTCTGTGTGGACTACTTTAGAGGCGGGAGGTTTCTGGCACTCGGAGGACAACTGTCAATCCCGACAGTCCCGGTAAGACCAGGAGTCGTCAGTCCCGGTGTGACCAAGAGCTGCACAGACACCGTCCAAGACTGGAGGTGAAGACCGCGTAAGGCGTTAGGTATTGTCGCCGAGCAAGCCTCGGGACAAGGTATGATTCCACAAAGCATCCTTTCCTATTGTATAGACGTTGACGCGTTTCCTTGTTCTGGGTTTTGGGAGGAAATTTTTTGTTTCCGCTTCCTTCTCTGCCTCCCCAAAAACCCAACAGTGGTATTAGAGCCACGTCAACTGCTCTATACTTTAGGATTATCGATATGATCGATTTTGGTTTGTCGCCTTTATTTATTGCATACGATGCGAATAAAATTGGCTTTATGCATGTCCAATCCTAAATCCACAAATCCCAATTTACATATATGATATGTATTATTAATGCACTCGATACACGTCACCCTTAAACGAGTTTTGTGGTGGATGTATAGCATGGTTATGGCCAATAAACCATATTTGTGTATGGTTGTATGTGGTTGCTTGCATCTCGGTCTGCGCACCGATATTCCTTCTCCTATTCCTGATGTAACTCGAAATAATTCGAGATTTCTTTCCTTCCTTTGCTCCCCTCGAATGTAACTCGAGGTTTCTCTTTTTACAATGTAAAATAGGATAGAATTTGATTTCATGTTATGTCAAAGAACGAAGGACATCCTAACGACAGCTGAGACGATCGGTTCAAGGCGTGAACCGATCGGTTGACATTCCAGACGATCGGTTCAAGGTGTGAGCCGATCGGTTGATGACCAGTTCGAGGAGCGAGATGAGCGGGTGGTGGCCATGATCAGATGCACGACGACCAGGCGAACTGATCGGTTGGAGGAACCAACCGATCGGCTGGTGGCACGCAGACAACTGGGCCAGAATGAGAAAATCATTCATGTGATGAGTTGATCTACTCAGAAGGCAAAGCACAGAGTTCATCTTATACAGGTTGCATGTGATGTAGACCTAGATGACCGTGATTCCTCTTGGCTTGAGGAATCACATTAGGATGGCCATAATCATCGCTTTTATCATTTTGCATGTTTTATGTGGGATATAGCATGTATATGATACATACTATGTATTGTGGTGATTTGATATGTATATGTATATAAAACCAAATCCCTAATTAAATATTAAGTTTTAGATGCCTTCCAAATGCGACACATGTGAAAAATTTGATCGAATAAGTGTGGGCACGCCCAAGCGTGGTGCACCGTCTATCTCATGGAAGCGTGAAGGATGGATATGTGGGTCTGCTCAAGTAGGGTGCATATTCATCGTGTTGGCTTTGGGTCAGACAAGGTGACATAGATAGGATCTAGAACCTTGAGGCATGGAGATGATCATGGCAAGGAGTTTCATATGACATCTTTTCAAGAGTTGCATATGATGCAATTGGAAAAAGTTGCCTACTTGAGAGATCTAAGTTGTGGGTGACATCTCTAGCTGGTCCATGACTTAGAGGATTTCAGGATCTCTTGCCCACTAGAAGGTTGTACGCTGCAATCTTCCCAATTGATGGTGAGGGCTATCAATTTGAAGTAAAATAGTGGGAGCGATAATTAATTAAAGGCCTAATTATATCGTCAACTTTTCAAATCAATCAAATCAATCAAAAATGAGTTTTTGGACTAAAATTGCATATTTCCTTTTGTAGTACAAATGACAACAAACAACAATCACTTTTCTTTGCGATCGGTCCTTGAAAAGGACAAGCTGAATGGGACAAATTTCCACGACTGGTATAGGACATTGAGAATTGTTCTCACTCAAGAGCGAAATCTCTATGTCCTGGATACTCCAATTCCAGAGGAACCTGCTCCTAATGCACCAAAGATAGAAAGGGATGCTTACAAGAAGCATTCTGATGATGCCATTGCTGCAAAGTGATTGATGTTGTACTCTATGAACCACAAGTTGCAGAGACAACATGAGAACATGGGTGTCATTGAGATAATTCAGCATCTCAGGAACATGTATGAAGATCAAGCACGACAAGAGAGATACAATGTCTCAAGGGCACTGTTCAAGTGCGTCATGACAGAAGGAGATCCAGTTGGTCCTCGCACACTCAAAATGATTGGGTATGTGGAGAACCTGACAAGACTGGGATTTCCACTGAGACAAGAGTTGGCTACTGACGTGATACTGCAATCGTTGCCAGAATCCTACAGTCAGTTTGTGATGAACTACAACATGAACAACTTTGATAGGCCACTTTCAGAGTTGTTGGGCATGTTGAGGACAGTCGAGATACAGATGAAGAAGGACAAGCCTAAGTCTGTGATGGTGATCACGAGCAAGAAAGACAAGTCCAAGCGTAAGGGCAAGGGCAAAGCTAAGAAAGGTTCTGATGCTAGCCAGGAGCCCAAGTTGTCTTCAGCTCTCAAGGCCAAGGGAGGCATGACCAAGAAAGGCAATTGCCACCATTGTCAAAAGCTAGGACATTGGAAAAGGAATTGTCCTCTCTATCTGGAAGAACAAAAGAAGGAGGCGAAAAATGTCTCTACTTAAAGGTGTCATGAAAGTAAACTTGTAACACTTTTGAGGTATATGATACCAAGATATAAAGTGTAAAGCACTCAACAAATGGGGCAAGTGTTGCCGCCATAGATAAGAGTACTTTAGTTTATTTTCAGCCTAAAAGGCATGTAATATAGTTATGAACTGCTATTTCATAGTTGCCAATAGATAGAAACACTTTATTTTTGCATATTGTATGACAATGATGGCAATCAATAAAGTTGATGTTTCAATCTTTTAAAGATATGTTCTTTGTGGCAATGCTTTGTTATCTTGTGGTATTTGATATGCCTAAGATAAAATGATACCTACAAGTTATAGATAACTCAAATAATCAAATTAGCATCAATCATGAGAAATTCATTTCTAGTTTCCAAGTGATGGATAAATCTAGACTCTTTTGCTTAGAGAACCAGTAAGAGACATGAATATCTTGGACATGATTAATCAATCTTCACTAAAGGTAGTGAGAGAATGATTATCCTAATAGGTATAATACATGTGATGTATTACATACCTATTGGAACGAATGCTAATACTTCAAATGGTGTTGAGAGAAATACCAATATGAATATCTTGAAGTGTTCAATATTATCATAGGTGAAGTGCAAATTTGGTAAAGTGTTAATTCTTGATGAGATCAATGAATGAAATACTTGGACCAAATGTTTGAGATCCTTATGAGTGATTATGATAGTGTATCATAGTGAACTCATGATTAAGGCATGGTAATGTCTAAATCAAGAAGGAATCATACTCTAAGGAGTTAGAGAATGATTATCAAATAACTGAATTCTTCTTAAATAAAGAATATGCTTCACTAATAAAAGAAATTAAGAATCACAAGGGTTGTGAGTTCTTATATCCTTAACAGATACACCTCAATTATCTATGTGATGAGTTGTTCATGTGATGAGTCAACTATCTAGATGAATATGAGGAACCAAATTTTGAGTTATGGTTTATGACCATTACATCCTAAATGAAATCCATGTGAACCATAAGGTATGACCTTGATGGTAGCACCCATTGGAATAAAATCCATAAGTGCAAATGAATCTTAAGTGTTAATACACATGGATAACATTTTCAGAAGGATGATGCTTGTTGATTGCAACTTAATGACTAATACATTTGGCATATGGATACCAAAACCGCATTCGTATGAGGAATAAAACAAGGATGTGTATGTGACACAACCTATAAGGTTTATGAATCCACTAATGCAAATGAAGTCTATAAGTTACAATGGACTAATCAATGTGATTGATTGAGTACAAGCAACTTAGAATTGGATCTTTACTTTGATGATATAGTCAAAGGGTTTGACTGATATGTCAAAGATAAAGAAGGGATCTGTGATTTAGTGGGAGAGTATTCACATTCCACATGTTGATGTGAAATGGAAATGTTCTAGAATGGAAATCCAAAAGTGGAAATTATCTTTAAGAAAGATGAAGATGTTTCCTATGTGATAGGAATAGAGATCTATAGAGATAGTTCTCGAAAACCTCTTGACCTAAAAGAGGAGAAAACATACATTGGCAATCTGTACTGAAGGGTTCAGTATGCACATATTCAGTGGGAGAAAACTTGTCCATGTTACATGGAGTTAGTATCCCAAGGCCAAGTGTCCAATTCTTATGAAGAATGGGAACACTAAGAATAGATATGGATCTATCATTTATGTAATCATCCATTATCTTGCATGTATCGACATGGCAAGAACAAAATGCATTCATCATCTTGTATGTAGGACATAGCAATATGATGTGCTCATCCTGATAACTCATATGACGAGTGGATGTCTGTCTACTTCCAGTAAGGGTTACTGGAATACCATGAGAACTTGATAAGTACTTGTGAAGTACTAGTTCTATGGAGATAAGGAAGAGTTCAATGTAAAGAGTTACATTGATGTGAACTCCAAAAGGACAGAAAATTAATCGCAAAATATATATAGGATATATAAAAGTAAAAGTTTGTTGATAATTGGAAGTGTTCCAATAAAACCATTTAAAAGGGAAATGTTGAGTATCTATGCATTAGAGAACAATAGTGGATACTATATGGATCTAGAAGTTCATGAGATGAACTTATAGATATTCCACTCATTGATGACAAGTATGGAATCCTTGATCATGCAATGTGGCTAAAGGTTTGCAAAGGAATACTAGATCACATATTACGACAACTCCATCTCATACGTGTGACGTACATCAAAGAGATGAGAGACATGCAGTTAAAAACTGACTTTGGCAAGGTGTTGCCATAACTCACTATGTTCGCGCTAGAGCACAATAACATGTGGGACATGTTTGAAGATCACTATGAATATGATTCAAGGGGTGATTGGCTCGCAGTGCAAGTGGGAGTCTGTTGGTATGTATGCCCTGAGAGCCGATCATGGGATGATTGGTGGGATACATTAAGATTGATTTGATAAACATCAAAGGCAAGCTTCAAATTCTTTCTGGTTCAATCATATGAGATAGTGACAGAACAGATTGAATGTCTAGAGAATGACAGTACTCAATGACGTATGCTTTTAGGTTGAGGATCTGAACGATGAGATCATACAGATGCTAAGAGTTTGTACATTCTTGTTATGTCCCTAGTCGGATGTTATTGTGGAAGGTAGATAGACAGCAATGACACACAAGACTAGATTGTGGTGTTGGTTGATGACAAAATCTCATTAGTCATGATATAGAGATATCAAACCAAACACATAGGTACTTGTTAGAGAACAAGTGTACTAGACAGACCCACCGTGAGTTTGACACATGGAACCATGACATGGTAGTCACAATCAGTACTCACAATGATGGTGGTGAGTGTGATTCTTTGACCTAAAATCACTACACTCAACACATGTCATTGGGCACACTTTGACATCATCAAACGCAGTCCTGAAACATGGGTTGTTATAAAGGTGATGATTGGGTGGCTTTGACACATGGGGCTTTTGAGGGGTGAGTGATAGATATGGGATTTGTCCCTCCTAAGGGAGTTTGATATCCATGGCCACTTGATGTGTAGGATTGAGAAAGGTGTGCACGCATGTGTGAATCAGTATGTGATATTGATGTCATACATATCTCTTCCAATCTACTCTGAGATCAAGAAAGTGAATGAATGTTGACAGGATGACTGTTCCATGCCTCGAGTTCATTCGGAATATCAGTGACAAAGGAATTATACATTCAGTGTAACACCATTCACGGATTGTAGGATTGAAAGTTGTTCTCCAACTTTCTATTTCACTTGGGTAGCACTGATGTGTGACTAGGCACCTCTCTTTGCTTGTGAAGTCATAAGTGTTATGGACTTTCACTGCCAACGTGAAATGGACCTATAGGGTCACACACATAGGATTTAACCTGGAAGAGGAAAGTCAATCGGGAACTGATCTGGACCATGAACCGACCGGTTCAGTAGTGAACTGATCGGCTCATGGGTCCCAACCGATCGGTTGAGGTGTCAACCAACCGGCTCAAGTCCCCAACCGACCATTTCGGTTGTGAAATGATCGGTTCAGTTTGCGAGTTGGTTGTTTTTGTGGAAAATATCGAACCCTTCTACTCCTGCTTTTAGTCCCATATTGCCTGGGATGGAGAACGCTGTCCCATGACCCTGCTATATATATAGGGGTATCGGGGGCTTCTCAAAGTACAACTCAGTGCAAACCAATTGCTCTACAAAGTTGTTGTTCTCCCTGGTTTTGGTAACCGAGAGAGCCCGAGCAAGTGCTGCCCGATAAGGGAGGCACAACAAGGGAAAGACAACTGCAGTTGCGACTGGTAGCAGGAGAGTGTGTTGGTGACTAGTACGCCAACAGGAGGGTGTGTCTCCTTCCAATTCCTTGTGGGACAAGGAGATTGGAGTTCCAGGTGGTCCGTGTGGACTACTTCAGAGGCGGGAGGTTTCTGCCACTCAGAGGACAACTGTCAATCCTGACAGTCCCAGTAAGACCAGGAGTCATCAGTCCCGGTGCAACCAGGAGCTGCACAGACACCGTCCAAGACCAGAGGTGAAGACCACGCAAGGCGTGAGGTATTGTCTCCGAGCAAGCCTCGGGACAAGGTATGATTCCACAAACCATCCTTTCCTATTGTATAGACGTTGACTCGTTTCCTTGTTCTGGGTTTGGGGAGGAAAATTTTTGTTTCTGCTGCCTTCTCTGCCTCCCCTAAAACCCAACATTTCTTTCATATATTACGGATTCTTAGTGTTGAAGAGTTGAGGCAGAGAGTGATGATTTAACTAATGGGTCCAAGTACACAACTTACTATAGAGTGATGGTTTAAGTTGTGGATTTCATATATTTTTGTTGAAGAATTATGTAAAGGACCTTTATCACATGCTTACTGTAGAGCCTTTTGAGATATGAGTTGATATGACTTATGATGAGTTTCTCATAAATATTCATGACTTCAAAGTAAAATGATTAACGAACAAAGATATTGTTTTGGTTAAAGTTTTCTTAAGTAACATGGACTGACAAAATGGAAGTTCAAGGATGAGTTGTTGCAGACTCACCACTCTCTCTTTTCTTATGATTTTAGGGACAAAATCCTCTCTAAGTGATGGTGTGGTTTAATATAATCAACTTTTATTGTATGGGTAAGCTTTTCCTTACTTTATTTTTTATTATTTCATTTACCATAATACCTTTTTCCTAATTTAGAGTGTACTAGGATGTTTAGAAGTTTAGAAATATATTGATTTACCTATTAACCATATTATTTGAGGTTAAGTGTAATTATTGGAAAAATATTATAATTAGATACTTGTTACACCCCGATCTCACAATTACCATTAATCATGAGATTAGGGCATAAATTGAGGATTTAACGTAATACAAAGATCACCCTTAACTTTTTCTTCTTTTTCAAACTCTTGGTTTTCTCACATTGAACCACATAAACTAACTTTACAAGGGAATATGAACATTGATTTCTCTAATCTGATTTCAACAGTAAAAATGCATGTATGAACATTCATTATGTTTCTCATACTTTTAAGCACATAAGACTTACTGATTCACATATATTACTAAAAGAGGAATAATGTTATACATCATAATTTACAACTCTCTTTTATTTCTTTACAAGGACCTAGAGTGACAAGGACTGACTGAACTTAACTATACTCAGACTTAACTCTTGTGGTAGATCTACTCTGATGTAATGATATCTTCAATCCCCACAGTTTCCCTAAACATTTTGAGTAGAGGGGTGAGCCTACTCGCTCAGTGAATGAGTAAAACCATAATGTAGTCTAAAGTACAGAATCAGACATTTATCATTCTTGGATGATTGAAATAAAACAAGATAGTAATTTCAAATTAAAAGACTAGATATTCAAAAACTTACTAATAACATTGAAGCCTACATCATTATAAATAAACAAGTATGAAAATATAATCCTCACTATATTCAATATTACATTTAAAGAACAACTAATGTGAAACTATACTCAAATCTTTCTTAGCCTTTCTTACTTATAAGAAACTCTTTATACCTATATGAACATATTTTAGCTTATGCCCTTATCATATGCAGTGTACTCTACATATGAAGACTCGCAACGAACTATGATCTCACCGTACAAGACTTAGCTGACACACTCGGGAATGCTAAGCCTGACTACGTTGTTGGTCTGCAATAGGAAAATGGCTCTCTAGCCTCGACACACCTATTATGCCGTAAAAATTGGACTCCTCCTCTAACCTGAGCACACAGGAAGAGAGTCAAGCCACCTATTGGCTTTACTGTACTCTAATTCCACCAGGATCTCTAGTTGATGTTGGACACTACATTATGTATTTTAAGGAGACTTCCACTAGGGTTTCGTCCCCCATACCACCTATTAGTACATTCCGACCCCCGTATACTGGACACTGCCAGGGTTAGGTCATTTCATCCCTACGACGTAGACCTCTCATAGGGAATCTATGGTGTTCAGGGCTCTTAAGTCTATTATTTTATCATTCTTGGAAAGCTCTTACTATATTGTATCTTTTCCCTTACGTATACTTGACTCTGGTATCTCTATGGTACCGTGTCTATTTATTTGAAGTTTATAACACAACAAGTATATCATTCTAAACTTGGCAGAGCAGTATATTTAAATATTGTGATATTTTGAGTAATCATCATACTATACATACATGCAGACTAAAATTCTTAAATAAACATAATACATGTCAACTTGGCACTTTATGCAGTAGAATCATGCAATTGAACTTCTTAATACACTGATAATACTGAACTAAATGCTTAACATATTGTTTACCCCTTTCTTAGGGTTTCTCCTTACTCATGCACATATAGCACTTCTCATATATTCAAACATATATCATGTCTACTAATATAAATATTCTCATTCAACATTTCTCACATTTATGCATGACATCGATAACATACTTATCTAGGGCATGTCATATCTCTCCAGTTGTAATAGCATAACAACATATGCATTTCATGACAAGTATTTAAGTTAGAAAATCTGAATCTCATAAACAAGGCATGTATGCATCTAAGATAATATTCAGATAAAATCCCACAATATCACATGAATCATTTCAATCAGCCATTTAGTACTAAATTAGATATGTATACTTGTAAAAGCATACTAGATTGAGTTTTCATCCTTGATTACTTGCTATTCACATGATATGTATTGTGAAAATTAGAAACTCTATTTGTCCATATATCAAATTAGGAGATCCAACATGTAGGATTACATGCACTAGGATCATAAGTAAGATCATATAAGCATAAACCCGAATTTCAGCTATAATGTTGTTCAAGCACCAGATTAACTTGAAAATTTAGATCTTCAAAAGATTCTCAATAAACTTCTTAATTATGTAGTATTCAAGGTACATGGATATCTATATCCATGTCATCATATAAATGTTCTCAGATCATAGTTGGAACATGAATTGAAGTATTCTATAAACTGAATTCGAGAACAGTTCTTTTCATTTATTGTCATTTAGGGAGAAATCGAGAATACAAATTAAAACCATCTAATTGAGTACAATTGACTGAAATATTCTTTGACCCACTCACCCTAAGTTGTAAAACAACTTAAAAACGTATCTCATCCTTGAAAATCTCGATGTCATATCAAATCCCTAGCAATTCACCTGATTCTTCTTCCTTTCAACTCGAAAACCCTAGAAATGAGGGATTATGAAGAAAGAGTGAGAAAAGGGGAAGTTTTGATACCATTTTGGATCAAATCAGAGGAGGTATGGAACCTTGAAATGTGTGAGAAGATTCATCATTAAAGTCTATGCAAAGAAGCTAAACTTACATGATTTCATCATTCCTTGGACCGCAAAACCCTAAGTCAGCATCTCCATCACTTTCTCCTCTCAAACCCTAACCCTCCCTCTCTCTCTAGGATTTCATTTCTCTAGATTGGATCACGAATTATGAGAGATCATTGTGTGTTAGGTTGACCATATAGAGCAATTGAGGTGCTTGGGTCAATTGCACATTGACCCCTCACTATACTTTCTCTTATTTCATCTTAATTTTTTGTCATAAAAATATTATTTCAATTCATCTATTGATAAGGTCTAAATGGATCCAAAAATTATGAAAATTTCACATATTCTTTATGATTTATTTTTTATCTCCAGTTAAAATTTCAGATCATTTGGAGGTACCAATAAATAACTAAAAATAAAACACTACACTGCTAGAAAGCACTCTATCAGCATTTTGGTTGAAGTATAGTTCGACCGAGAACTGCATTCAAAGAACACTAAAAGATTATGAAATTTTTCTCCTATATGCATGATTGAGTTATACATATCATATCCAATATTCAATTAAATAAATTTTTTTTGGAAAATATGAAAAATCATTTACCACACTGCTATCCTGATCAAATTTCATATTCATGTACTATCAAAACCATAATTTTTTGCCAATGAAGTGGCACCCCAGTGGTAGAAGTGATGATGTAAGACTGAGAGGTCATGTGTTCGAACCCAGGTGACATGATAAATGAATCGTCAATTTAAAAAAAAATCTATTTTTTGCCAATTAGGGTTTACATTTCTCAAACTCTAATTCTTCAAACTAAAATCATAGTTAGAGTTTCTTCTTAGGTTTGAAGCATCACAACTGATCTACTATCATTAATCAAGTCTAAATGATGTTCAATCTAATCAAGCATGTAATCATTCAAGTAAACCCTAGTTTACCAATTAAACACAAATGTGGTCATTACAATTCTCACCCCCTTAAAACGTTTCATCCCCGAAACATGAATATGCAAATAAAGTGTATTCAAAGTTTATTTTAAGCTTTTGAAATCTTACATGTCATTACATTCTTTTATTTTATACTTGAATGTAGTTTTCAACGTTAAGTCCTTTATTTCTTTTCTAATCACAACTTGTTAAAACAGTTCTCAATGATAACAAATAAATTCTCTATGCCACAATCAATCATAGGATAGAGAGAGAAAAAACCATTTCAATATTTCCATTCTCTTGAGGTGTTACCTCAACATTGATAATATGATCCAACTATCTCAATTCAAATAGAGTTCACCATGTTGTTTTGAATTTTTACTATTGTGCTACTCAAATAGCAAAACAGCCTTGAGTTAGAAGACTAGATTCAACAACAATTGTACAAAACTACTCATGACATCCCCATAGCATCATGGATGCATAAGGTGAAGCATTACCATCACATTCCATATTATTCTCAAGTATGAACCCACACATAATTCAAGGTGTAACCATCGGGTTATAGCATACTAGGGTTTCAACAATAGTAACAAAGTACTCCATGATTGTATTAGTCATTCAAGGACTATTCATACCCAATTACCATCACTTAGTTTTATTAAAACTAGGTATAACAACCTATACCTCATCAGGGTTACATATCAATACAATATGGTTATCATCCCTTCTATTCATATGAGTGAATAGGTAAGACTACCTTATTCAGGGTAACCCTCCATTTGTTCCATCATCATTCAACCCATATCGCCATACCACAATTGTACAATACTAAGATGGTGTACTGGTATGAATGACTACAACTATTGGACACCTTTAATTAACATATTGTTTGCACATGTACACTGAAATCATATGTAAAACCAATTTACATCCTTTAATATACCTTCAACAAATTATACTTCTAAAAACAAATTCACATATTACTAAAAGCCATTGTTTTCTCTCATCTCTCTCCTCATTCACTACTACTTAATTTTTTCTACTTATCCTTCTCATTTTAATCATGTAGATTAAACATTCCTAAAATTGAAACATACAAGGTACAAATAGATTATTCATCATTCTTGCTATCACTGCAAGAATTTATCTCATATCACACTTCACTCATATTGTATTTCTCCTTTTGTTCAAAACACACTTGTTAAATTTCAAATTTATATCTTACTCTTTGCTCCAAATCATTTCCATATTGTTTATCTACCTTTCAGACTAGCTACCTTTAAACCCTGGATTACTATCAGTGCTAGTTTACTTCTCATAGTGCAAATCTCATGATCTTGTTTTATAGAGATGATAGTATTCAAGGTCAAATCACTAGTGACATCCCTTGAACTACTACAACTCTAAACATTCTAGGGTTTGGTCCTTATCAGTAGCATGACGTTATTGTGATGTGACTTTGCTCCCTTAATTTGAAATTCAAACATTGGATCTCACAAGTTTTATTAAAGTCTTCTTTATCTTATCGATTGAATTTACTTTCTCTTACTTGGCCATTCAGATAGATTACATTTTCAATTACCTTGCTAGGGTTTCATCATCATATTGTCTGTCATTATTACATTTACTAGATGTATCTACCATGGTGGTTATACATCATATATGATTCATTTTCTTATCACTTCATACCCACATTTCTCTAATTAAGGAAGATATGAAAGAGAAGATGATTATGAGACTTAGAATTCTTATCTTCAAACAATCCCTTAATACATTTGTCGTATGTCAGTTTAATTAGTTATCAACAAGGATACTTGACTAATTAGCACTTTCTTGAATCTCGCAACCTCTTTCTTTTATAATTTATATTACTCCATTATGTTTCAAACCCTTCTTTACTTTCCATAATCCCCTTACCATATACTATTATTCCACATGTCATCTTTAACTTCTAATTTTCTCTTATGACCATGTTGCTTCTTTTATGTGTATGATCATGTATACCATGTTGCATATATTTCCTTTTATCCTTCTACTAATGTGAAGTTGAAATTCTAAATCAATAATCTCTCTACTAGTTTCAACTCATGTTTAATACATTACATATCCTTCATTTTAAATCAAATGGCTCATGCATGGGTCAAACTTAGTTTCTCTTTCAATCAAGTTTTTCCTTCCTGAATATAGTCTACCTTTGTATGAATTATTCATTTATTTAGCTACACTTTTGTTCTTCTTTTAGAAACTAGTTTGTTGTTCTATAGAGACATAGAATCCAAAGGTAATAAGTATGAATGTATTAAATGTATTAATAAAGGTATAAATTCCATGCTCTCAATTATATCATAACCCTCATTCCTTAATCAAGCTCATTATTACCAACATTTCTCTTTGTTTCAACTAAGTTTCTTATCCTAGTTTTATGATTTATATGCTCATCTAGTTCTCTTCACTTTAACTCTTCTAAAGACTCTTCACTTCTATGTACTTATTGAATACTCATCTCTTTTCTTCTATTTTCACTTTGCTTTGGAGTACATAAAAGCATTGTACTCGATTATATAATCCATCCATCATGATTGATTCTTACTATCTTGTCCCCTTACATACTTTTCTCATATCTTTTCCATATTTCATATTTAGAGTTCATATAATACTAATAATTAAACTTAATTTGAACCTTATGTCATGTTCCTTTACTCCCAATTAAGGGTTTCTCATATGAGGCCCCATAGTTGGATCTCAGATATCAGTTCCAACTGATTCTTAGTTATCCCAGTGTTTCCCTTATACTTCAAAATCTTAGAGTATATACATTCATACTAGAATTTGGATCTAATCTATCTAGAATTTACTTTTGTTATGTTACTAATAGGAGTCATTAGATCCCAGTAATGCATCCTGCCAACCGGACCAGGCCGAACCTGTAGTCCTTAAGCCAAGATCTACTCAGGAATACTCGACTCCTATTCATCTCAAATATGTGGAAGAAAACTTATCCACTTAGGAAAGCTCATTCAAAGATCATTTCTAGTCTTCTTGATACAAATAATGTAATCAATAAATGCTACAACTGCATAGTGTAAAACAAATCTTAAAGATCCGTATATATTTCAAAATGTTGAATATCTGAATTCAAACATATAAGAGCTTTTCTATTCATCTCCAATAAAACAACAATATGAATGAAAGTTCTATCTCATTTTATATTTGTGTTCTTAATTCATGTTACTTATCTTATTTCTAACCCTAATATTTCTAGGGTTCCTCTCTAGACCATCCTTCCACTGTATACCTAGCCAGGGTATACATGAAAGAAGAGACAGAGTAGCTTGATACTAGTTGATCCAAGTACTCAGATACCGGGCCAGGATATCCAAATACTCAAATCCCCAGAGCTAACATCATAACATCTCCTATCTGCCAGACTTATGACTCTAACTTACTAATTTAATGGTCCATGACAACTCAGCCTAAGCTTTGATACCAAGTTGTTACACCCCGATCTCACAATTACTATTAATCATGAGACTAGGGCATAAATTGAGGATTTAACGCAATACAAAGATCACCCTTAACTTTTTCTTCTTTTTCAAACTCTTTTTTCTCGCATTGAACCACATAAACAAACTTTACAAGGGAATTTAAACATTGATTTCTCTAATCTGATTTTGACAGTAAAAATGCATGTATGAACATTCATTATGTTTCTCATACTTTTAAGAACATAAGACTCGTTGATTTACATACATTGCTAAAAGAGGAATAATGTTATACATCATCATTTACAACTCTCTCTCTTATTTCTTTACAAGGACCTAGAGTGACAAGGAATGACTAAACTTAACTATACTCAGACTTAACTCTTATGGAAAATCTACTCTGATGCAATGATATCTTCAATCCCCACGGTTTCCCTAAAAATTTTGAGTAGAGGGGTGAGCCTACTCGCTCAACGAATGAGTAAAACCATAATGTAGTCTAAAGTATAGAATCAGACATTTATCATTCTTGGATAATTGAAATAAAACAAGATAGTAATTTCAAATTAAAAGACTAGATATTAAAAAACGTACTAATAACATTGAAGCCTGCATCATTAGAAATAAATAGGTATGAAAGTATAATCCTCACTATATTCAATATTACATAAGAACAACTATTGTGAAACTGTACTCGAATCTTTCTCAGCCTTTCTTACTTATAAGAAACTCTTTAAACCTATATGAACATATTTTAGCTTATGCCCTGATCATATGTAGTGTACTCTACATATGAAGACTCGTAGCGAACTACGATCTCACCGTATAAGACTTAGTTGACACACCCGGGAATGCTAAGCCTGACTACGTCACTGGTATGCAACATGAAAATGGCTCTCTGGCCTCGACACACCTATTATGTCGTAAAAACTGGACTCCTCCTCTAACTTGAGCACACAGGAGGAGAGTCATGTCACCTATTGGCTTTACTGTACTCTAGTGCCACCATGATCTCTAGTTGATGTTGGACACTACATTCTATATTTTAAAGAGACTTCCACTAGGGCTTTGTCCCCCGTACCACCTGTTAGTACGTTGTGACCCCCATATACTGGAAACTGCCAGGGTTAGGTCATTCATCCCTACAACGCAGACCTCTCATAGGGAATCTATGGTGTTCAGGGCTCTTAACTCTATTATTTTATTATTGTATATTTTCCCTTACTTATACTTGACTCTGGTATCTCTATGGTATCATGTCTATTTATTTGAAGTTTATAACACAACATGTATATCATTCTAAACTTGGCAGAGCAGTTTATTCAAATACTATGATATTCTGAGTAATCTTCATACTATACATACAGGCAGATTAAAATTCTTAAATAAACAGAATACATGTCAACTTGGCACTTTATGCACTAGAATCGTGCAATTGAACTTCTTAATACACTAATAATACTAAATTGAATGCTTAACATACTGTTTACCCCTTTCTTAGGGTTTCTCCTTACTCATGCACATATAGCACTTCTCATATATTCAAACATATATCATGTCTACTAATATAAATATTCTCATTCAACATTTCTCACATTTATACATGGCATCGATAACATACTTATATAGGGCATGTCATATCTCTCCGCTTGCAATAGCATAACAACATATGCATTTCATGACAAGTAAATGAGTTAGAAAATCTGAATATCATAAACAAGGCATGTATGCATATAAGATAATATTCATATAAAATCCCACAATATCACATGAATCATTTCAATCAGCCATTTACTACTAAATTAGATATGAATACTTGTAAAAGCATACTAGATTGGGTTTCCATCCTCTTGATTACTTGCTATTCATAGGATATGTATTGTGAAAATTATAAACTCTATTTGTCCATATATCAAATCAAGAGATCAAACATGTAGAATAATATGCACTAGGATCATAAGTAAGATCATATAAGCATAAACCTGAATTTCAGCTATAATGTTGTTCAAGCACCCGATTAACTTGAAAATTCAGATCTTCAGAAGATTCTCAATAAACTTCTTAATTATGTAATATTCAAGGTACATGGATATCTATATCCATGTCATCATATAAACATTTTTAGATCATAGTTGGAACATGAATTGAAGTATTCTATAAAATGAATTCAATAACAGTTCTTTTCATTTATTGTCATCTAGGGAGAAATCGAGAATATAATTTAAAACCATCTAATTGAGTACAATTGACTGAAATATTCTTTTACCCACTCACCCTAAGCTATAAAATAGCTTAAAAATGTATCCCATCCCTGAAAATCTCGATCTCATATCAAATCCCTAGCAATTCACCCGATTCTTCTTCCTTTTAACTCGGAAACCCTAAAAATGAGGGATTATGAAGAAAGAATGAGAAAAGGGGAAGTTTTGATACCATTTCAGATCAAATCAAAGGAGGGATAGAATCTTGACATATGAGAGAATATTCACCATTAAAGTCTATGCAAAGAAGCTAAACTTACATGATTTCATCATTCTCGGACCGCAAAACCCTAGGTCAGCATCTCCTTCACTTTCTCCTTTCAAACCCTAACTCTCCCTCTCTCTCTAGGATTTCATTTCACTGTATTGAATCAAGAATTATGAGAGCTCCTTGTGTGTTAGGTTGACCATATGGAGCAATTGAGCTGCTTGGGTCAATTGCACATTGACCCCTCACTATACTTTCTCTTATTTTAGCTAAATTTTCTGTCATAAAAATATTACTGTAATTCATCTACTGATAAGGTCTAAACGCATGCAAAAATAATGAAAATTTTACATATTTTTATGATTGAGTTTTAGATCTCCAGTTAAAATTTCGTATCATTTGGTGTTATCAAGAAATAAATAAAAATAAAACACTATACTACTAAAAAGCACTCTGTCAGCATTTTGGTCGAAGTATAGTTCGACCAAGAACCACATTCAAAGAACACTCAAATATTCTGAAATTTTTCTCCAATATGCATGATTGAGTTATTCATATAATATCCAAAATTTAATTAAATAAATAATTTATAGAAAATATGAAAAATAATTTACCACACTACTATCCTGATCAAATTCAATATTCATGGACTATCAAAACCCTAATTTTTTCCCGATTAGGGTTTACGTTTCTCAAACCCTAATTCTTCAAACTAAAATCATAGTTAGAGTTTCTTCTTAGGTTTGAAACATCACAATTGATCTACTATCATTAATCAAGTCTAAATGATATTCAATCTAATCAAGCATGTAATCATTCAGATAAACCCTAGTTTATTCATTAAGCACAAATGTGGTCATTACAAGACTAGTTCTACAATTTTACCATCCTAATAGATTTTAGCTTAAAGTTAGTTCTCTAGAAATTACTATAACTTGTGTGGGAAAAGAAGAGTCAAAAGAAAATTTTAGGATCTAAATTAAT
The DNA here is from genome assembly GCA_963693085.1 of Alisma plantago-aquatica. Taxonomy (NCBI): domain Eukaryota; kingdom Viridiplantae; phylum Streptophyta; class Magnoliopsida; order Alismatales; family Alismataceae; genus Alisma; species Alisma plantago-aquatica. The sequence continues at coordinate 711,449,851 of OY856413.1, read as the reverse complement.
GAAGGAGTAGATAAATACATTAGTAGATTACTTTACTTTCAAAGTCATGATGTTAAATACTTAAAATGTCAAAAGTGATTTGTAGTTAGTTCTTTCTGACATTTTTAAGTATATAAAGTCATGACTTTAAGGTAGAGTAAAATATTAATGTATTGAGTTCTTCCTTTATTCATTGAATTCCTAAATTTTGTATTTGACTCTTATTTTCCCTCAACTATTCATAGGAAAATGCTAGATAAACTAATTATAAACTCAAATCCATTATGTTGGTAAAATTGTAGAACTAGAACTATTTATAATATTATCCTAATTGATTACATGTATGCCTCAATTAAGATGGTTATTAGCTAATACACTATGTTTCTATACTTATAAACATCATATAAACCTTATATTAGAAAAAAGGATATGAGGGTAAACCATGTAAACGATCATAATAATCAAAATGCTTATCCATACATCTAAAGTTGGGTCTGTTACATAACTGCATTCCTTAAAAAGGATTTCATCCCCAATATCTCATGCAAAGAGAGAGAGATGAGTCTACAAGAACTTCTCCTTTAGCTCACATGTTGTCTCTTCCAATCTATGATACTTCCAGCACTACAAAAAATATGGTCTTTAACTACAAAAAAAAATTTGTAGCGAAAACCCCAAAATTTGTAGCCAAAAGCTTTGGCTACATTTATCCTTATATTTATAATATATAGCTAATACTCGTGTAGCTAATTGTTTAGGCTACATTTTTCAAAGTTGTAGTTAGTTATTCCTCTGGCTACAAATTCATATGTAACCCTAATTGTAGGTAAAAAATGTCCTTACACATAAACATGTAGTTTCCATTGTAGCTAAATGTATGACTACAATTCAATTTGTACATATGATATGTAGGGAGAGATGACATTGGTTACAATTTGTATTTGTAGTTCATGTATAGTAAAAATTAGCACTTGCTATACATGTAATTATAGCTAGTGTGTAGTGAAAGACACCATGTACTATACATACATATGTAGTGAGAGACATTGTGTATCCAGTCAGTCACTTGGCAATATAGATGGGTTTTCAATAAGAAAATAGATGAATGTTAATCAAGATCGAGTTGTGCTTACAATGCCAGTAATGATACTTTTATTTATATTTGTACAATGAGTACACATGGGGAGGACATTAACCTGGCCCCTATTTTACAATATGCATGGAAAAAAGACACATGTATACAATATCTTCTTCTGACTACATCTATCCACTACAAACTATAGATAGATCATACAGCTCTCCAATGTCACTTGAGAATAGAATTTCCATACCACATTATCTATTGAGTGAGAATCATGACTAAAGGTCCATAGAAAAAGTAGGTGAATAGATCAATAGATCATACAACACTCCAATGACTCCTTTTCTTTTCACTGCTTGTTGCAGACTGTAGAGTAGAATGGACTTCACACAGGGGAAAATCTCTAAGGCCCAAAGGCCTTGTTAAGTGATCTTGATTGCTTGGATCAAACGATACACCAAGTTCAAAGTTTGTTACACACAATTATTAGTAGACAGGCTGAGTGCCTAATAGGATCTGATGAACTTGACATGCAGATTCAGCAAAATGTTATTCATGTTCTAACTTCCATACTGCAGTAGGGATGCAAACTTGCTCATGCACATATATGGCCATGGAGATGAGTACAAAACTGTCGATTTACTCGCTAAACACAGCAATGACTCAAGCTCTGAACCTATGCTGATAGAGAGGTACTCCTGTCCATTTGTGGGGTGCAAGAAGAATAATTAAAGATAACAAAAAGTTCCAGCCTTTAAAGATAATCCTGTGTGTAAAGAACCATTACAAAAGGATTCATTGTGATAAGAGCTATACCTGTAGCTGATGCAACAATAAGAAATTCTCTGTGATTACAGATCTGAAAACCCATGAGAAGCATTGTAGAAGAGACAAATGGATATGTTCCTATAGAACTACTTTCTCTCAGAAGGACAAGCTATTTGGGCATGTCACCCTCTTCTAGGGAAACTCTCCTTCTCTTTCTCCTGATGAAAACAAAGGATCATGCATGTCCACTGGTCAAGCAATAAATGATGAACAAACAGATAGCTAGAAACTTATTAGAAAAATTCTCGATGCTAGTCGGTATAGAATTAGACATTCATTCATTATTGTGTTAAGCAGATCGTCATAATCAAATAAGGTCTAGAACAACATAAGAAACTAATTTTAGTAGAAATATATTGCAAAGAAGTTCTTATTTGTTCAATGATCCCGGCAAAAAAAATGGAGACCATACCTTGAATTGATATGTTGTTACCACGACTTCTAATCTCTTGAATTGATCTGTTCAAGGTTGTACTCAACTGAAATTACAGATTAAAAGCATTACAACTTTGAGATGTAATGAAATCTAGAACAAAAGAATTACAACTTTGAGATGTAATGAATAAATTATAAACTTAAAACTCGGGTTGTTGTAAGGGTGGATAAGAAGACCTACAAGCTTTCAAGTTAAGATAACCCTGTTGTAGTTGAAATGCAGGATGTAGCCATACATGTTTGGCATCTTTGGCTCTCTATTGCATACATGAAGCATATAAAAATGATTATGTTCTTTTTTGTAGCTAGCATGCAAACATCTTGAAATTCATGACGAAGATTGCAACAAGTCAATCACAAACATCTTGAATTCATGACCAAGATTGCAACAAGTCAATATGCATTTCTTGAGCATACACAATAGGAAAAGACATGATAGTATTTGAAGAGAAACTTGAAGATCCAAATTTAGTTTAAGTAACACAATAGTACCTGCATGGAACAAGAACAATTGGCAACCCACCAATGGTCCATCTGATATCTCACGTCATTGATCATTTTCACATGTTGTACCTATCTACCACATTCCTCTTCCTTCTCCATGTTTACATCTGGGGTGTTCTATTTGACATTGAATACCATAACAATTGTAAGCATTAGACGTGACTGAGTCCTCAATAGGAAACAAGCAGGAATGCATTCATATTCTGTAGTCAAAAGATATAATATTTATCAAGAGAAGGGAGAAGGTTAAAATATCTTTAAATAACATTATATAAATTCATACATCCCCATTCATACCATCTCTTCCCCACTCATAACATGTTCTACCTCATTTGTAGATCATCAACATACCATTCACACCTTATCCTCATGTTGTTGTTGGCAGCTTTCCTTTAACCCTACTCTGCCTCTTCATCTTGTCCTCGCTGCAATAATCTACTAGAAAAAATCAAACCAGCAACAACTATCATCACAAATATCCTAGCACTGTAAGAACTCTAGCATTGCAAAAAAATCAATTCATGCACAAAATGTGGTCGTGACCATAATGGGTTGTGGTTTTGGTCATGGCCATGCACCTATTTTTCTTTGTTTTGGGTCATAAATAAGCCCAAATGAGGAACCAGGGCGGAAATCTCTTAATCAATCACCTTAGCTATTTGAGTTGGTCCTGCTCTATCTCCAACTCCTTGACAATTTTGTTGACAACATCTATGGGAGTCTCTCTAAGTATATCCCATGTGAAGTATATGTTCTGACGTGCCTACCACAAATAACAACATAATCTCAATTTTAAGTTAATGATACCTAGATAATAGACCGGCCAAGGAAAATAGCTGGTGAGAAAGTCACCATCTCTGTCAGAGACTTGCAGTCTCAAGAGGATATTTTTTATGGTTCTTCATACCATGATAACAAGTCTAGTACCCCCACTATTCAAATTTCAAAGCCAATGGACATCTTTGACCAAATCACATAGGCCTGTCCTTGGATGCCTATATAATGACAAACACAGGGAAAATTCAGAACATGTAGCATTAATGGAGAATCTAGGAATCATAAATAGAAAACTATGATATAGTTTTTCTATAAACTAAGAAGTTATCAAATCAGTATACTCAGTGGAACTCTGCTCAATTTCTCATAAAATACATATGTTGACCACATGAAATCAATTAAAACAGCAAATACATTATAGCGATTTGGCAAAGTGGAGGCGGGAGTGTCTATTTTTCTCAATCATCACACATTAGAGCTATAAGAATCATACATCACTTATTGTAGTAGCCTAGTTATTTGATGAGTGTGGTTAATTGGTTGAACCTGTTGTTCAAACATGTTTAATTGGTTGAATGAATTAGTGGCAGCAGAGACATGTCTATTGTGTTTTATGATGTCATCTTATAAATATGGGAAGTTACAAGGTAAAATCTATTAGATGGTCATATTTCTCTTTATGATATCTGTGGGCTTTCTTTATTTAGAGGACTTATACATTAAGCAAGAAATTCAAAAAAAAAATCTATATAACATTATTATTCAGACTGATCATAACAGCCAAAAATAAATTAACAATTGATGCTAGGAAAACTGAAACAAAAGTACTTGCAATAGAATCTTAGAAAGTACAGAAGATTCTCCTTTCTAATCATGATTTTATTGGTTTCTGATATTTGTATAGATATTTTCTTATCCTAGTTATTGTCTCATGGCAAAGAAGTTTATGTGGCCACCGGTTATTCAGATAAAAGACACCTTGGACTACCATGTCATGCCTTTCCATTTTTATTTCTACGTTTCAGTATGCTAGAAAACAACCCTTAAGTTTTTGTCCTACCACCTAGGGTATAATCTCTCAAAGAAACATGGCCAATTCATTTTCTTCTAGATCTAAATCCATATTTGAGAACACGTTGCTTAGGCCTGATTTCAGGAACCCCGATTTTCTTATCCATTAAAATCTTATACTCAGCTATAAAAGTTGAGCTCCATTAGAGATAACTCACAAGATCTTGTATCGTAGTTGGACTGATTTTCAACTTAGATTGTTTCAACTTCACCTGTATATAAACAAATCATACGTAGCTTATGACAGCAAATACAAATATAAGTTAGTTTTCAGGAACTCTTTTTCTCTAATCAGCATGGTTCCCCAACACCCAAGCACTAATTCCTCTTACTATCATGTGATTGGGCAGTAACATGTTTTATTACCTCTTATAGTCAATGTTTTTCCACCTATGCCTTGTAATGACTCAAGTATTTGCTAAATCCTAGAAGAGTTGGCTTTTGCATACAATGATCCCATGGAGTTAAAATGTAACTGTCGAGCTACTGTCCACATTCCTCAAATCATATTTTTAATGAGTGGGAAAATACATAGAGGCCCACTACAATTTCCTTATACATAGATTTAAGATATGATGAATTAGTAATCATTAGTCAGATTTGAAGATCAAATGGCCAATTTATTCATTTAGTATTTAACTAGTTGTCAATTGAGTTCTTACGTAACTAGTTGGGCTTATATGAATAAAACTAGCTTTAGGTGGAGTTATAAGAATATAAAAAGGGATTACTTATAGTTATGTAAATAAGTAAGGACCTATGTAAATTGTAAATAAGTAAGGGCCTATCACATCAAAGATAAGCAGCTGGAAAAAATCAATTCATGCAAAAAACAGATCTAACCTCTTTCAATCTACTGACCAGATTTGTATTGAACTTTCTTCATATATACAATTCAAACTTATATGCAACATTTCCTCCTATCCTCCATCCAACCAACCAGTCAAGACAATCTAATTATGACCTGATTGGTAATACAAATATAGGTCTCTAGTCTCTCAACCAAACCCATTTTTCTATAAGAACTAACCAATACACCCAGCCAGTTATATCAACAATACAAGCAAGAAAAATCACATTGAAAAGAACATGCCTAAGTTTACACCCAAGCCAGATTTCCAGCCCAGATGTAGGCTTACAAAACCTTAGTTGAATCCCTCGAAAACCTCAAAATCTTGCCCCTCCTACTTCACTCTCTAAATTACATATCTTAGAAGTAGTCTTGGACAGTACCAAATCAAACGGAAGATGCCAATGGTAGTGAACCTATCTCCCATGCACACACAGTCTCTAGTATCTACCCTATCTCCAACTCCCACTATCCCACAATGCATTCTCCTCTCCCAGCTAGCTTGAGGGTGAACAAGAATAATAATAATTGTCAATTGATTTTGAGGTATTTGAGAGTGTAGTAGCTAGCTTGAGGGTGAATTGTAGGACAATGAATCTTCAGTTTGAGATTATTTTATATGAAAAGGAAGAGCGTAGGTCATAGACTACAGAAGCCATGGATATCAATAAGAAGGATAAAGGGTTTTTGCAAAAAAATTCCTAGATGTTATGGCAACTTTTGGAAGTGAGCATTAACATGACATTCCTAGATGTCAATGTTGTGAAGAATCATGAAACCAGAGTAATCACATTCTAGAAAGTCAAAAGGAATGAAATAAGATGCAAGGAAAGAAAGAGTAGCATTGACCACTACAACCTGTCCCAATACGGCTTCAAAATGGTTAATGTGGATGTAGGTTAAGACAAGAGACTACAATAGGTTGTGTGTGCCACAACAACCCGTAATGATTTTCAGGAAACTGGCTAACCATATTGGAACATATAGCATGATCAGAAGCAAATCATATAGTTCAAATTTTATTGATCATCTTATCAGTAAAACATACAAAAAGAGAACTATCTACTAAGCTACTACAATCCCTACTAGTTGCATGGCAACTACAACCCTGCTACATTCTATGATGCTATAACCAATAGGCTCAAATCAAATGTCTATCATCCTTTTATCAATATTTCTTATAATGCTGGTATGAAGTACTAAAACAAATGTCATGCTGAATACCGAAAATACTAGGTCAATGCAGGGGAGGTTGGATGTTACATCATTCATGTGCTTAGCTATCATAATTTATCAGGAAGTATGTATGTGTCCTAATATGTTAGGGATGTGTAGTCCTACACTTGATTGTTGATTAGAGAAGAACTTACCAAGCAATGCACAAAACACTATATGATATCAAATGGACCCTTTTTAGGTCACCTATAAATCTCCATGTTAAAGCAACATTCTTCTCTTTATGGATAGTCGGAATGGTCCTTTAACAATTATAATGTCAGATTATGTTGTTGGAAACTATGGTTGCTTTCAAATTCATGAGAATCTTGAATTTCACTCACCTTGCATTTTTTAGAGCTACTGTACAGGCATGGACTACTTTATGTGGCTGAAGCAGCTTGAGTATGGCATATATGTAGAGTTTTCAGATACATCCTAGAAGCAATGACTTTGTACATGCCAAACAAAATTCTTAAATGAAGTCTCAGCCTAAATGATGTAAGGTTCATTATGCATGGGGTGGGTGCTTGAAACTTATAGTAAGTTGCAATGGTGTTCATCTTTCACCTTCGAATGTGCACTTAGGTATGTAGTGAGCATTCAGACCTTCCTACAATTGTTCCTTCCACTCTACCAAAGTGTTCATAACCAGAACAACAGAAAGAGTACCCGACTTTTGCCATAATGCAGATTTCTTAATCGATGTTTTGGTCTAGTCAGATGCCACTCAAAAAATTGTGTGGTTCCTAATAGGACTCTACATGGAAAGCAAAGTCAGAAGATAGTTGGGGCATGTCCATTCTTCCAAAATGAATGCTCTACCACAATATGGAACTGGACCTATAGAAGGTGGGTCTCGTAAGTTGCATATGGATAATCATAAAAGCTCACGATTTTCTAATGGATAATTGCCATATGTAAGTCTCGTAATTTCCATATGGATAATCATAAAAGATCATGATTTTCTTAAGGATAATTGCCATATGGATGTTCATTTGTAGCTGACACCATTTAACCTGGGACTAAGACAAAAAAATTGGCATTCATAATTAGTTCATGATAATAATAAAAACTTTCAATATAAGTTAACTATAATAACTTATATTGCTTTTATCTAGAACAAGGTATGAATGTCGAGATGCATAGAATAAAGTGCATGAAACCAATCCTAGCGGTCTGCTATAGTGTGATTAATATATGAGGATATGTTTAGTTTATCTGCACAATTGGTCAAGAACTTGAAAATTTATAGAACAATGTGTAGCTTGGTCTAGACTTGATACCATTCACAAAAGGAAGAGTACCTCTGACTATAGTAAGGGTGTCAACGAATTATGATTACATATGTTCAGGTATACTAATGTTGAGATGCTTAGCACAGAGCGCATACAACCAAACCTTCCAAACTATTGGAGTGCAACTGATCTGGGAGGATATGTTGTCAATTTATTTAAACCTCCCAAGAATGTCGAGTGGTTGATTGTGTTGCTTGGTCTAGATTGGACTTCATCCCACCCATAAAGGAGAATGTATGTATAGAGGGTCTCAACTACTTTTGACTGCATAATGTGAAGATAGACAGGGGAGCAACAATAGTAGAACTTGTAACACTGTTCTACTATCTTAATTCCATAAAAATTCTCAACCTTGAACTTGACACTCTCTCTAAGTTGGGAACTGATTGCTTTTTTAAGAAAGAAGGGGAGGAATTCTAAGTCTTTTATTTACAGACTTGTCAGTGAGTGATAATTGGTTGCCACCTTGACCCAGCAAAAAGAAATCCTCCCTATATAATCAAGCTTGTGATTTTTGAGAGTTACAGAAGCCTTATTGCAACCAAAGAACAATAAATGACCACATTGGAGCACATGAACTGGATGGCCAACAAAGCACCTCAAACACATGATGGCAAGCCCAACACCTAGAATAGAGCAAATTAAATTGATCACTAATAAGGGAGATATAATCAAATGCTTTATATGCTAAACATTGTCCACAAATAGCTGGTTTCATGTGCAATACTACAAACCGTAAGTCTAAAATTCTGGTAGATAATGGAAGTCTCATAACTTCAATTATCCTTCAAATCAAATGTTACACTAGAAACAAGATTGGAAAGATCCTATGGTGATGAGAAGTTTTCTATTAAAAATCCAGACAATCAAATATGAAAAGGTAAGGTATAGTTTATGGATATGAATTTTGTTCTAGGTGTTTCCTTTCTTAGGAAATATATAGTATATAGTTGAAACCTACAAACCCTATGTGAACCAAAAGCAACATAATTCACTAAATATCATGCTCTTGTTGGTCTACACAACCAATCTTTCATGCTCGTATTGGTCCATACAACAAATTTGTCATGCTCTTATTGGTGTACACAGCCAATTTAGTCAAATATGTTGAACGCAACTAGTTGTTGGTAGAAAAGAGATAAGTTATACAGTTAAATGTTAATAATTTCACGCTAAGAGAAACAGATTGCATATTCATGGTGGAGTTCATTTTTGCATTCGAACATCTGCATCCCAGGAATAGAGTTGGATAGGAGCTTGCATATATAAAAAAAAGACAACATGAGAATATAACTTACAGTAAAGGTCAGCTCCAAACTCCTTCAAATCTTCACCCGGAAGCTCTTGATATCAACACCCTTTAGACAAAACTCTACATCACACTCCATTTGAAGAAAGCAAGATCTATGTGCAAACATGTTGTTTATATCCCACAAGAAACCTATGCAATCTGAACAAAGCTTCCCAAGAACCATTGTGAAGCTCAAACAAGACCAATAAGGAGATCCAAAGAAAAAGTGAAAGTTGACCTAACCAAATAGACTTACAGAGTGGAGCCAGATAGATAGACAAAATTGAAAAAGGGTAATAGTAACTTCAAACATCGTCATAGCTACATATATTAATCTATGTCCCCTGTGCAAATAGGTTGTTGTCAATACGCATGAGAATAAACCTATACAAACTGAATAAAGATTCACCTAGACATGATACAATCAATATCATCTCCAAAATTCATAAACTCGTCATCCTAATTCCTCATTAGAATTAAACCCAAAAATGATTCAGAAGGAATATAAGAAGAATCTATAACTTCACTCTACAAGTAACTACAAAAAAACTAAAATCTATCTCATCTGTAAAGGCATGTACTTAAACATGATGAGAAAAAACACAAACCAACAATGCACTAGCATGAAACCTTAGCCACCAACTAAGAGCACATCTTATAAAATATACAACTTGATCCTGAAACTTATAATATCAATACCCTCCAGACATAGCTCAACAGTATACTCCATTTAAATAAAGATGAAAAAAACATGTAAATACAACATAGATTATGAAGACACATGAAACATCATCCAAGGTTTTTAGTATGGTACCAAAGAGGGTCATAGTGGAGGAAAACTGAGGTTTGAGGTTCTTTCACAACGATAGTCAATCTGGTGCACCTCTGATGGCTCTGGATTGTGATGTCCTCATGAACCTTTGCACAAATAAGAAGGAAAAGGCAAAGTGTTGCACTATGGTTCCATTAGTCTGATCACAGAGCCATGCAGATCAGCTCATATTACAACCATGGAGGTTGTCAAAAAGCTGGTGTCTTGTTGCCTTAAGATCCCATTTAAGACTTCCACTGTGGCCATCCGCTGAGAATGCTTGTGAGCAAATCATGAGAATATGGGAGAAAGCTGATATCATCAAGGTTAGTAATGTTGATTTCAAATTTCTCAATAGAAATGCTAGTGCGGAAGATGACGTGGCCATGTGACTGACATCCTGGCTTGAAAGTCCTACTTGTTACACTTGGTAAGAAGGGATGAAATTGCTACATTAATGATTTCTAAGGGACTATTGAAGAGTCTCTCTGAAAACTATTGAAAGAACATGTGCATGTGATGCTTTTATTTGTGTACTTCTTCGAAAAATATTTAATGATCAGTCTATATTGTAGGGTGAGAAGAAATTGTGAGATATTCTAAGAGATGTAAATATTTTTGGTGCAATTACCACAACCAAGAATGGGGCTATCCCCACTTTACATACTAAAGATGGGATTTGAAGTTTTCATAGTATATGTGGCATCTTTTATCCCAGATTTCATTCATCTAAAGAAAAACTATATTTTGCTTCATGACTAGGATCGCTAATGTCACGGGAATCATGTTCCTGTGTTTTCTAATCTTGTTTTTTAACAATTTGTGTGACGTTTCAATCTCATATATGTTTGTTCATGAATAAAATAATAGATTGTTGTGTATGAGCATCATCATCTTTGTAATTGGAACATAAATCTATAACGAACTGTAGGCTAAAAATTGAAAAGAAACATCACCAAAATAAAATTAAACCGAGACGTTTAGCCACTTACATCAACAAGAAATCATAATCAAAGCACTAAAAAAAGAATCCCAGATCATTGAATTCCAAGTCTCAAACATAAAATAGGCTATGTTGAATTTCCATTAGTCCTTGGTAAAAGCAAGATTGGATGTGTTGGAGGTGTAAAGATTGAAGAAAGTCTCAAATGACTGGTGTGGATATGGCACATTCTGCTATGGAAGTGGTTGAAGGTGGTACACAGATGAAGTGATATTGTAGATGCCTCAATCATTATGAGATTTTAGAGTAAAAGGCTAGGGTAGGGTAGCGGTGAGACTGCTACAGTTTATATTAGGATGGGATCATTAATTTGAAAGGAAGCAGAGGAATAATGATGGCATTCAAATGATAATGAGCAAATATTGTAAACATTACCTCAAAAGATGATGATATGAGAATGACAGAATCTTTTGGGAGATTGCCTGAGCCTGAATGACGGTGGAGGATGGTAGGATATCCATGCCTCCCATCAACGCACGAGGCAACGACACTCAGCCTTCTGAGGGGGGTGAAGGTGGTCCTTGCCGATGGTAGTGCCCAGCGGCAATGTGTCTCACAGTAGGAGCTTCAGTGCGCCGGCTGCGACCTGACCACCACGTGATGTTCTGGTCGTAGCCCCTGTTCCAGTTGGAGCATCGATAGAAACATCGACAACCATCAGGAAAGAGTCACGATCTCCTGGCTCATCACCTACTAAAACAACATCCACACAAACTCCACCATCTGCACCTCATGCTAGTCCTTCTTCAGTGTCGCGTTCCTCTCTGAGAGCTGTTTGTGAACCGTGAGTGAATCCTCCAGCAATGCCACATCAGATAGGACAATGACCACCTAGTCTGACACAGCATCAACCATCTCCTTCTCCTACTCGGTCCACTACCACTGTTGCTTCCGGTACTCACCTTCTACCTCCAGGTGTCTGATGCCTTTGTTGGCTAGTGTAAGAATAAGGATCGCATAGGGCGGCTACTGATTAGTGTCGCCTCGCATAGACTGATTTCTAGCCTTGAAATTGACAACATTCAACAACAGGAGCTAGACCGCTATCATGGTACCCATGGCTTCCATGAGTTCCTCCTCTCCCCATGGAGTTATGATAAAAAGTGGGTGCTTCTTGTGGGAGAAACGGTTATGGTAGAGTGGAAGGGGAATCTCAGCGGATAGGCGAAGGGCGGATGGTGGAAGCATAGAGGGAGGACAAGCAACTACCGCCTGGATCCTCGATGGTGGCAAAGACGTGTGTGGAGGAGAGGAGGATCAATGGTGATGCCTTAGAGGGGCCTAGGGTAGGGCAATGTTGGTCTCAATCACTGCTTTGACAAGAAGGTGCAAGGATGTTCGAGGGATATTGGGGAGCAGGTGGATGCGGCCGATCAAAGGGGGAAAACCACACGGGTACTATTGGAGGGAGCAGAGATTGCAAGGAAAACAATTTCCCTCCAATCGCCAAATCAGAGAGATGTTTAAAATCAAAAGTCAAAGATTCACCTACATTTATTTTGGTTACATTTTAAAGTGAGATAAATTGTAGTTACATGTAATTCTCTAAGTTGAGTACGCTTATTTGAGTTAAATTTATTAATTTTGTAACCAAAAATAGAATTATCTATATATAAAGTAATTGTAATTAAAGTAAATGTAGTTAAATCATGTTTTTTTTGTAGTGCAGAGAACTTTAACCAACCCAATATCTTTATTAATTAATTGTTTTACTCGGGAGTCAAGAATCTTTACCGTAAACACTTTATAATATATATTATCTTTTATCTGCATAGTCTCTATGGTGAGCACATGAGTATGTCCTTCACATACTTCTTCAATGTAGATACATGGAACACATTGTGTATTTTACCATACCAAGGGGTAAAGTCAAATGGTATGCAAGTTCCTCATGCTTATTTGAGCCTTCAATTGGATACAAAAAATGAGGCTAAGGTTTCCTTTAATCTTGAATATAACGATGGATCATATTTTTTTTATCTTTAGAAACACATAATCTTCACTAGAAAAAAACTTACATCCATCCTTTTATTGTTCGATACTTTCTTTTTTTCTTTTAAGTAGATGGATCTTTTTCTTTATCAAACTGGACTTGTCCTTCATTATATGCATATTATCAACATTCAAAAGTGTGTGTTCTCATACATCATCCCAATGTAATAAAGAATGACAAGGTGAACCATAGAGCACTTCAGATATGGTGGAATATGAATACTTTCTTTGTAATTGATTTTGTAAGAAAACTAAGACAACATGAAATATTATTACCAAGAAACACCCCAATCCATCACACATGCTTGCAAAATATATTCTTGGACCTTATCTATTCTCTCAGACTTCCCATCTATCTAGGGGTGATAAGAGGTACCAAAATACAAATTCAAACTAACCACTTCTTATATACGTGTCTACAAACAATATGTAAACTTCAAGCCTGGATAAGAAATTATAGACTTCAGCACTCCATGAAAACAAATCATCTAGTCTACATACAATTGTACCATATTGGGAACCTTAAAAGGTTTTAAAGGGTAAGATGTGTGCCAATTTGCTTAGCCAATCTATGACACTCAAACTACATTGTATCCACATTTTGACTTGTGAAAGTCAATCACAATGTCCATAGTGATGTTCTTCCATTTTTATTCTATAATCTTAAGAGGTTGAATAAGACTACTAGGTTGTTGATGCTCTATCTTCACTTGTTGGAAAATTATACACTTTGCAACAAAGGTGACAATATTCGTATTCAAATATCACCACCAGAAGCCCTGTAGTCCTTGTACATCTTTGTCATGCCCGAATGAAATGTGTAATTAGATAGATGAGATTTACCTAGAACTCTTACCTTAAGTTATCAACATCAAGAATCCATAACCAATTATGGAAATAGATGACACCATCTAGTCCAACTAGAAAACAAAGATTGTGGCTTCTTGGTTTGAATGGTAATGAATTCAAAACTACAATAAGGGTGATAGATAAACTAGACATGCACCCTCAACTTTTTTAACAAAGTCATCAACATCGTCAAATATATCAAGCCTTTAACTATAAACATGCTCTAAAATCCACCAAAAACATCAAAATTGTGAACATAATTGTAAGGACCCTGACCTCCATTTTGGGCTTACCCTGTTTGCTTTGCCTAAACCTTGTGCTTAGATGTTTTCTAATCACCTGAATTATGATTAGGGTTTGTTTGTGCTTTGTTGAGAGGTTGAGGTGAACTTGCAAATTACCCAAGTTCTAGGGTTGGTGTGCAAGTTTTTCACCTTGAGATATATCTTTCTCTCTCCTTGCATCCTCTTGGGTTGAGAGGATGGGTTAGGCACCTTTCTTGAGTTATTTTGGGCCTCGTTTGAGCTAGTTTAAGTTTGGGCTTGAAGCCCTTCCTCCTTGCTTGAGTGTGTCGGGCAAGGGAGAGCTTGGTTTCTTATATCAGCCAGGGTTGTATTGGCCAGGGTTGTATCTACCAGGGAGTATCGGCCATGGTGTGTCAGGTTGCCATGTTGGGCGACACACACCCTATTGACCTAGCATCGTTTGTGTCACCATCTTTAGACAAGTGGTTGTTGCTTTGCTAAGTTGGTGCCAAGTCATGAGCAAGTGGTTTGGCATGCTAGTAAGGTGGCATAGTTTGGACAAGTGGTGGTTTGGGTGAGCACATGTGGAGCAATCCCCTAGTGGAAGCCCACTTAACCCCCTTGCATATATACCCCCTTCTTTGCTAGCTTGGGATCCCTTTAGCTCCTTAGTTTCTTCCCTTCTTTCTTGGTGGCTGATATCTCCCCTTGGTAGAGCTTGGTGGCCGATCTCCTTGGTGGAGTCTTCTTCTTCCTCTAGTGGTGGCTGAAACCCTCGATGTGCCTTGCTCCTTCTCCTTTTGTGGTGAGTATCACTCCCTATCCTTGACACCTTCTTCTTCTTCTCTCTTTCTTTTTGGCCATGGAGGTTATGGAGTTCTCTTCTCTCCTAGTGTTGGCCAAAGGTGGTACCTCATAGCTTGAAGCTTGGTGCTTGGAGCTTGGTGCTAGAAGCTTGGAGCTTTAGAGATTGAGGCGGGTTACATAACTCTTAACCCTAGCTATACTACTTGTTTTTCATGTTGCATGCTATATGTGCTATCTTGACCGGCCATGTCATCTTTTAGCTATGTTTCTTGCTTTAATGGTATAAGGTTGCTTTAGATGTACCCTATACTTTGTGGAGATGGTTATCTTGGGTTGCCTTGGGTTGGCCGAACCATGGATGTGGAGTTCCTTGGGCAAAACCCCTCTCTCACTTAGTTGTTGAGAGGTGAGATTAGGGTCTCCAAATCCAATGGTGGGTTGAGCTTTGGTTGGTTGGTTGATATGATATGATAGACCTCCTTGTTGCCCAATAGATGATGGAAGTTGTGCAATACCCCTCTCTCACTTAATTGTCTTGAGAGGTGAGCTAACTCTCTTAAACTTTTAGGGCTTCTTGGTAGTAGTGAGGTTGAAGATGACCAACCCGTCATGGTCTTTGAACCCTTGCACGATACCCCTTTGATGTGTTTTACCCGATATCCCTCTTCTAGGGATGAGTCTTGGGCGATATGCTAAGTGGTGTTCTGTTGACCCTTCTGACTGATATGGACCTTTGCCTTAGAGGGTGTTGTTGGGTGATATGCCTTTGACCGATATGGACCTTTGCCTTAGAGAGTGTTGTTGGGCGTTATGCCTTTGGTCGATATGCTTGGTAGACATCCCTAGTTTGAACGATAGGCTACCTTGGGCGCCATGTTGTCGTTTGATGGATGGCAGTAGTGTGCCTTGGGCGGTTTGAGAGTTCCTTGGGCACCATGTGCTGCTAGACAAGGGGTTGCTTATTGTGCGGCAGGGTTTTGACCTTGGGCGCTATGGCTATGGGCGACACGGTCTTGTTGGTTGCCCGATATGGAAACCCTAACCCTAGCTTAGGCGATAGGGTGTCTTGGCCGATAGGGTGAAGGTGCTGCCTGATACACTCTTGTACTTGGATGCCCGATATCTTCTTAGTTCATGGTTGCATGACACACCTTTGGTTCTAGTCTGCCTAATACCCTCCTTGTGCATGGGTGCATGTTTTGCTTGTGGCCAATATGTGTGGCTTGGCGCCCTAGGTTTTATGGTGACCGATAGCATTTTGGGTGAGGGATATGACCCAACCCGATATCCCTTGGGTGAGGAATAGTGCTACCTTCCACACCTTTAGTGAGGGTAGGAGATACCTTTGGTGAGGGATGCATCTAGCCTGGGAACCCTAGTTGGTGAGCTTGTTATCTTGAGCCCCATCTTTGGTTATGATGTTGAGATGTGGTAGATGGGTTACGACCAGTAAGATGATAGATCATGGTTGTGTAACCTTTAAGGATGTATCCTTAGGGATGGTTGTGTTCATGATGGTATGAGATATAGGGCATGGTGGATGCTCACAGTTTTGTAATATTAACATAAGTTGTTTGACATACCATCTACAACTTTATTCTGCATGTGTTCATAATAAAGGATGTTGTTCCAATCCTATGCACCCTAAATCTTAATGACATGATATTCATAATATGTTCTCTGAAAATCTATGTATTGGGTGATCAAGTTATCTCTTCGAATATGTATTCTAACCATGTAGGTGTATCAATTGAATTCATAGCTAGGTAAGAGCTATGAGGTGTATGTGTTTTATATAACACTGAATTATGATGTTCCTTGTTGATTGAGATAACATGTACCACTAGTATGATGAGAAAGGTCTGGTGACCTAATAAAGGTTGAGTGCCTGTTTGAGGTGTTAACCTCTGATGATGACATGAGGGATTGTTATCTCATGATGATGATGTATGATGATAAAGCCTTGAGAGAAGTGGCATTATGTGATGAGGGACTGAGATCCCATGGCAATGTGATAATGGCAGTTATAGTGTGACACAATGTTTTTTATGTTTTATAACCTGGTTGCCTCAACAATTCACCTAAAATATACTAATTAATTACCGTGGAACATTTCATGTAGTTTTGCCCTGGCCATAGATCCATCATCGTCAGTAGTTGGTGATGGTGAAATAGGTTTATCCCGCGGGATTACCTAGAGCGCATATTGTTGAATATGCGGGGTTTCTCCTAGTCGAAAATAGGAGGATTTGAGAGCAATTGCGGATGTGTATAGATCATGGTGAACAAGCCCATTGCTCAGTGTTATAGAGCATGGTGAATAGGCACATGGCTCAATATTTTATAGCATGGTGAATAGGCTCGTGGCTCAAGGTATGCTAACGTCGAGACCTATACCAAGGTGGGCTAGAGAAAATGGTATCCTGTAGAGATGACCCTGTGGTTGAGGCCACTTAAGCAAGAGACTGTGGTCCTAATTTAATTTGGATCTCATGCATTGACCATGAGGAGGTGAGGTCATGGAGTCTGACTCTCCCATTGACCTTGTGTGGCACTAGTTTTTGGCTTCGCAACTGAAGGTTGGATTTGAGCGGTACAGTTCATTTCCTTAGGGCATAATAAAATTGTAATCTAGCTGTATAGTATGTATTACTTAAGGGCAAACACGGAACATTGGTTGAGGCCTTGCTTATATAGTTTCCCTAGTTATATCTCGTAGTTATTTGTACATTACTCATATCTTGTGATAAGTTCTTATAAAGTTATCTTGTCAATCATGTTCCATAAAGAAATATCTGGTTATATGCCTCCTGGATATCTTAGTAAGATGTTAATAAAGTTAGTTTTTTTTATTATGTCGTATATATGAGATGCTTATATCAGTTACCTGCTTTATATGTTCTAGCTATCCTTTGAGGTTTTATAGTTTCAGCGGGGGTTATGTTTCTCGCTGGGACTGTGTGTCTCACCCTGCTGGTTTAAACCTTTTAGGTGATCGTGCTAGACGTGGTAGTGGTCGTGAGGTTGCGGCCGAGTAGCAGGAAGAATAGTAGGAGGCAAGAGATGGGCATGTTGTTGTTTTGGTTGTTTTGTAGTAGAGTCCTAGAGTCATCCATGTACTCTCAGGTCCCTGGAGGTGTTTTTGATGATGTTTCACAGTGTATAGCTGATATATATTATTTATCCTGTTGTTGGCCTGGTATGGCCTATTTTGTACATAAACAGGTGGTGAACTCTTTGTGCCTATGTGACAGCTAGATCCTATGAACTATGGACATGTATCAAGGTTTATGTATGTTTATATAACATGTTTCCTTGTAGGATAAAGATCTGGATGCAATAGTTTCTTTATTTATTTGCTTTCCACAATTAGTTTTAATTAACCCTTGTTTTTGGTAATATGTGGTTTATGGAAGTTCTACACATTTTCTCGTGGCATTTTGTTCTTTGTGTGATAGGGGATGTCACAATAAGTTTTGGTATCAGAGCTCTAGGTTCGCTGAGTCTACAGGGATCTAGGACTAGGCTTGTGTATGTTCTTGTGAGTTTTCTAGATTTTCTTACAATAACCTTCTACCTCCAGTAGAAGATAAAGCTTAAGGATGTCTGGAAATCATGAAGAACATGTTTCTCAGAGTAGTGATGATGCATATGTTGATGGAGCACGAGTACAGGAACATGAAGATTGGGGTGCCTAAGGTCCCCCAAATCGACCCAACCATTCTTGAGAATCCTGTCTACCAACACCTAATGGGATAGGTAATGGCTACGATGAATCACATGGTGGATAGATTGCCAGTACCTCCGCCAAGAGAACAGGCTCCCCATGGTGAATCTTCAGGTATTGGGAAGACCTTTGAGCGGCTTCGCCGAGTCAGAGCTTCAGATTATGATGGAACGGCTGATCCAGTGGATGCAGATCTGTGGCTGACAGGCCGTGAGAAGGCCTTCTGGATCCTTGACATCCCCGAAGTAGACAAAGTCAAGCATGTTGTCTACCTTCTTAAAGGTAGTGATGGCCACTGGTGGGCCATCAAGGAGGAGAATCAGCCTGGTGAGGTGATAGGTTGGGACATCTTTCAGCAGGAGTTCATGAGCCAATACTTCCCGAAGACCTGTTTGGATGAAAAGATCAACCAGTTTGAGCATTTACGCCAAGGATCGATGAGCATCACTGAGTATGAAGCCAAGTTTATGGACTTGCTGAGGTTTTGTCCTCACATGGTGACGATAGATGATGAGAGAATCATGCGGTTTGAGAAAGGTCTAAGTACTGAGCTGATGACACCTGCTGTTGCTTTAGAAAATCAAGAGTAGTTTTCCACGTTTGTGGAGTTTGTCCGAAGGATTGAACGGTCAGTCTGAGAGAAGAGAGAGGCTATGACCAAGAAAAGGTCTACTTAGTTTCATAAATAGAGGTTTGACATCCACAAGAAGATGAAGTTTTCTACACCTTCCGTGAGGCAAGGTTCTAGTTCACCATCACAGTGGTCACCAAGTAAAGGAAGAGGGCATGGTTATTCACCATCCAGAGCTTATAGCACAGCTTCAGTAGCAGTGATAGGGCCATCTAGGCCACAGTTAGAGGACAGATCATGCTATCTTTGTGGGCAGACAGGGAATTTGACGTCAAATTGTCCAAGGAGAGATGTCGAAGTGACACAGCAATCGAGACAGAGTTAACAAGGTCTAGGAAAATAGCAGTTTAGTGGTACCAGAGGGTGAGGACGCAGCCAAACATCACAAGTAGGATCGTCTACTCAAGGAAGTAGAGGACGTGGACAGCAAGCAATGGCTCGATTCTATGCTATGAGTCAGTCGGAGGCGATAGTCAACCTGTGAGTGGTGGTAGGTCCAATGGAGTTATTTCATTCTGATTTGTCTTCTTCTTGCTTTGTATCTATTCTGGTTGACCCAGGTGCTACGCACTCTTTTATCGCTCGTAGTATGCTTGATAGTTGTCTTTTACCTTTTAGTTGTAAGAAAGATGGCTTGTTGTTAGAAACCCCTCTTAATGGTTCCACATTGCTTCAAGAGGTGTGTCCATCTTGTGTTCTATCCTTTTCGGGGCACAACATATAAGTGGATCTTATACCACTTGATATGCATGGATTCAATGTGATTCTTTGGATGGATACCTTAGATAAGTATAAGGTTGTGTTGGACTGTGGTTCCAAGAAGGCAGTGTTTGATGATGATGGTGAGAAGTGGATCTTCCAAGGAGATAGGAAGATTATTTCGACGTGTTTGGTATCCTCTATGGTGGCAGAAAAGTTGTTGCGGCAAGGTTGTAGAGCATTTTTGGCTCATGTTGTGAATACCGAGGCAGAAGGTTCTAGCCTTGAGGATGTGTCTATTGTTAGAGAGTTTTTGGATGTGTTTCCTGATGAGTTTCCTAGTGTTCCCCCTCCTCGAGAGATTGACTTTGAGATCAAACTAGTGTCAGGGACACAACTAGTTGCTCAAACACTGTACACGATGGCTCCTGCTGAGATGGCAGAGCTGAAGAAGCAGTTACAGGAGTTGTTGGATAAAGGTTTCATCAGACTGGGCACATTGTTGTGGGGTGCTCCAGTCCTATTCATAAAGAAGAAGGATGAATCGATGTGTTTGTGCATAGATTACTGGCAGTTGAACAAAGTTACGATCAAGAACAAGTATCCTTTGATGAGGATATACGATGTGTTTGATCAGTTGTGTGGTGTTGTAGTGTTCTCAAAGATCGATCTATGATCTGGATATCATCATTTGAGGATCAAGGCAGATGACACACCAAAGTCAGCTTTTAGGATGAGGTATGGTCACTATGAGTTTGTGGTTATGTTGTTTGGGTTAACCAATGCACCTGCTACTTTCATGGATCTGATGAACAAGGTGTTATGTCCGTTTCTAGACCAGTTTGTTGTGGTCTTCATAGACAACATATTGATCTATAGTCGAGACAATCAATAGCATGAACAACATCTTTGACAAGCGTTGACTCTCCTTTGCCAACACGAGTTGTATGCCAAGTTTAGTAAGTGTGAGTTCTGGTTGAAGGAGGTGACTTTCTTGGGTCATGTGATATCTGGAGAGGGAATCAGAGTGGAGCCCAAGAAGGTGGAGTCAGTTGCAGAATGGGAGCAACCGAAGACGCCGACTGAAGTTTGTAGTTTTATGGGTTTAGAAGGATACTACCGAAGATTTATAAAGGACTTCAGTGTGATCGTGTTGCCATTGATGAAGTTGACCAGGAAGGATGTACCTTTTGTTTGGGATGATCATTGTCAGCAAGCTTTTTAGAGCTTAAAGGAGAAGCTGACTAGGGCTCCAGTGTTGGTGTTGCCAGAGCCTGGGAAGGGCTATGTTGTTTTCTGTGATGCTTCCAAGAAAGGCTTAGGTCATGTACTGATGCAGGAGGAGCATGCGGTTTCCTTTGCTTCACGATAGCTTAAGAAACATGAGGAGAGCTATCTGACACATGATTTGGAGCTAGCAGCGGTGGTCCATGTGTTAAATATTTGGATACACTATCTTTATGGGGAGGTGTGTCAGATTTTTACGGATCATAAGATCATGAAGTACAGAGTAAACTAAACATGTGACAACATCGTTGGATGGAGCTAATAAGTGATTATGATTGCACCATCGAGTATCATCCTAGTAAGGCAAACATAGTAGCTGAGGTGCTTAGCAGGAAGTCTTCTTCTCTTCCTACGAAGAAGGCACGGTTGAGTTCCTTGAAATGCCATAGGTAGGATATGTTCGTCTCTTTACGACAGATGAATGTACGATTGGAGGTATCCTTGTTGGCAGGACTATTGGCACAAATGCAAGTGAAGCCTACATTGAGACAATAGATCAAAGAAGTACAACAAGCAGATGCCACAATTTAGTTGATCAAATCAGAGTTTGGTAGCGATAAGCGGGATGGTTTCCATGAGTCTGAGGATGGACTAGTTTGTTATCATAACAAGATGATGGTTCCTGATGTTGATGATTTGAGGAAGTTAATGCTTGAGGAAGCGCACACATCGATGTGTGATATGCATCCAGGTGTCACCAAGATGTATCATAATCCGAAGGACCTATATTGGTGGCTTGGCTTGAAGAGAGATGTGGCCGAGTTTGTGGCTAGGTGTGCGGTATGTCAGTAGGTTAAGGTTGAGCATCAGAAGTCGGCAGGTACGTTGCAACCCATGTCGATACCACAGTAGAAATGGGATCATATAACCATGGATTTCATAGTTGGTCTCCCGAGGATAGCTAGGAATCATGATTCGATCTGGGTGATAGTGGACAGATTGACGAAGTCTGCCCATTTCATTCCGGTAAAGACAATGTACACAACAGAGAAGCTTGCTCAGGTGTATGTGGATGAGATAGTGAATTTGCACGGTATGCCAGTAATGATAGTCTCTGATAGAGGTCCCCAGTCCATGAGTCATTTTTGGGAACAATTGCACAAAGCATTGGGAATGTAGTTGAAGTTCAATATCGCTTCCCACCCACAAATAGATGGACAGTTTGAAAGGACTATTCAGACTTTGGAAGATCTTCTCTGAGCTTGTGTTTTGCAATTCCTAGGTAGTTGGGATGTGAATCTCAATTTGATAGAGTTCATCTACAACAATAGTTACCAATAGAGTATCAACATGGCACCTTATGAGGCTTTATATGGCAGGAAGTGTAGATCTCCCTTATGTTGGTATGAGTCTGGCGAATATCAGCTTCTAGGTCCTGAGTTAGTACAACAGATGACAAAGAAGATCAAGGTGATACAACAACAATTGAAAGAGGCACAGGATAGACAGAAGTCATATGCAGATAATCATCAATGACCTCTAGAGTTCTAGGTGGGAGACAATGTGTATCTCAAGGTCTCTCCATGGAAAGGCATGTTGAGGTTTGACCGAAAAGGCAAGTTGGCTCCCAGGTATATGGGGCCATATCCAGTAATAGCACGTGTTGGCAAGTTAGCTTACAAGTTAGAACTACCTCCAGAGTTGCACAGGTTACATCCGGTGTTCCATGTCAGTATGCTGAAGAAAAGTCATCCAGGCACAGAGATAGTGATACCGCCGGTTGAGGTTGAGCTTGATGAATATGCAACCTATGAGGAAGGTGTAGTGTTGATCCTTGACAGACGAGTGAAGAAGCCAAAGAGAAAGGACCTAGTTCTTGTGAAGGTTCTTTGGCATCATCGTGGTGTTGAGGAAGCCACGTGGGAGCTCAAGGAAGAGATGAGGAGGAAGTATCCCTCACTTTTCTCTTTGGATTTTGGGGACGAAATCCCTTTGTAGAGGTTTATGGCTTGTAAGGACCCTGACCTCTATTTTGGACTTACCCTGTTTGCTTTGCCTAAACCTTGTGCTTAGATGTTTGCTAATCACTTGAGTTGTGATTAGGGTTTGTTTGTGCTTTGTTTAGAGGTTGGGGTGCAACTTGCAAATTACCCAAGTTCTAGGGTCGGTGTGCAAGTTTGTCACCTTGAGAGATATCTTTCTCTCTCCTTGTATCCTCTTTGGTTGAGAGGATGGGTTGGGCACCTTGCTTGAGTTGTTTTGGGCCTCGGTTGAGCTTGTTTAAGCTTGGGCTTGAAGCCCTTCCTCCTTGCTTGAGTGTGTCGGGCAAGGGAGAGCTTGGTGCCTTGTATCGGCTAGGGTTGTATCGTCTAAGGTTGTATCGGCCAGCCTTGTATCAGCCAAGGTTGCATCAGCCAGGGAGTATCAGCCATGATGTGTCGGGTTGCCATGTTGGGCGACACACACCCTCTTGACCTAGCCTCATTTGTGTCACCATATTTGGACAAGTGGTTGTTGCTTTGCTAAGTTGGTGGCAAGTCAGCAAGTGGTTTGGGGTGCTAGCAAGGTGGCATATTTTGGATAAGTTGTGGTTTGGGCGAGCACATGTGGAGCAATCCCCTAGTGGACGCCCACTTAACCCCCTTGCATATATACACCCTTCTTTTCTAGATTGGGATCCCTTTAGCTCCTTAGTTGCTTCCCTTCTTTCTTGGTGGACGATATCTCCCCTTGGTAGAGCTTGGTGGCCGATCTCCTTGGTGGAGTCTTCTTCTTCCTCTAGTGGTGGTCGAAACCCTAGATGTGCCTTGCCCCTTCTTTTTTTGTGGTGAGTATCTCTCCCTATCCTTGGAACCTTCTTCTTCTTCTCTCTTTCTTTTTGGCCATGGTGGTTATGGAGTTCTCTTCTCTCCTAGTGTTGGTCGAAGGTGGTGCCTCAGAGCTTTGAAATTTGGAGCTTGGAGCTTGGTGCTAGAAGCTTGGAGCTTTAGAGCTTGAGGCGGGTTACATAACTCCTAACCCTAGCTATACTACTTCATTTTCATGTTGCATGCTATATGTGCTATCTTGATCGGCCATGTCATCTTTTAGCCATGTTTCTTGCTTTAATGGTATAAGGTTGCTTTAGATGTACCCTATACTTTGTGGAGATGGTTATCTTGGGTTGCCTTGGGTTGGCCGAACCATGGATGTGGAGTTCCTTCGGAAAAACCCCTCTCTCACTTAGTTGTTGAGAGGTGAGATTAGGGTATCCAAATCCAATGGTGGGTTGAGCTTTGGTTTGTTGGTCAATATGATATGATAGACCTCCTTGTTGCCCAATAGATGATGGAAGTTGTGCAATACCCCTCTCTCACTTAATTGCCTTGAGAGGTGAGCTAACTCTCTTGAACGTTTAGGGCTTCTTAATGGCAGTCTTGAGGTTGAAGATGACCAACCCGTCATGGTTTTTGTACCCTTGCATGATACCCCTTTGATGTGTTCTGCCCGAAATCCCTCTTCTAGGGATGAGTCTGGGGCGATATGCTAAGTGGTATTTTGTTGACCCTTCTGACCGATATGGACCTTTGCCTTAGAGGGTGTTGTTGGGTGATATTCCTTTGACTAATATGGACCTTTTCCTTAGAGAGTGTTGTTGGGTGTTATGCCTTCGGTCGATATGCTTGGTAGACATCCCTAGTTTGAACGATAAGCTACCTTGGGTGCCATGGTGTCGTTTGATGGATGGCAGTAGTGTTCCTCGGGCGGTTTGAGAGTTCCTTGGGCACCATGTGGTGCTAGCCAAGGGGTTGCTTGTTGTAAGGCAGGGTTTTGACCTTGGGCGCTATGGCTATGGGCGACACGGTCTTGTTGGTTGCCCGATATGGAAACCCTAACCCTAGCTTAGGCGATAGGGTGTCTTGGCCGATAGGGTGAAGGTGCTGCTCGATACACTCTTGTACATGGATTCCCATTATCTTCTTAGTTAATGGCTACATGACACACCTTTGGTTCTAGTCTGCCTAATACCCTCCTTGTGTATGGGTGCATGTTTTGCTTGTAGTCGATATGTGTGGCTTGGAGCCCTAGGTTTTATGGTGACCGATAGCATTTTGGGTGAGGGATATGACCCTACCCGATATCCCTTGGGTGAGGGATAGTGCTACCCGCCACACCTTTAGTGTGGGTAGGTGATACCTTTGGTGAGGGATGTGTCTCGCCTGGGAACCCTAGTTGGTGAGCTTGTTATCTTGAGCCCCGTCTTTGGTTATGATGTTGAGATGTGGTACATGGGTTACGACCAGTGATATGGTGGTCACCTAAGGTTGATGATAAAGTGAGATGATAGATCATGGTTGTGTAACCTTTAAGGATGTATCCTTAGGGATGGTTGTGTTCATGATGTTATGAGATATAGGGCATGGTGGATGCTCACAGTTTTGTAATATTAATATAAGTTGTTTGACATACCATCTACAACTTTATGCTTCATGTGTTCATAATAAAGGATGTTGTTCCAATCCTATGCACCTTAAATCATAATGACATGATATTCATAATATGTTCTCTAAAAATTTGTATTGGGGGATCAAGTTATCTCTTTGAATATGTATTCTAACCATGTAGGTGTATCAATTGAATTCATAGCTAGGTAAGAGCTATGAGGTGTATTTGTTTTGTATAACACTGAATTATGATGTTACTTGTTGATTGAGATAACATGTACCACCAGTATGATGAGAAAGGTCCAGTGACCTAATAAAGGCAGAGTGCCTGTTTGAGGTGTTAACCTCTGATGATGACATGAGGGATCGTTATCTCATGATGATGATGTATGATGATAAAGCCTTGAGAGCAGTGGCATTATGTGATGAGGGACTGAGATCCCATGGCAATGTGATAATGGCAGTTATAGTGTAACACAATGTTGTTAATGTTTTATAACCTGGTTGCCTTAATAATTCACCTAAAATATACTAATTAATTATAGTGGAACATTTCATGTAGTTTTTCCCTGGCCATAGATCCATCATCGTCAGTAGTTGGTGATGGTGAAATAGGTTTATCCTGCGGGATTACCTGGAGCGCATATTGTTGAATATGTGTGGTTTCTCCTAGCCAAAAATAGGAGGATTTGAGAGCAACTGCGGATGTGTATAGAGCATGGTGAACCGACCCATTTCTCAGTGGATGCCCACTTAGCCCCCTTGCATATATACCCCCTTCTTTTCTAGCTTGGGATCCCTTTAGCTCCTTAGTTGCTTCCCTTCTTTCTTGGTGGCCGATATCTCCCCTTGGTAGAGTTTGGCGTCTGATCTCCTTGGTGGAGTCTTCTTCTTCCTCTAGTGGTGGCCAAAACCCTAGACGTGCCTTGCTCCTTCTCCTCTTGTGGTGAGTATCTCTCCTTATCCTTGGCACCTTCTTCTTCTTCTTCTCTTTCTTTTCGACCATGGTGGTTATGGAGTTCTCTTCTCTCCTAGTGTTGGCCGAAGGTGGTGCCTTGGAGCTTGAAGCTTGGTGCTTGGAGCTTGGTGCTAGAAGCTTGGAGCTTCAGAGCTTGAGTCGGGTTACATAACTCCTAACCCTAGCTATACTACTTCTTTTTCATGTTGCATGCTATATGTTCTATCTGGATCGGCCATGTCATCTTTTAGATATGTTTCTTGCTTTAATGATTATAAGGTTTCTTTAGATGTACCCTAGATTTTGTGGAGATGATTATCTTGGGTTGCCTTGGGTTGGACAAACCATGGATATGGAGTTCCTTGGGCAAAACCCCTCTCTCACTTAGTTGTTGAGAGGTGAGCTTAGGGTCTCCAAATCCAATGGTGAGTTGAGCTTTGGTTGGTTGGCTGATATGATATGATATACCTCCTTGTTTCCCGATAGATGATGGAAGTTGTGCAATACCCCTCTCTCACTTAATTGTCTTGAGAGGTGAGCTAACTCTCTTGAACGTTTAGGGCTTCTTAATGGCAGTCTTGAGGTTGAAGATGACCAACCCGTCATGGTTTTTGTACCCTTGCATGATACCCCTTTGATGTGTTCTGCCCGATATCCCTCTTCTAGGGATGAGTCTTGGGCGATATGCTAAGTGGTATTCTGTTGACCCTTCTGACCGATATGGACCTTTGTCTTAGAGGGTGTTGTTGGGTGATATGCCTTTGACCGATATGGACCTTTTCCTTAGAGAGTATTGTTGGGCGTTATGCCTTTGGTCGATATGCTTGGTAGACATCCCTAGTTTGAATGATAGGATACCTTGGGTGCCATGGTGTCATTTGATGGATGGCAGCAGTGTGCCTTAGGAAGCTTGAGAGTTCCTTGGGCACCATGTGGTGCTAGCCAAGGGGTTGCTTGCTGGGCGGCAAGGTTTTGACCTTGGGCGTTATGGTTGTGGGCAACACAGTCTTGTTGGTTTCCCGATATTGAAACCCTAACCCTAGCTTAGGTGATAGGGTGTCTTGACCGATAGGGTGAAGGTGTTGCCTGATACACTCTTGTACCTAGATGCCTGATATCCTCTTAGTTCATGGCTGCACGACACACCTTTGGTTCTAGTATGCCCGATACCCTTCTTGTGCATGGGTGCACATTTTGCTTGTGGCCGATATGTGTGGCTTTGCGCCCTAGGTTTTGTGGTGACCGATAGCATTTTGGGTGAGGGATATGACCCTACCTGATATCCCTTGGGTGAGGGATAGTGCTACCCGCCACACCTTAGTGAGGGTAGGTGATACCTTTGGTGAGGGATGCGTCTCGCCTAGGAACCCTAGTTGGTGAGCTTGTTATCTTGAGCCTCGTCTTTGGTTATGATGTTGAGATGTGATAGATGGGTTGCGACCAGTGATATGGTGGTCGCCTAAGGTTGATGATAAAGTGAGATGATAGATCATGGCTATGTAACCTTTAAGGATGTATCCTTAGGGATGGTTGTGTTCATGATGTTATGAGATATAGGGCATGGTGGATGCTCACGGTTTTGTAATATTAATATAAGTTGTTTGACATACCATCTACAACTTTATGTTTCATGTGTTCATAATAATAGATATTGTTCCAATCCTATGCACCCTAAATCTTAATGACATGATATTCATAATATATTCTCTAAAGATATGTATTGGGTGATCAAGTTATCTCTTCGAATATGT
The DNA here is from genome assembly GCA_963693085.1 of Alisma plantago-aquatica. Lineage (NCBI taxonomy): Eukaryota > Viridiplantae > Streptophyta > Magnoliopsida > Alismatales > Alismataceae > Alisma > Alisma plantago-aquatica. The sequence goes on along the minus strand of OY856413.1, from coordinate 711,421,398 downwards.
ATTCTAGCAATGCAGATGTATCAATTGAATTCATAGCCAAGTAAGAGCTATGAGGTGTATGTGTTTTGTAGAACACTGAATTATGATGTTCCTTGTTGATTGAGATAACATGTACCACCAATATGATGAGAAAGGTCTAGTGACTTAATAAAGGTTGAGTGCCTATTTGAGGTGTTAACCTCTGATGATGACATGATGGATTGTTATCCCATGATGATGATGTATGATGATGAAGCCTTGAGAGGCAGTGGAATTATGTGATGAGGGACTGAGATCCCATGGCAATGTGATAATGGCAGTTATAGTGTGACACAATGTTGTTTATGTTTTATAACATGGTTGCCTCAACAATTCACCTAAAATATACTAATTAATTACAGTGGAACATTTCATGTAGTTTTTCCCTGGCCATAGATCCATCATCGTCAGTAGCTAGTGATGGTGAAATAGGTTTATCCCGTGGGATTACCAAGAGCGCATATTGTTGAATATGCTGGGTTTCTCCTAGCCGAAAATAGGAGGATTTGAGAGCAACTGCGGATGTGTATAGAGCATGGTGAACACGTTCATGGCTCAGTGTTATAGAGCATGGTGAACAGGCCCATGGCTCAGTATTTAAGAGCATGGTGAATAAGCCTGTGGCTCAAGGTATGCTAGCATCGAGACTTGCACCAAGGCGGGCTAGAGAAAAGGGTAGCCTGTGGAGCTGACCTTGTGGCTGAGGCCACTTAAGAAAGAGATTGCGGTCCTTCTTTAATTTGGATATCGTGCACTGACCACGAGGAGGTGAGGTCATGGAGTTCAGCTTTCCCATTGACCTTGTATGGAACCGGTTTTGGGCTTCACAGCTGAAGGTTGGATTTGAGCGGTACGGCTCACTTCCTTAGGGCATAATAAAATTGTAATCTAGACATATAGTATTTATTACTTAAGGTAAAACACAAAACATTGGTTGAGGCCTTGCTTGTGTAGTTGCCCTAGTTATATCTTACAATTATTTGTATATTCCTCATATCTTATGATAAGTTCTTATAAAGCTTATCTTGTCAATCATGTTCCACAAAGAAATATCTGGTTATATGCCTCATGGATATCTTGGTAAGCTGTTAATAAAGTTAGTTCTGTTCAGTATGTCATATATATGAGTTGCTTATATCAGTTACCTGCTTTATCTGTTCTAGCTCTCCTTTGAGGTTTTATAGTTTGGATAGGGGTTATGTTTCTCGCTGGGACTATGTGTCTCACCCCACTGGTTTTTAACCTTTTTAGGTGATCATGCTAGACGTGGTGGTGGTTGTGAGGTTGCAGCCGAGCAGTAGGAAGAATAGTAGGAGGCAAGAGGTGGATATGTTTCTATTTTGGTTGTTTTGTAGTAGAGTCCTAGATTCATGTACTCTCAGGTCCTTGGAGGTGTTTTTGATGACGTTTCATGGTGTATATCTGATGTAGCTTATTTATCCTGTTGTTAGCTTGGTATGGCCTGTTCTGTACATAAATAGGTGGTGAACTCTTTATGCCTATGTGACAGCTAGATCCTATGAACTATGGACACGTATCAAGGTTTATGTATGTTTATATAACATGTTTCCTTGCAGGATAAAGATCTGGATGCAATAGTTTCTTTATTTATCTACTTTCCACAATCAATTTTAATTAACCCGTGTTTTTGGTAATATGTGGTTCATGGAAGTTTTGTATGTTTTCACGTGACATTTTGTTGTATGTGTGATAGCGGGATGTCACAATAATGTATCTTTCTTTTGGCTCAAGGCATCGTCAACAACACTCACTAATACCATATGTGTAACATCCCTGACCTGGGTTAAGGCTTAACCCTAGAAATTTTTCTTAAGTAAGTTATATAGATTCTTGTCTTTATCTTTTGAAAAGTAATTAAGACTAAAGGAGAGCTTATGTTTCAATTTTGGTCCTATTTGAATAATGTTGAAACAATGTTTTACCTATTTTAGACTAAAGTGCAATTTACCCAATTTAAGGGGTTACCTTGCAAATGTTACATGATAATGTTACTCAAGTGTTATAGCATCATAAGAATGAAAATGATGCTGAGGTATGGCTTCCACAAGCCTATGTTCCAAAAATGAGCTTGTTTGAGTACTGCTTCTGTATTTAATGCTAGTTTTGGTGTAATTTGCAAATTACCCAAAATCTAGGGTTGAATATGTAAAATACCACTTCAAGAGTGTCCCTAATATTTCTTGGTATCATTTAGAGAAAAGAAAAAGAAAGGAGTGTCTTGTTTGAACTACTTTTGAGGAGAGATACTCTTGATAATAAAATAATCAAGATTTAAGCATAATTGAAACCCTAATTTATTTTTTAGCAAAAATAAATATATTAATTGAAGTGCCCATCAACTAAAAAGGCTGTGGTTGAAATCCTATAGTGAAAGGACGACCAAATGCCTTGAGTTGCATCGAAATATCCTATGTAGGTGAAGAAACCCACTCACATTTGTTAATTGAAAAGTAATGTCCACTAAAAATAGGTAATAGTATTATATTAATTAAGGTGCTTAAGTGGATTGCTTTTAATTCAAGAATAAACGAGAGTATATTGAGGATGAAGGAAGATGGCTTCAAAATCAAGGAAGGGAGGGGGCATGAGGCAAGAAAGTGGGTGAATTTTCCCCTACTTTCTCTCTCCTAGAAAATCAATTACATATACTCAATTTTCTTCTTACTTGAAAGGCCATTTTGCAAACCACTTTCTTTCTTTGCTTTGGTTGATGACCAAGGAGCTTAGGAGCAGGAGGAAAATTTTCCCCAAGTTGAAGCTAATCTCCATGATCATCTTCAACCTTGAATTGATGGTTGAAATCGGATTTCAACATTGATTTTCTTCTCTCTTCCAACCAATGCTCAACCTTGGCTATCCTTTGCATCCAAAGAGTTGGAAACGAGCCTTGGCTAGTTGAAGGATCTTCATTCACAATTAGAGATGAGAAGCTTGAATCTTTATAGCTACTTTGAAGGAAGGTTATATAACTTGAACCCATCAATGTTGTTATTGATTTCAATTTCTCATTATATGTTGATCTTTAATTTCTTCTTGAATAATTGTTGAATTCCTCATATATATGATAATAGAAATCAGAGGTCTGAAGCTTGATGATGATGAAATCATCTTAGCACACACCTCAAGAAATATCATGAGCAAATGGTTTCAATTTTGTGATGGTCAAACGGTTTCAAACTGTTAGAGACCAAACGGTTTCAAAACTGTTTGGTGACCAAACGGTTTCAAAACTATTAGGGGTCAAACGGTTTTAAACCGTTAGGGGTTAAATGATTTCAAGAGTGTGTAAAAGTCTAAAGGTTTCAATCTGATCTAATCCACATGGTCTCAACCTTGGATGACCAATCAATTAGAACTCAATTGGTTTCAAAACCCTAGATCGATTGAAGTCAAAACCCTAATTTAGGTTCAATCGGTTTCAACTCTGATTTGACCAAACGGTCTTGAAACCGTTTGAGGTATTAAGGATCACGACTGTTTAAGGTCTAACGATCTTCAAACCATTTAGGGATTTTGAGACCAAGACTATTTCATGGTCTAATGGTCTTAAGACCGTTTGAAGGTGTAGACCAAGACCGTTTGAGGGTCTATGATAAGCATAGGTGTATGTACTTAGTGATAGGCTAAGTCAACCTAATAAGGTATGCTGATGATGTTGTGTGTTCCTAAGTACATGGAATAATGATAAGTATGATTTAATACTTAAATAATGCTATATGCTCCAAGATATGTGGAAGCACTGACTTAGGGTTTGGATTAATGAGATAATCATAAAACCCTAATTAATGGAGAATGGAAACCCTAATCGAGAAGGAGGAGAAACCCTAACCCTAATTTTGGGTAATGGGTTTAGAATTCCTAATTGAAATAAAATAGGAAACCCTAACCCTAATTTTGGAATATGGGTTGAGAAACCCTAATACATGGTAATGTTATGTGAAACCCTAATATAGGGTGATGTTATGTGAAACCCTAATATAGGGTGATGCTATGTGAAACCCTAATACAGGGTAATGTTATGTGAAACCTTAATATAGGGTGATGTTATGTGAAACCCTAATATAGGGTGATGCTATGTGAAACCCTAATACATGGTAATGTTATGTGAAACCCTAATATAAGGTGATGTTATGTGAAACCCTAATACATGGTGATGTTATGTGAAACCCTAATATAGGGTGATGTTATGTGAAAACCCTAATTGACAAAGATGGGAAACTCTAACCCTAATTAAGGAATAGTGATGTTATCCTTTTATTTTATAATGTTGATGTGTAATTGATATGGTTGTTATCAAGCATACTAACCATGGAGGTATCATGAGATGATGAGCATAACCAGGTATGAGTTATGATGTTAATGGGCCTTGTGAGCCATTATTTTATTTGTTGCCTAATGAGAGGTGACAAGAAGTTGAATATGTCTGGTGAGCTATGTGAGATGCTTGTGTAACAAGTATCCTAAATACCTTGGTCAAATGACCTGGAGGTAATAGTTACCTGATAGTGGTAACCTTGTTCAATGACGAACTAAGGGTTTGAATACCCAGATCCAGAAAACATGATGATGATGTTGTTGAGGGATGTGAATTCCTAGTAATGAGATAAGGGATTGGGATCCCAATGTTTTATAAAGTTTTGAAAAGCACTTGATAAGAGTATTGTTTCTTTGTAGCATTTGTCATAATAATTCTTATTTGAAAACTTGACCGATGCTAAAAGAATATGGTAATGTACTTAAATAAATAAGTGGAATATTATCATGTAGAGCCCTGGCCATAGATCCATCATCGTCAGTAGTTGGTGATGGAGAAATGGGTTTTTCCTACTGGTTAATTTGGAGCGTATATTGTTGAATATGTGGGGTTACTCCTATCCGAAAATTGGAGGATTAGAGTGAAACTTCAGTTGTAGACTCAAGATATGTATAAGAGCATGGTGAATAGGCCCATGGCTTAGTGTGATGGAGCATGAATGCGTTCATGGCTCAGAGAGCACGGTGAATTAGCCCATGTCTCAGATTTACTAGCGTCGGGACCTGTACCAAGGTGGGCTGGAGGATGGGTAGCCTATGAGAGCTAACCCTATGAGTGATGTCACTTAAGAAAGAGACTGTGGTCCTACTTATGGTCTCACACTGACCGAGACGGATGAGATCAAGGAGTCCGACTCTTCCTTTGATCTTGTATGGCACTGACTTTGGGTTTCACAACTGAAGGTTGGATTTGAGTAGTACATCTCACTTCCTCAGGGCATAAGAATGATTGTAAAATGTAATTCAGCTGTGTAACATATTTTCTTAAGGACGAATTACGGAAACTATTGGTTGATGTCACATTGCTTATTGTATCCTGAAGTGGATAAATATTATATATGTTCTTCATATTCCTTATTAAAATGAATAGATGATATTGCTCTATTCTACTTAATAATGATTTAATCATGTTGTTCAATAGAGATTACTCTGCTCATTTTATTATTGTGTACCTGCAATATTAATATTTCTGGTAGAGAGTTATATCTCTCACTAGGACAATTTCATTTGTCTCACCCCCGTGGGATCCAACCTTTTTAGGTGGATGAGGACGAGGAGGTAGAAACCCTACAACAGGGGAAGGATAGCAGCATCAGGGACAGCAGTAACATCTCAGGTGGAGATACTGACTATCAAGTCTTGTAGATAAGAGTCATATGTGTTGTCTCTGTACTCTCAGGTCCTTCGAGACAGTAGATAGTGCTTTTATGATCGATCTGAGATTTTGGCATTGAATGCCTCGAGGTTTTATGTTGCTTATGTGTAGATTTAACAAAGCAACTGTTGTATGTAATCCTTGAGAAGAGAAGGTACATGGTATGTACTTTGCGGACCAGAATGTATATAATATTTTGGTTCTTGTTATAAGAGTTTCCTGGAAATGGATCTCTTTGTAAATGGTTTTAATTTTTAGTGATTTTCAGTAATCCGCTGCTAATGCTTTTCTTCCGCATTAATTGAAATGATTTGTTCATTGATTTGGTGTTGGGTCGTCTCAAGTCAAGTGGTATCAGAGCTTAAGGTTTGTTGAGTCTACAGAGACATAGGATTAAGGTTGTTGATTCTGTTCTAGTGTCTTTCAGTTTATTTGATAATGACTTCTGCTCTTAGAAGAAGAAGTAAAGCTTAAAGATGGATGGATCACACGAAGAACATGCTACTGAAAGTAGTGTTGCTACACCAGGAGGAGGTGCAAGGGATCATAATAGGGAAGAACCATTACCTGAACATCCTCAATTTGACCAAGCTATACTAGAAAACCTAGCTTTCCATGCTCTATTTGGGCAGTTCATGGCAACTATGACACATATGGTGGATAGGATGCCACCACCTACACCTAGGGCACCATCTCACAATGAGGGACATGGAGTTGGCAAGACTTTTGAATGACTTCGTCGGGTAGGAGCCACTAAATATGTTGGTATAGCTGACCCAATAGATGCAAACTTGTGGCTGACTGAGCTGGAAAATGGCTTCAGAATTCTTAATATCCCAGAAGCTGAGAAGGTTAGGCATGTGGTATACCTGTTGAAGGGGAGTGTTGGACATTGGTGGGCCATAGAAGAAGGCAAAAGGCCATGTGTTGAAGTCGGATGGGAAGAGTTCCGACATGAATATGTTAGTAGATATTTTCCTAAGACTTACCTGGATGAGAAGATTTCTCAGTTTGAGCGGATAAGGCAAGGACCAATGAACATTAGTGAGTATGAAGCTAAGTTCATGGAGCTTCTATGATTCTGTCCGCACATGGCTGCTACAGATGAGGAGAGGATTCAGTGTATTGAGAAGGGTTTGAACGTTGATTTAATCACACCAGTATCTGCTCTAGAGAATAGAGAGAGGTTTGCCACCTTTGTGGAGTCAGTTAGGCAGATAGAAAGGTCCATGACTGAGAAGCGTCAGGCCCATAGTAAGAAGGTGTATACACAATTCCAAGGACAAATGTCTGAGAGTTTTAAGAAACCAAGGTTTTATGTACCAACAACACCACTGAGGTTTGATACTTAGACATAGTGGACATCCAACAAGGGTAGGGGCCGTAGTTTACCGCTAGAGGAAGCCCACAATTCTTCATAAATGCTAGTAAGAGGACCATCTAGACCACAACGGGAGAACATAGTTTATTATAAATGTGGGAAGATGGGACATCTGATGAAAGATTGTCTAGTTAGAGACATGAGTGTAACCCAACCACCGAGGTAGAGTCAACAAGGCTCTTAGGAATGACAGTTTAACAGTGGCACTCGAGGATGTGGACAGGCATCCCAAGCTGGCTCATCCACATCCAACAACAGGGCGAGTGGTCGACAACCAGCAACAGCAAGATTCTATGCTATGAATCAGATGGAAGCAGTGGTTAACCCACGAGTTGTGATAGGTCAGATGGAATTATTTCATTCTGATATGTCTTCATCCTGCTTTGTATCTATTTTGATTGATCCGGGTGCTACACATTCTTTTATCACTCGAGAAGTGATTTATGACTACAATATGACTGTCAGTCATATAGTAGATAACTTGTTATTAGAAAATCCATTAGTTGGATCTACAGTGTTGTGGGAGGTATGCTCTCCCTGTGTTCTTTCTTTTCAGAACACAACATTCAGGTGGATCTTATACCACTTGAGATGCATGGGTTTGACATAATTCTTGGAATGGACACCCTAGAAAAGTATAAGGTTGTCTTGGATTGCGGTTCCAAACAGGCTATGTTCACAGACAATGGTGATACATGGATCTTTCAAGGGGACAGAAAGATTCTTCCAACCTATTTAGTGTCAGCTATGGTAGCTGAAAAGTTGATGAGACAAGGATGCTTCACATTCTTGGCACATGTGGTAGATACCAGAGTAGAGAGTCCTAGTCTTTCTAAAGTTCCGGTTGTTAGGGAGTTTGAGGATGTGTTTCCTGATGAACTTCTACGTGTTCCTCCACCCCGAGATATTGATTTCGAGATTAATATAATCCTAGGTACACAACCAATAGCTCAAACACCTTATAGAATGGCACCTACTGAGATGGCAAAACTCAAGAAACAGTTATAGGAGTTGCTTGAAAAGGGTTTTATTCGACTGAGTACTTCACCATGGGGTGCTCTAGTTCTTTTTGTTAAAAAGAAAGATGGGTCTATGCGATTATGCATCGACTATAGACAGCTAAACAAAGTAACCATAAAGAACAAATATCCTCTACCAAGGATAGATGACTTGTTTGACCAGTTGCGTGGTGCAACTATCTTCTCTAAAATAGATCTGAGGTCAAGATACCATCAGTTACGTTTCAAGGAGATTGACATACCTAAATCAGCCTTCAGAACAAGGTATGGTCACTATGAGTTCATAGTTATGTCGTTTGGACTAACTAATGTACCAGCTGCATTCATGGAACTCATGAACAAAATCTTTCGACCATTCCTTGATCGATTCATAGTAGTTTTTATAGATGACATCCTGGTTTACAGTAAAGATGCTCGACATCATGAGCAACACCTTTGTCAGGCACTGACTTTACTGAGAGAGCACAAGCTATACGATAAGTTTAACAAGTGTGAGTCCTGGTTATCAGAAGTGTCTTTTCTTGGACACGTAATATATGCCTCAAGTATCAGTGTTGATCCTAAAAAGGTGGAATCTATCTTGGAGTGGGAACAGCCAAAGACACCAATAGAGATACACAGTTTTCTAGGACTGGCAGGATACCATAGGAGGTTCATTAAGAACTTCAGTTCTATAGCTTTACCCCTATCCGAGATGACCAGGAAGGAGGTTCCTTTTGTCTGGAATGACAAGTGTCAACATTCTTTCTAGTTGTTGAAGGAAAGGTTGATAAGTGCACCTGTGTTGGTGTTACCTGAGCAGGGAAAGGGATGTATTGTTTTCTATGATGCTTCTAAGAACGATCTAGGATGTGTGTTGATGTAGGATAAACAAGTGATTTCTTTTGCTTCTCGACAACTTAAGAAACATGAGGAAAATTATCCAACACATGATCTAGAATTAGCTACAGTGGTTCATGCATTGAAGATCTGGAGACATTATCTCTATGGAGAGACATTCCATATTTTCACAGACCATAAGAACCTAAAATATATCTTTTCACAACATGAGTTGGAGTTAATCAAGGACTATTATTGTACAATTGATTATCATCCAGGAAAGGCTAATGTAGTGGCTGATGCACTAAGTAGAAAATCATTATCACCAACCATGGACAAGGCACAGTTGAACTCTTTAGTGTGCTTTAAATGGGACATGTTTGTCTCAAAACAATGTATAGTTTAAAGTATCCTTGTTAGCTGGATTGTCAGCTGAGATGCACATAAAACCTACTCTAAAACAACAAATCAAAGAGGCACAACAAGTTGATACTGTGATTCAGTAGATTAGGTCAGAGTATGGTAGTGAGAAACGAGACGGTTTTCATGAGTCAGATGATGAGGTAGTCTGTTACCATGGTAGGATGGTAGTACTTGATGCCAATGACTTAAGGAAGTTGGTCATGGAGGAAGCTCATTCATCCATGTATGCAATGTATCCAGGGAGCACAAAAATGTATCATAACTTGAAAGATATGTATTGGTGGCCTAGTTTGAAGAAAGATGTAGTTGAGTTTGTTATGCGATGTTCAGTATGTCAGCAGGTTAAAGCTAAACATCAAAAGCCCGCAGGAACAATGCAACCTTTACCTATACCATAGTGGAAATGGGATCACGTGACCATGGACTTTGTGGTTGGTTTACCAAGAATAGCCAAAAGTCATGATTCCATTTGGGTGATAGTTGATAGGTTGACTAATTCAGCACATTTTCTTCCTGTCAAAACAACATATACTGCTGAGAAACTTGCACAGATCTATATAGATGAGATAGTGTGTTTACATGGGGTTCCAACTACAATTGTTTCTGATAGAGGTCCCCAGTTCACGAGTTGTTTTTGGGAATGACTACATAAAGCTTTGGGTACGCAGTTAAGGTTTAGTAACGCCTTTCACCCACAGACAGATGGACAATCTGAAAGGACTATACAAACTTTGGAGGATTTGCTTAGGGCATGTGTCCTTCAATTTGTAGGAAGTTGGAATATACACTTGAGCTTAATAGAATTTGCTTACAATAATAGTTATCAACACAATATTGATATGGCGCCATATGAAGCATTATATGGTATACGTTGTAGATCTCCACTATGCCGGTATGAAATAGGGGAGTATCAACTTTTGGATCCTGAGTTAGTGCAACAGACAATTGAGAAGACTAAAGTAATACAACAACAGTTAAAGGCTGCACAAGATAGACCAAAGTCGTACGCTGACAAATGGTGAAGACCTTTAGAATTCCAAGTTGGAGACAAAGTATATCTCAAAGTCTCACCTTAAAAAGGTGTTCTTAGATTTGGAAAGAAGGGTAAGTTAGCTCCTAGATTTATGGGGCCTTATCTAATCATTGAACGGATTGGAAAGGTAGTCTATAAGTTGGAGTTGCCACCTGAACTACACAGATTGCATCCAGTATTCCATATATCCATGCTAAGAAAGTGTCATCCTGACACGGAGTTAGTTTTGCAACCTGTGGAGGTAGAGTTAAATGAAGATATATCCTATGGAGGGACCAGTGTTGATTCTTGACAGGAGAATCAAAAAGTTGAAAAAGAAAGACATAGCTCTTGTGAAAGTTCTTTGGCATCATCATGGTGTTAAAGAAGCTACGTGGGAGCTGGAGGAAGAGATGCGGAGGAAGTACCCTTCTCTTTTCTCTTGATGATTTCGGGGACAAAATCCCTGTTCGGGGTGGATAATTGTAACATCCCTGACATGGGTTAAGGTTTAACCCTAGAAGTTTTGCTTAAGTAAGTTATTTATATTCTTGTCTTTATCTTTTGAAAAGTAATTAAGACCAAAGGAGATCTTATGTTTCAATTTTGGTCCTATTTGAATAATGTTGAAACAATGTTTTACCTATTTTGGACTAAAGTGCAATTTACTCAATCTAAGGGGTTACCTTGCAAATGTTACATGATAATGTTCCTCAAGTGTTATAGCATAGAATGAAAATGATGCTGAGGTATGGCTTCCACAAGCCTAAGTTCCAAAAATGAGCTTGTTTGAGTAATGCGTGTGTATTGAATGCTAGTTTTGGTGTAATTTGCAAATTACCCTAAATCTAGGGTTGAATATGTAAAATACCACTTCAACAGTGTCCCTACTATTTCTTGGTATTATTTAGAGAAAATAACAAGAAAGGTGTGTCTTGTTTGAACTACTTTTGAGGAGAGATAATCTTGATAATAAAATAATCAAGATTTAAGCATAATTGAAACCCTAATTTATTTTGTAGCAAAAATAAATATATTAATTGAAGTGCCCATCAACTAAAAAGGATGTGGTTGAAATCCTATAGTGAAAGGACGACCAAATGCCTTGAGTTGCACTGAAATATCCTAAGTAGGTGAAGAAACCCACTCACATTTGTTAATTGAAAAGTAATGTCCACTAAAAATAGATAATAGTATTATATTAATTAAGGTGCTTAAGTGGATTTCTTTTAATTCAAGGATAAATGATAGGATATTGAGGATGAAGTAAGATGGCTTCTAAGGCAAGGAAGGGAGGGGGCATGAGGCAAGAAAGTGGGTGAATTTTCCCCTACTTTCTCTCTCCTAGAAAATCAATTACATATACTCAATTTTCTCCTTACTTAAAAGGCCATTTTGCAAACCACTTTCTTTCTTTGCTTTTGCCGATGACCAAGGAGCTTAGGAGAAGGAGGAAAACTTTCCCCAAGCTGAAGGTAAGCTCCATGATCATCTTCAACCTTGAATTGATGGTTGAAATCGGATTTCAACATTGATTTTCTTCTCTCTTCCAACCAATGCTCAACCTTGGCTATCCTTTGCATCCAAAGAGTTGGAAATGAGCCTTGGCTAGTTGAAGGAGTTTCATTCACCATTATATACTAGAATCTTGAAGCTTTGAAGCTACTTTTAAGGCGGGTTATATAACTTGAACCCATCAATGTTGTTATTGATTTCAATTTCTCATTATATGTTGATCTTTAATTTCTTCTTGAATAATTGTTGAATTCCTCATATATATGATAATAGAAATTAGAGGTTTGAAGCTTGATGATGATGACATCATCTTAGCACACACCTCAAGAAATATCATGAGCAAACGGTTTCAATTTTGTGATTGTTAAATAGTTTCAAACCGTTAGAGACCAAACGGTATCAAAACCATTTGTTGACCAAATAGTTTCAAAACCGTTTGGTGACCAAATGGTTTCAAAACTGTTAGAAGTCAAATGGTTTCAAACTGTTAGGGGTTAAATGGTTTCAAGAGTGTGTAAAAGTCTAAAGGTTTCAATCTGATCTAGTCCACATGGTCTCAACCTTGGATGACCAATCAATTATAACTCAATTGGTTTCAAAACCCTAGATTGATTGAAGTCAAAACCCTAATTTAGGTTCAATCAGTTTCAACTCTGATTTGACCAAATGGTCTTCAAACCATTTGAGGTATTAAGGATCTAGACCGTTTAAGGTCTAACGGTCTTCAGACCGTGTAGGTATTTTGAGACCAAGACCGTTTGATGGTCTAACGGTCTTAAGACCGTTTGAAGGTGTAGACCAAGACCGTTTTAGGGTCTAACGGTCTTCAAACCGTTTGAGGTTTTAGACTAAGATCGTTTAAGGTCTAATGGTCTTCAATACCGTTTGGAGGTCAAGTGACCTCAAGACCGTATGGAGTTCAAGTAACTTCAAGACTGTTTGGAGGTCAAGTGACCTCAAGACCGTTTAGAGGTCAAGTGACCTCAAGACCGTTTGGAGGTCAAGTGACCTCAAGACCGTTTGGAGGTCAAGTAACTTCAAGACCGTTTGAGGGTGTAATTGGTCCAAGACCTTTTGAAGGTCAAGTGACCTCAAGACCGTTTGAAGGTCCAATTGGTTCAAACCGTTTGAAGGTTCAATTGATTCAAATTATGTAAGTACTGACAACCCCATAAGTGGTTGAAGAGTATATCAAGGTTGATTTCAATGGAAGTACCTCTAAAGTACTTAAGTGATTAGTATAATTAGAGTGACTATCACTTGATGCCTATGAAAGTGATAAATGTAATATACTATGATAAGCATAGGTGTATGTACTTAGTGATAGGCTAAGTCAACCTAATAAGGTATACTGATGATGTTGTGTGTTCCTAAGTACATGGAATAATGATAAGTATGATTTAATACTTAAATAATGCTATATGCTCCAAGATATGTGGAAGCACTGACTTAGGGTTTGGATTAATGAGATAATCATAAAACCCTAATTAATGGAGAATGGAAACCCTAATCGAGAAGGATGAGAAAACCTAACCCTAATTTTGGGTAATGGGTTTAGAAATCCTAAATTGAAATAAAATGAGAAACCCTAACCCTAATTTTGGGCAATGGATTGAGAAACCCTAATACAGGGTAATGTTATGTGAAACCCTAATATAGGGTGATGTTATGTGAAACCCTAATACAGGGTAATGTTATGTGAAACCCTAATACAGGGTGATGTTATGTGAAACCCTAATACATGGTGATGTTATGTGAAACCCTAATATAGGGTGATGTTATGTGAAAACCCTAATTGATAAAGATGGGAAAATCTAACCCTAATAAGGGAATAGTGATGTTATCCTTTTATTTTATAATGTTGATGTGTAATTGATATGGTTTTTATCAAGTACACTAACCATGTAGGTATCATGAGATGATGAGCATAACCAGGTATGAGTTATGATGTTAATGGGCCTTGTGAGCCATTATTTTATTTGTTTCCTAATGAGAGGTGACGAGAAGTTGAATATGCCTAGTGAGCTATGTGAGATGCTTGTGTAACAAGTATCCTAAATACCTTGGTCAGATGACCTGGAGGTAATAGTTACCTGATAATGGTAACCTTGTTCAATGATGAACGAAGGGTTTGAATACCCAGATCCAGAAAACATGATGATGATGTTGTTGAGGAATGTGAATTCCCAGTAATGAGATAAGGGATTGAGATCCCAATGTTTTATAATGTTTTGAAAAGTACTTGATAAGAGTATTGTTTCTTTGTAGCATTTTTCATAATAATTCTTGTTTGAAAACTTGACTGATGCTAAAATAATATGGTAATGTACTTAAATAATCAAGTGGAATATTATCATGTTGAGCCCTGGCCATAGATCCATCATCGTCAGTAACTGGTGATGGTGAAACGGGTTTTTCCTATTGGTTAATATAGAGCGTATATTGTTGAATATGCGGGGTTACTCCTAGCCGAAAATAGGAGGATTAGAGTGCAACTTCATTTGTAGACTCAAGATATGTATAAGAACATGGTGAATAGGCCCATGGCTCAGTGTGATGGGGCATGAATGCGTTCATGGATCAGAGAGCACAGTGAATTGGCCTGTGGCTCAGATTTACTAGCGCCATGACCTGTACCAAGGAGAGCTAGAGGATGTGTAGCCTATGAGAGCTAACCCTGTGAATGATGTCACTTAAGGAAGAGACTACGGTCCTACTTGTGGTCTCGCACTGACTGAGACAGATGAGATCAAGGAGTCCGGCTCTTCCTTTGATCTTGTATGGCACTGACTTTGGGTTTCATAACCAAAGGTTGGATTTGAGCGGTACGACTCACTTCCTCAGGGCATAAGAATGATTGTAAAATGTAATTCAGATGTGTAGCATATTTGCTTAAGGATGAATTATGGAAACTATTGTTTAATGTCACATTGCTTATTGTATCCTGAAGTGGATAAATATTATACATGTTCTTCATATTCCTTATTAAAATGAATAGATGATATTGCTCTATTCTTCTTAATAATGATTTAATCTTGTTGTTCAATAGAGATTACTCTGCTCAGTTTATTACTGTTTACCTGCAATAATAATATTTATGGCGGAGAGTTATATCTCTCGCTGGGACAATTTCAATTGTCTCACCCCCGTGGGATCCAACCTTTTTAGGTGGACGAGGACGAGGAGGTAGAAACCCTACAGCAGGGGAAGGACAACAACATCAGGGACAACAATAATATCTCAGGTGGAGATACTGACTGTCAAGTCTTGTAGATAAGAGTCCTATGCGTCGTCTCTGTACTCTCAGGTCCTTAGAGTCAGTAGATAGTGCTTTTATGATCGATCTGAGATTTTGGCATTGAATGCCTTGAGGTTTTATGTTGCTTATGTGTAGATTTAACAAAGAAACTGTTGTATGTAATCCTCGAGAAGAGAAGGTACATGGTATGTAATTTTTAGACCAAAATGTATATAATATTTTGGTTCTTGTTATGAGAGTTTCCTGGAAATGGATCTCTTTGTAAATGGTTTTAATTTTTAGTGATTTTCAGTAATCCGTTGCTAATGTTTTTCTTCCGCATTAATTGAAACAATTTGTTCATCGATTTGGTGTCGGGTCGTCTCAATATGGTATATCACCATGTAGTTATAATCCTTCACATACTCCATTCATCTTATTTTTCATAGATTCAGATCGTTTTGTATCATCAGATAATGAAGAATTTTATGATTTAAGAAAACCTCAAACTTTACTTTATATAAGTAATGCCACTATATTTTGTGTGGGTGACCTATGACTGCAAGCTCGAAATCATGAGTGGGCTAATTCTCCTCATTATATTTGAATTTTCATGAGGCATATGAAATTACTCATCCTTCTTGCATAAGGACACATCCCAAACCCTATTTACATGAGTTGGTGAAATTGACATATATTTACCATTCAATAGATGGGGCCATAGCATGTGCAAAATTTAAAAATCATTTAGCTCCAGAAAACCTTTCTACCAGTCAGGAATCTGAGCAAACTTAGAATCCTTATGGGTCAACTATGTCATGTGAAGGGTCCTCTCTAAGAAATTCTCAATAAATCTTCTATTGTAACCCACAAGACCTAAGAAACATCATATATTACAAGGGTTTTTCAAATATTTCATTTAGCTACAATATCAAGTTTTATTTGATCTACAACAATGGAGATCATGTTAGCCTAAATAGATAGATTCCTTTACCCAAAATTTGCACTATGAAAATATAGCATGAATTTGCTTCTCTTGTAGAGACTGTATGAGAGACCCCTAACCTTGATTAAGTGTTGACCAAGATTAATTACCAAAATTTAATGCTTATAACCTTAATATAACATTGTGATATTCTTTGGAATCATAATACAAGCTTAAGTTTCAAATTTGGTCCAATTTGGACACTATTTGAGCAAGTTATGCAATTTTATGTACATTTTGGACTTTTTTACAATTTACCCAATTGAGGGGTTTTCTTTGCAATTTTTCACTTCAATTATGTTCCTTATATGTTTTCTCATCATACTTGATCTTTTTGATCCATGGGGTGCTCAATTGTACCTTGGTTTGGAGGAGATTTCTTTCTATGTTGAATTAGGGTTTACCCCCCCCCCCCCCATGGATGAGCTACCTTCAAGGCTATCAAATGATGGATCCACTAGTTAGGGAAACGTCCGGTGGCCAATATATGGTGGCCAACAGCTAGTGGTAAAATCCAGTGGTCATCCTAGGAAGGTCCTAGGTCAAAGGTTTTGTTGGTTTGGTTCACTTGAACCCATGGTTCACTTAAAAAGATGATCCACCGATGGCTCACCCATCTTTAGACCTAAACCATGAACAAACGATGGTAACCTTCACTAAAAGGAAATTTCTGGCATAGGAGACCATTAGCCGATGTCCCAACAATCCCCATTAGGTGGTGTACCTTCTTCTTACTCGTCCATGAAAGCTTTAGGACATGGACACATGGAGAGAATGCTTGTACACCTCATGCTTGCGTCCATCCTTATCCATGGGCTATATATACCTCTTCCTTTCCCAAGTATGAAACCTTTGCTTTCTTCCTCTCTTCTCTAACCTGAACCATCATCTCCACTCTATTTGTCTATGAAAATAGGTGGTCCAAGGTAGAAAATGACCCCCGATTTGGAGAAGAAGGTCTTGTAGAGCTCCATCTAGCCCTACCTAGGGTTTCTAAAGTCATCTTCTAGGGTTTCCGACCAAGGCAAGTTGTTTTCTTCCTTCCTTTTCCAGTTTTCTTTCTCTTCTTCTTCTTCTTCACACCTTCCTCCAGGTCAGAACTCTATTGTTGCATGGTAAAAGTTTCTCTAGAGCTCAAGATCCTACCTTTCTTGCTTCATCTATCTAAGGTTTTCTCCTTTGTGGAGAAAGGAGCTAGATGGCCGAGTTCAGAGCTTGTGCTAGAGTTTTCCTACTTTCTTGGCTCTATTTTCTTATTGTTCAGAAGCTTTTATTCTCTATAGAGGCATGTTTTATAACCTTCTTCACTTATATTGCTTACTCCAAGCTTTCTTGCTTATGTTCTTGCTTAAAAATGAAGCTCCATGCATATAAAATCTATGCTTGCTAGGGTTTTGACTTTTATGGTGTTCCTTTTCTAGTTTTAGTACTAGATGAACCTATAATCATATCATGTATACGTTCTTCCTAAGGTAGAAGATGATCTAGAACATGTTATTCTAGCAATCGATGGTGCTAAGAACCTATCAACCGATGGTCAACATTAGGGTTTAAAGTTGATTTATTCTATGAACAACATGATCCGATGGTGATACCATGCAACAACCGATGGGTGTTGCTATCATAACACTGATGGTGGTGATCAAGGGTGTCAACCAATGGTGACAACTGATGGTCACCCCTTAGGTCAAGTTTGGGATCATTTAAAATCTTAATGATTAACAACTAAGTACCCTAATGATGCTATGAATCAATGGTGATATTAGCTTATTATCCAATGGTGATTAATAAATATAGTGCCGATCTAACAAGAAATGGTGACTTGATGGTCACAATAAATGATGGATCTGGTCTCCACAACCGATTGTGAGTTAAGGATGTAGTTGTAACATCAATTAAGCCCTAGCCCAATAGTTTCTTGAGTCAAATGATTCAAGGGTTAGACCTATATTCTAATTGATGGTCTTAAAATATGAACCCAATCCAATGGTTAGGTGCTAACACTTATTCATCTAATAGTTTAGAATAATGGACTTGATCCAATGGTTGAGATTGGATGCTTCAACATCCAATGGCTTGGTTTGAACCCTATAGTATTACATGTGATTTCTAATAATCTGAATTTGGTGGTTTCCCTTATGTGATCAATTTAAGAAGCTTGATGGTTGAGATGATGGTGTGCTTAAAATGTACAACCAATGATGGGTTTTAACCCCACAACCTATATGGTTCCCCTTAATGTTATTAAATAAGGAATGTCTAAGGTTATAAGGTGACTCTTTCTGAGTCACAACACAATGACTTCATAGGTGGCTTATTTAAGGTGTTTATTTATGTAAATAACCAATGGTCTTACCTTTTCAACATCCAATAGTCCTGGGTGATGTTGCTGTTGGGTTTTGGAGGAGGCAGAGAAGCAGCGGAAACAAAACAAATTTCTCCCCAAACCCGGAACAAAAGGAATCACGTCAACATCTATATAATAGGAAAGATGGTTTGTGAATCATACCTTGTCCCGAGGCTTGCTCGGCGACAATGCCACGCGCCTTGCGCGGTCTTCACCTCCGGTCTTTGACAGTGTCTATGCAGCTCCTGGTCGCACCGGGACTGAAGACTCCTCCTCCTACCGGACTGTCGGATGACAGTTGTCCTCCTGAGCGGCAGTGACCTCCCGCCTCTGAATTAGTCCACACGGACCACCCGGAACTCCACTCTCCTTGTCCCACAAGGAAGTGGAAGGAGTCGCACCCTCCTGTTGACGTACTAGTCGCCAACACACTCTCCTGCTGTCGACTGCAACTGCAGTTGTCCTTCCCTTGCTGCACCTCCCTTTGCGGGAAGCACTTGCTCGGGCTCTCTCTCGGTTACCAAAACCAGAGAGAACGACAACTTTGCAGAGCAATCAACATGCACTGAGTTGTACTCTGAGAAGCCCCCAATACCCCTATATATAGGCGGGTCATGGGACAGGGTTCTCTGTGCCCGGCAATACGGGACTAAAGCAGGAGTAGAAGGGTTTGAGAATTTTCCACAAAAAGCAACCGGTTCACAACTTGAAATTATCGGTTCACAACTGAACCGATCGGTTCGGCCATTGAGCCGATCGGTTGGACCTGAGCCGATTGTTTGGGGCACTCCAACCGATCGGTCGGTGCCCTGAACCGATCGGTTCATAGTCCTAATCTGTCTCAAAAAGACTTTCCTTGTTTCGTTCCCCATTGGTATCGAATACCAATGTTATTCCCAATCGAATTGGGCAATTTGAAACCAAAGGAAAATTCTTGCCGACATGACTTTTCCCAACTGGTCGGTTGCACCAGTTGAGCCGATCGGTTCAACCCTTGAACCGATCATTTCAACCTGGGCTTGAGCCGATCGGCCTGGACACTCCAGCCGACCGGTTCAGCAACCTCAGCCGACCGGTTCATCACATGAACCGATCGGTTGGGAGCACAGGTTGGGCAAAATCAGTCAATTGCGATTTCAATCAATCCGATACTCCAATCAATGCGTCCAACACCTTGAACCATACGATATTGAGCCATCGACTGATTGAGTGTTTAATTGAACTACTAAACTCCTTTAGTAATCAATCTAAACATTGCTTTGTGGACAAAACTCCTCTTCCAGGTTAAATCCTATGTGTGTGACCCTGCAGGTCCATTTCACGTTGGCAGTGAAAGTCCATAACACTTATGACTTCACAAGCAAAGAGCGGTGCCTAGTCCCACATCATTGCTACCCAAGTGAAAGTAGAAAGTTGGAGAACAACTTTCATCCTACAATCCGTGAATGGTGTTACAGTGAATGTATAATTCCTTTGTCACTGATATCCAGAATGAACTCGAGGCATGGAACAGTCATCCTGTCAATGTTCATTCATTTCCTTGATCTCAGAGTAGACCGAGTGAGATGTGTATGACATCAATATCACATATTGATTCACACGTGCATGTGCATGCCTTTCTCAATCCTACTCATCAAGTGGCCAAGGATATCAAACTCCCTTAGGAGGGACAAATCCCATATCTATCACTCACCCCTCAAAAGCCCCATGTGTCAAAGTCACCCAATCATCACCTTTATAACAACCCATGTTTCAGGACTGCGTTTGATGATGTCAAAGTGTACCCAACGACATGTGTTGAGTGTAGTGATTTCAGGTCTAAGAATCACACTCACCACCATCACTGTGAGAGCTGACTGTGACTACCATGTCATGGTTCCATGTGTCACTCTCATGGTGGGTCTGTCCGGTACCTTGTTCTCTAACAAGTACCTATGTGCTTGGTTTGATATCACCATATCATGACTAATGAGATTCTATCATCAACCAACACACAATCTAGTCTTTAGTGTTATTGATGTCTATGGTTATTTCCACAATAACAACCGACTAGGGACTATACAAGAATGTATACTCTTAACATCCGTATGATCTCATCGTTTAGGTCCTTAACCTAAAAGCATACGTCATTGAGTAAAACAATCTTTAGACATCTATCATGTTACACCATCATCTCAGAAACAGTTTAAACATATAGATTGGAAATTGCCTTTATTATTATTCAAATCATTTACAAAGTATCCCATTACAATCATCATATGACTTGCTCTATGGGCATACATACCAACAGACTCCCACTTGCACTTAGAGCCAGTCACCAAGGAAATGCAGTCCTTGTGACCTAGCATGACCATCATGCTTCTGTTGAGAAAGGGCCTTAGTCAGTGGATCAGCTATGTTGCCTTCAGTTGGTACTTTGCAAATCTTCACATATCCTCGCTGTACGATCTCTCGTATGAGATGGAAGCGCCGCAGTATGTGCTTGGACCGCTGATGTGATCTGGGCTCCTTAGCTTGTGCAATAGCTCCATTATTGTCACAATAAAGCTCAATTGCATCACATCTACTGGGAACTACACCAAGTTCAGAAATGAACTTCCTGATCCACACAGCCTCCTTTGTTGCATGCGAAGAAGCAATATACTCGGCCTCTGTAGTAGAATCGGCAACTGTTTCTTGCTTGGAACTCTTCCAGCTCACAACTCCATTATTGAGGCAAAACACAAATCCTGACTGCGATCTGTAATCATCTTTATCGGTTTGGAAGCTTGCATTGGTGTAACCCTTTACAACCAGCTCTTCCTCGCCGCCGTACACAAGAAACTGATCCTTAGTCCTTCACAAGTACTTGAGGATGTTCTTCACGACTGTCCAGTGAGCATCCCCGGAATCTGACTGGTACCTGCTCGTCATGCTGAGAGCATACGAGACATCTCGGCGTGTGCACAACATAGCGTACATGATGGATCCAATGGCTGATGCATATGGGATCTCATTTATACGCTCCCTCTCTTCACAAGATTGGGGACATTGAGATCTAGCGACGGTAACTCCATGTAGCACAGGGATGTTGCCTCTCTTTGAGTTCTCCATGCTGAACCGCTTCAGCACCTTGTCAATGTACGTGCTCTGACTTAGTCCGAGAAGCCTTCTAGATCTATCTCTATAGATCTTAATTCCTAGAATGTAGGATGCTTCTCCTAAGTCCTTCATTGAGAAAGTTTTCCCAAGCCAAGTCTTTACCTTCTCTAAGGCTAAGACATCATTCCCCATCAAAAGTATATCATCCACATACAATATGAGGAATGTGGTCAAGCTCCCACTAACCTTCTTGTACACACAAGGTTCATCTTCATTTTGAATAAAGCCAAACACTTTGACTTCTTCATCAAATCGAAGATTCCAACTCCGAGATGCTTGCTTTAATCCATAGATTGACCTTTGCAGTTTACAGACTTTATTGGCATTCTTTGGATCTACAAAACCTTCAGGCTGTGTCATGTACACATCCTCATGAATATTCCCGTTAAGGAATGCGGTTTTAACATCCATCTGCCAAATCTCATAGTCATAATAAGCTGCAATAGCAAGCATGATCCTGATGGACTTAATCATGGCAACTGGAGAAAAGGTTTCATCATAGTCAACACCTTGAATTTGTCGAAAACCCTTTGCAACCAATCTGCCTTTATAAGTTTGCACATTGCCATCCATGTCGGTCTTTTTCTTGAAGACCCACTTGCACCCTATGGGTTTTACCCCTTCGGGTGGTTCCACCAAAGTCCATACTTTGTTGGAGTACATGGATTCCATCTCAGACCTCATGGCTTCTAGCCATTTCTCATAATCTGGTCCCTCCATAGCCTCTACGTAGGTAGTTGGATCATCATCTATGATCAACTCTCCACCTTCCTGAGTTACAAGGTATCCAAACCTCTCAGGTTCAAGGTGAGTCCTACTAGATCTACGAGGTCCTTGTGTTACCTGAGGAGACTGAGATTCCACAACACCTTGTGAATCTACATTTTCCTCTGGTACATCTACCGGTTCAATGTTTTCCTGTTGGGCTTGATCCTCTTCAAGCTCTACTTTCCTCCCACTGTTTCCTTTGGAAATAAATTCCCTCTCTCGGAATACAGCATCCCTGGCAACAAACACTTTGTTGTCAGTAGGGTGGTATAAGTAATATCCCCTCGTTTCCTTGGGGTATCCAACAAAATAACATTTATCGGATTTGGGTCCAAGCTTATCAGGAAACATTTTCCTAACGTAAGCCTCACAGCCCCAAATCTTCATAAAAGACAAAACGGGACGCTTCCCATACCATATCTCATATGGTGTCTTTTGAACCGATTTAGATGGCACACAGTTAAGTGTAAACGCGGCGGTTTCAAGAGCATGACCCCAGAAAGAAATTGGAAGATCAGTAAAACTCATCATTGATTGCACCATATCTAACAATGTGCGATTCCTTCTTTCAGACACACCATTATGCTGTGGTGTTCCAGGCGGAGTCCATTGTGATACAATACCACGGGCTCGCAGAAGGTCCTCAAACTCCTGGCTCAAGTATTCTCCACCTCGATCGGAACGAAGTGCCTTAATACTTTTACCAAGCTGGTTCTGTACTTCATTCATGAAATCCTTGAACCTTTCAAGGGTTTCTGACTTATGCTTCATCAGGTACACATAGCCATACCTACTGAAATCATCAGTGAAGGTAATGAAGTACTGATACCCATTTCTGGCATTAGTTCTAAAAGGCCCACATACATCAATATGTATGAGTCCTAGTAGATCACTAGCTCTCTCACCTTTACCTGAAAAGGGAGTCTTGGTCATCTTGCCCAACAAACAAGATTCACATGTCTCTATTGATTCATAATCAAAAGAGTCTAGATAACCATCTTTATGGAGTCTAGAAATGCGCTTCTCATTTATGTGCCCTAGACGACAATGCCAGAGATATGTTTTGTTTGAGTCGTTGAGTTTTTGCCTTTTGGTGTTTACGTTGTATACACTTGTCTCCAAGTCTATCAAGTATAGACCATAAGACATAGGGGCACTGCCATAAAAGATCCCATCTTTAGAAATGGAACACTTTCCATTCTTAATAAGAAATTCAAATCCATCTTTGTCCAAACAAGAGACGGAAATGATATTCCTATTTATGGCAGGTACATAATAGCAGTTCTTCAACTCTATTATTAGCCCACTAGGTAGAGTTAACTCATAGGTTCCTACGGCACTGGCGGCAACTCTTGCCCCATTAGCAACACGTAGTTCAACCTCGCCTTTCCCCAAAGGCCTACTTCTCTTAAGATCCTTCACATTTGAACAAATGTGAGATCTGCATCCGGTATCAAGTACCCATGACGAAGAAGTAGTAAAGTTAATCTCTATCACGTATACACCAGAAGTAGAGATCTCTATCTCCGACTTCTTCTTCCATTGTTCCTTCCATCCTCTCCATGTAGAAGAAATTGGTTTGGCGAGAGAACACTTCTCTCCCTTACCTACCTTCTTCTTCACCAACGCATTAAGCGTACATAGAGTGGATTCTAAGGCTCCTGGTATATCTGGATTGTGCAGAACACTTCTCACAGTCCTCAACCAGTTATGGAATTTATTCTCAATTAATTTGCCCATTTTAAAAGATGATTCTTTTGCCATTCTACAAGAGAAAATTTGCAATTGTCAAAACCTTTTTGATTTGATTTGAATAAAATTTGACGATAGTTAATTAGGCCTTTAAATAATTACCGCTCCCACTATTTTGACTCAAATTGATAGCCCTCACCATCAATTCGGAAGATTGCAGCGTACAATCTTCTAGTGGGTCAAGATCCTGAAATCCTCTGAGTCATGGACCAGCTAGGGCTGTCACCCACAACTCAGATCTCTCAGGTAGGCAACTTTTGCCAATTGCATCATATGCAACTCTTGAAAGATGTCATATGCAACTCCTTGCCATGATCATCTCCATGCCTCAAGGTACTAGATCCCATCTAGATCACCTTGTTAAGTCCGACCCAAAGCCAACACGATGAATGTGCACCCTGCTAGCGCAGACCCACACATTCATCCTTCACGCTTCCACGAGATAGACGGTGCACCACGCTAGGGCGTGCCCACACTTGGTCGATCAAGCTTTTCACGTGTGTCGCATTTGGAAGGCATCTAAAACTTAATATTTAATGAGGGATTTGGTTTTTATATACATATACATATCCAATCACCACAATATATAGTACGTATCATATACATGCTATATCCCACACAAAACATGCATAAACGATAAAAAGCAATGATTATGGCCATCCTATTTGTGATTCCTCGAGCCAAGAGGAATCACGGTCATCTAGGTCTACATCACATGCAACCTGTTCAAGATGAAATCTGTGCCTGCCTTTCTGGGTTTGATCAGCTCATCTCCATGATTGATCAGCTCGCCATCAGGTAGGTTGTTCGGGTGCCACCAGCCGATCGACTGTCACCTCCAGCCGATCGGTTCACCAGTCATCGTGCATCTCCTCAGGTCGCCACCCGCTCATCTCGTTCCTCGAACTGGCCGTCTGGATCACCAACCGATCGGTTCACTCTTTGAACCAATCGTCTTCAGGTTGTCCGCCGTTCTTTGACATAACAGGAAATAAAATCTATCCTATTTACAATTGAATTGTGAAACCCCGAGTTACATTCGGGGGGAGCAAAGGTAGGAAAAGAATTCTCGAATTATTTCGAGTTACATCAGGAATAAGATAAAGGGAATCGGTGCGCAGACCGAGATGCAAGCAACCACACAAACAACCACACACAGATATAGGGGTTTATAGGCCATAATCATGCTACACATCCACCACAAAACTCGTTTAAGGGCGACGCGTATCGAGTGCATTAATATTACATATCATATATGTATATTAGGGATTTGTGGATTGGATATGTATAAAGACGATATCATTCGCATCGCATGCAATAAATAAAGGCGACATACCAAAATCGATCATATTGATAATCCTAAAATACAGAGAGGTTGACCTGGCTCTGATACCACTGTTGGGTTTTGGAGGAGGCAGAGAAGCAGCGGAAACAAAAAAAATTTCTCCCCAAACCCGGAACAAAAGGAATCACGTCAACATCTATATAATAGGAAAGATGGTTTGTGAATCATACCTTGTCCCGAGGCTTGCTCGGCGACAATGCCACGCGCCTTGCGCGGTCTTCACCTCCGGTCTTGGACGGTGTCTATGCAGCTCCTGGTCGCACCGGGACTGAAGACTCCTCCTCCTACCGGACTGTCGGATGACAGTTGTCCTCCTGAGCGGCAGTGACCTCCCGCCTCTGAAGTAGTCCACACGGACCACCCGGAACTCCACTCTCCTTGTCCCACAAGGAAGTGGAAGGAGTCGCACCCTCCTGTTGACGTACTAGTCACCAACACACTCTCCTGCTGTTGACTGCAACTGTAGTTGTCCTTCCCTTGCTGCACCTCCCTTTGCGGGAAGCACTTGCTCGGGCTCTCTCTCGGTTACCAAAACCAGAGAGAACGACAACTTTGCAGAGCAATCAACATGCACTGAGTTGTACTCTGAGAAGCCCCCAATACCCCTATATATAGGCGGGTCATGGGACACGGTTCTCTGTGCCCGGCAATACGGGACTAAAGCAGGAGTAGAAGGGTTCGAGAATTTTCCACAAAAAGCAACCGATTCGCAACTTGAAATTATCGGTTCACAACTGAACCGATCGGTTCGGCCATTGAGCCGATCGGTTGGACCTGAGCCGATCGTTTGGGGCACTCCAACCGATCGGTTGGTGCCCTGAACTGATCGGTTCATAGTCCTAATCTGGCTCAAAAAGACTTTCCTCGTTTCGTTCCCCATTGGTATCGAATACCAATGTTATTCCCAATCGAATTGGGAAATTTGAAACCAAAGGAAAATTCTTGCTGACATGACTTTTCCCAACTGGTCGGTTGCACCAGTTGAGCCGATTGGTTCAACCCTTGAACCGGTCGTTTCAACCTGGGCTTGAGCCGATCGGCCTGGACACTCCAGCCGACCGGTTCAGCAACCTCAGCCGACCGGTTCATCACATGAACCGATCGGTTGGGAGCACAGGTTGGGCAAAATCAGTCAATTGCGATTTCAATCAATCTGATACTCCAATCAATGCGTCCAACACCTTGAACCATACGATATTGAGCCATCGACTGATTGAGTGTTTAATTGAACTACTAAACTCCTTTAGTAATCAATCTAAACATTGCTTTGTGGAAAAAACTCCTCTTCCAGGTTAAATCCTATGTGTGTGACCCTGCAGGTCCATTTCACGTTGGCAGTGAAAGTCCATAACACTTATGACTTCACAAGAAAAGAGCGGTGCCTAGTCACACATCATTGCTACCCAAGTGAAAGTAGAAAGTTGGAGAACAACTTTCATCCTACAATCCGTGAATGGTGTTACAGTGAATGTATAATTCCTTTGTCACTGATATCCAGAATGAACTCGAGGCATGGAACAGTCATCCTGTCAATGTTCATTCATTTCCTTGATCTCAGAGTAGACCGAGTGAGATGTGTATGACATCAATATCACATATTGATTCACATGTGCATGCGCATGCCTTTCTCAATCCTACTCATCAAGTGGCCAAGGATATCAAACTCCCTTAGGAGGGACAAATCCCATATCTATCACTCACCCCTCAAAAGCCCCATGTGTCAAAGTCACCCAATCATCACCTTTATAACAACCCATGTTTCAGGACTGCGTTTGATGATGTCAAAGTGTACCCAACGACATGTGTTGAGTGTAGTGATTTTAGGTCTAAGAATCACACTCACCACCATCACTGTGAGAGCTGACTGTGACTACCATGTCATGGTTCCATGTGTCACTCTCATGGTGGGTCTGTCCGGTACCTTGTTCTCTAACAAGTACCTATGTGCTTGGTTTGATATCACCATATCATGACTAATGAGATTCTGTCATCAACCAACACACAATCTAGTCTTTAGTGTTATTGATGTCTATGGTTATTTCCACAATAACAACCGACTAGGGACTATACAAGAATGTATACTCTTAACATCTGTATGATCTCATCGTTTAGGTCCTTAACCTAAAAGCATACGTCATTGAGTAAAACAATCTTTAGACATCTATCATGTTACACCATCATCTCAGAAACAGTTTAAACATATAGATTGGAAATTGCCTTTATTATTATTCAAATCATTTACAAAGTATCCCATTACAATCATCAGATGACTTGCTCTATGGGCATACATACCAACAGTTGCGTTATGGTGATATGGGTTGAATGAGGTTGGAACTAGTAGAGGTTTGCTAAAATTATTCAACAAATGAGGTTGAATAAGGTAGTCTTACCTTTTCCCCATATGAATAGAATGAATAATGAACATATTGTGTTGATATATAACCCTAATGGGTTATACCTTGCTACACTTAATCCTAATTAAATCAAGTGCTAATGATTAACTATGATCAACCTTCCTAGTAGAATAATAGAACAATGAAGTACTCTCTTATTGTTGTGGAACAATGGTATACTATAATCTAGTGGTAGCATTTTGAGTTATTCATGAATCCATACTTGAGAATGGTATGGAATGTGATGATGATCATGTGCCTTATGCATCCAAGATTATATGAGGATGTTATGGATTAAGGCTTGTGAATGAATACTGAACTATAACTTGAATGTAACCTACTTTGCTAAACCTAACCCTAATGCAAGTAGAGAATGGTGGTTAATCATGTTTTCTTTCCCTAAATGATGAATATAATGATGGAAGATCCCTTCTAAAGATTGATTGAAACTCTAATGTGTTTAACTGATGGTCATCATAGCTAATGATCTATGTTTTCTGATGCTAAACTTGTACACTATAAGTGTGATGATGGCCAATTATACCTGGCTTCCTTATATGTGATATAATAAAGGATTGTTATTAATAGATAAGACACCTTTGCAATGTTATCATGTAAACATCTTTTAGCTTGTTAATACAAATTATGTTGAGCCTATGTATCACATGTGTGGTGATGTAATTGAGCCTTGTTATATGGCATAGAAAGATAATGATGAACTTTCAGGAAATGATATGATGGTCTTAATGACCTAAGGGCATGGTTGAGCCCTGAATGAGGTATAATCCTCTTATGTTGATAAGGGTGATACCTTGTGATGTTGTTATAAGGATTTATATTCTGTGACAATATGATGAAAAGTGTAGTCTCATGAATGTCAAGTGAATAATACCATATGAGATGAGATGGGGAACAATAAGTTTCATATGTTTTATATCTTCTGAAGTTGTTGTATGTTAATGCCTGCTAGAGATGAATTAGGTTTTGTATGTCCACTTGTTGGATGCAGCCTTAATTGACCCAATTGGCAATAACCAATCAAGTAAAATTCTAATCATGTAGTGCCTTGATCCATAGATCCATCTGAGTGTCAAAACTTGCCAGATGGTGAAACGGGTATTCCTAAGGGAAACCCGAAGTGCATACTATTGAGTATGCAAGGTGCTTGCCATCGTGAATCTAAGTGATCAGGGAGGATGACTGCGGTCATACCTAGCCCTCAGTTTGAGAATGGTTGTGGTCATGTCTCGATGATTATATATGTGATGAGATTGGAGAATAGTTGTAGTTGTACCTCAGATGGTAGGTTATGCGTACCCACCTCCTTTCATTAGTGTTGTGACCTATACCAAGGATGGACTAGGTTGTTAGTAGCTTGACCTTATGTGTTGTTGTGGCAGACCCATACTGATCGAGGACGGAGAAGATCTTAGAGTCTGACTCTTCCCTAGATATTATTTTGCACTAATTTTGACTTGGCAATGGTCAGTTGGATTTTGAGTGGTATCCTCAAATTCCTCAGGGCATAATAAAAGATATAATACAGTCGTGTAGAATATTTGTTTAGAGTTATACACAATGCCTCACATTGGATGATAACCCTTGTTTGCTTTCCTTATATAGAGATGATGTATAATACAATAAGAGATGATAGATATGATTATGTTGTAGTTATGCTCATATTATAAACATGCTTATGTTGTCAGATAACTGACATTGATAGTTAAGATTACGCTGCTAGCTATGTTTAATAATGCTAGCCATGCCTATGCAATTAGAAATGCTTAAACTGCTAATCATGCTTATGTAGTTAGTTGTACTATTATGTTATCTCTACTTGTGATGTATACTGGTTCACTTTACTAAACATACTGATATTGATAGCCATGTCATGCTACTAGACATATTTATGATGTCAGAGATGCTTATGCTACTAGATTGCTTGTATTGTTATTAAGGCATATGCTGATAATCAGATTAATAATAACGATCGTTATTAGATGCAATCTTGAGAAACCTGAGTAGATTTCTAATAAAAGAAATGGGTTTATCTATTACCTATATATACATTGATAATCATACTTGTTGCTAAGCTTATTTTCTTAATCTATTTAGCATCTTGAATTGTTCAATATGCTCAATTGACTATTAAATACTTCAAGTACTCAGTTATTCACTGTTTAATCTGATGTAATCAATATCTATTGGAGAGTGTTATATCTCTCATTGGGATTGGGTCTCACCTCATGGGTCACTACATATTTTTAGGCGATCGACAATAACAGAAGTAGAACTATAGCAGCAAAGAGAATCTAAGGTGATGAATCCTAGAGATGGTAGTTTAGTTGTCTAGTGTGTCCTAGAGTCATCCATGTACTCTCAAGTTTGGGTAGGAAAGTTTGTAAATGGTGTTTCAATCGAATCAAGTTTTTGATAGCATGTTATAAGCTTGATCAAGTGATAAATGTGGAAATGTTTCCTATGTAATATGTGTATGTGGTGGCTGAGGCCATGAAACAATTGTAAGATATTCTTGGTATAATATGAATACAAGAAAGTTGTTGGGCTCTTGTATAATATTTTAGAGCATGATGGTTATGTTGAAATTGGTTTTAATTTACCATGTCTTCTGGGTTTGTGTTTAATTAAGGAGTAATCATGTTTTGTGTTTTGAGTAATATCATTTAGTGTAATGAGTTCTCATACTTTAGGACAATCCGATCCTGTAAAATAGAGTAGATAAGTACTTCATCAATGTATACCACCACAATGTTGTCAAGATAAGGGAACAAAACTTGATTCATAAGATCCATGAAGGTATTCGGGGAATTAGTCAATCTAAAGGGCATAACTTATAAGTTGTAATTGCCATACTATGTAGAAAAGGTAGCCTTTAGTATGTCCTCGTCCTTCATTTGCATATGGTAATTTTCAATATATAGATCCATCATTGAGAAAATAGTGGCCAAGTCCAATTGATCAAACAAGTTGTCAATGTATGAAAAAGGGTAACAATTTTTTATTGTCACCTGATTGAACATATACAATGAACCATCTCTTTTTCATAATGAAAAGAACTAGAACACCCCAAGTAGAGACACTAGGGTGAACAAACCCCATGTCCATGAGTTCTTGCAGTCGCTTCTTGAGCTTAGCAAGCTTTGCAGGTTCCATATGTGTGAAGGCTTCAAAATAGCAGTGATGCCTGGAATGAGAGTGATGAAGAACTCAACCTTGGAAGTAGGAGGGATACCTAGTATCTCAAAAAATGTATCTACCACACCTATAGTAGGAAATGTATCTACCACACCTTGAAAGATATTAGACATGTCATACAAAAAGGTCTATCACATTCCACCACACCTGTAGCAGTCCATCCACCATGTAGGAGGAAAAACAAACCTTCTAATGATGAGTGCATGCTATGCCCTTAAAGATATATTCCAACGACATACACAATGTTCTACTTTATTCACCGTTTGTAACTCACTTTCATCCTTAAAGTAGGATGGCTACATATTCATGAAAAAGAGGTATAAACATAAGGGGAACATGAAGAAAAAATTAAAGATATTCTGGATAATGACTCCAAACCTACTCTAATACCATCTTGAAAGGAGCTAGGCCCAATAGGGGATACACTACTTACTTCTTATGTGAAAAGAAATACAAAAAACCATCTATAAAATCAAAACATTAATGTTGCAAGAACGAAGGGGTGCATGCCAATTTCTCAATAACTATGGTAAATAACAAGAGTATTGTAGTAGTAGAAGATAAACTAAACTATTATAAAATTCATCATTTTTCGACATATGGTACTTAAAGGACAACTTAAAGGAAAGAGATATCTAAAGTAGATAGATCAATTTCTATGGGCAACATGGCCATCTTAGAACATTCCAGCAACAAAACTGGAGCCACTTTTTCAAACTCTTAGTTCATAGACTGCTCGTCTTCTATGTGGGTTGGAGACATCACCATGGAAAAAGAAAACAAAGGAGAAATGAATTAGTCAAAACTTAGTATGAGCACTATAAAAATATTTGGCCATTAATTGATAAAAATTGAGCAAATAAGAATATTCCAAATAAGAAGGGTTCAAGTTAATGATCTAGTTCAAAAGGAATTACATTCAACATATTATCCATGTCAAGTAGTTGAGAAATTTAATTCTAAAAGAGAAACATTGTTCCTTATGATTAGTTTTGATTTATAAATAGGTTTTCTTAAAAAACAAAATTTAATGCAACTTACATTATACAACCTCTAGTTCACCTACTTGCAAGAGTAAGTGCACAATTGATTCTAGATTTATTCACCTTGAATTCATAATTATATCGGGACCTTATGGTTAAATCATAGTGGGTTCATTTTATTTTTGAGGTACCTAGTTTATATACCTTATCCCAACTTTCTTGGGCCTTTCCCTTCATCTTTAGGGTGATTTGGATGTGTCATTTCCATTTCCATTTGTGTCCATGTCTATGTACTATATACTGGAACTATGAGTTGAAAAATGATGTTCCCTTATTATAAAATTGTTCTTGCTAACTGATATATTTTTGTTACCTTATATTATCAAGCTATTTTTTATATATTTGGATGTGGCCACTCCCTTACCCTTTGTATCCATGTCTGTGTAATGTAGAATGAAAATATTACTTGAAAGATGATGTTCTCCTATAGTGGAACTCTTCTTATAAACTGCTATATTTTTTACTTATATTGCCTAGCTATATTTTTGATAATGCAAATTATGTTTGTAATTTATCAGTAGCCATGCCATTTTTGGGAACCACAAATTCAACTTAGTTTTTTTGACCTTATTTACCCTTTGTGTTTTTAGTTTTATATACAAATGATATATGGATGAAATTTTGGGTGTTGTGAGAAAATGTAAGGTGGAATGTTGTTGTAGATCTTGTAATGTCTTGCACAATCTTGTACCAACTTTTATAAAACAAACACATGAGCAAGTTGTCTAATCAAGTGTTTGGATGTATTTATGAGTATGTGGGTAAGTTAGAGACACTTCTCAAGAAGGGTGATGAGGTTTAAAGATGGACCTAAAGTGGGAGGAATAGGGTTTGAGAAGTGTAACATCCTGGATTTGTGAGATGAAAAATTTATTCATACAAATAGGTGGAAACTTATCTAAATATCACTAGTAAATAAACATAGGTCGAAGTAAGTGTTATATTGTTTTTGTTTATTTCTAAAGAGGAAATTTTAGATCATATAAATGGGAAAATAAATTGAATATGAAAATGTGATGAACCTCATGAATGCCACTCTAACATTGTATAATTTCAATATGTCATGTTAATATGTACATTATGAAAGGAATGCTAGGTGGTGTATATACATACATACATATGTACATACATACATATGTACATACATACATATGTACATACATACACAAAGTGTGGTAGCCGATAGTGTAGCTATTAAAGTATGTAAATGCATAAAGTATAAATATGTAGAGAAAGGAAAAAGAAAAAGTAGATAAAGGGTGTGTTGGAGTTGTAAGGGTGTAGCGTTGGTTGCATGTTCGGTCTAAAGATGGACCTCAAGTGGGAGGAATAATCTTTGTGAAGTGTAACATCTTAGATTTGTGAGATGTATAATTTATTCATACAAATAGGTGAAAATTTATTTAAATATCATTGGTAAATAAACATAGGTCGAAGTAAGTGCTATATTATTTTTGTTTATTTTTAAAGAGGAAAATTTGAATTATAGAAATTTGAAAATAAATTGAATATGAAAATGTGACTAACCTCATGAATGTCACTCTCACACTGTACAATTTCAATAATTGTTATGTTAATATATACATTATGAAAGGAATGCTAGGTTGGTGTATATATATACATACATACATAAATACATACATACATACATACATACATACATACATACATACATACATACATACATACATACATATATACATAAAAGGCCAGATACCTCGAAGGAGAAGGCAAGTACATCGGAAGATAAGGAGGAAGGAGAGGTGGATACCAATGCTTTTAGTTCCCTGAGTGAATCGGAGGAGGAGATCGATAAGATCTTAGAGGCAGAAAAGAACCCTACCTCAACTCGAAAGGACAAGGAACAGAAATCTAAGGAGAAGGGGAAGAAAATTGGGGGAGAGAAGGTGAAGGAGAAGGAACCTGGTAGGCGTACCAAGAACAAGAAATAGTTATCCATGTCTGTGCTCACGTGGAATGTTAAAGGTGTCTGTGACCCTTACAAGAGATGTGAGGTGAGGAGATGGATAAAATCCAGTGGTGTTTCAATGGTGGCGATTCTAGAGACTAAAATAAGAAGAATCAACTCCAGGTGTGTGGCATCCATTTTTCCTAATGGATGGAAGAGTATTTCTAACCATGAATCGATTGATTTGGGTAGAATATGTTTGGGGTGGAATCCAAATGCATGGGAGGTCGAGGTGGAGGTTAATGACGATCAGATTATTTCTGCCGTTTGTAATAACAGAGGTGGTATGAGGATTTTCTTCTCAGCAGTGTATGCTTTTAACCTGTATTCTCAAAGACAAGCTTTATGGAAGGAATTGATCGCACAAGCCAAGTGGACAGATCTCTTGTGGTTGATCATGGGAGACTTTAACAATGTAAGACTACATGAGGAGAAGAGGGGTGGAAGACTCGTTCCTGAGACTGTGTTAAGGTCATTCAATCAAATGATTAATGAGGGGGAGTTATGTGAGTTACCCATGCAAGGTGACGATGCTTTCACATGGAATAATGAAGGAAAGCCGGGTAAAAGGATAGCGTGTAAGCTCGATAGGGCTCTGGTTAATAGCAGATGGATCGATATGAATGGCAATACCAGTATCAAAGCAATGAGTGTGGACATCAGTGACCATGCACCGTTGATTATGCAACTGCGTGAAAAATCTAGAAGGAAGAGGCCCTTTCGATTCATTAACTTCTGGACGAAATGGGAGGGGTATAAGGAGGTATTGGAAAGTAGCTGGAAGGAACCAATTCAAGGAAACCCAATATACATTTTTGCGAAGAAGCTAAAAAGACTCAAGGGGCACCTCAAGACATGGTTGAAAGAGCATGTCAACATCCCTTTGCTCATTGAAGAGAACAAAAAGGAGCTAGTGGAGGTTAGAAGATGATTAGTGAAGGATCCTTTGAACCAGACAAATATTGAGCAGGAACTGAAACTAAAACACATCCTGGATGAACTCAAGAAATCGGAGGAAAGCTTCCTGTGGTAGAGAAGCAGGCAGCAGTGGATCCAAGATGGGGATAGAAATATGAAAGTATATCATAATGCTGTTAGACAAAGGGAGGCACTTAATACCATTTCAGAACTTGTAGACTCAGAAGGAAGGATTCTCAATAGTCAAGAGGAGCTGGGGGAACAGGCGATGAAGTTTTATACCAAACTATATAATAAAGACTATAATGATCAACTTGTATTGTAGGATGATGGCATCCAATGGAAGTATAAACTCACGAATTCTCATAACAATATTCTGTGCAGGCAGATCAATGAGGAGGAAGTGAAGGAGGCCCTATGGAGCATCATCACTGACAAATCACCTGGACCCGATGGGTTCAACTCACACTTTTATAGAGATGCATGGGAGTTGATAAAGAAGGAACTATGTGAATATGTAAAGTGGTTTATAGATGGTGGATACATCTTAAGACAGGTAAACCATGTTTTTCTAGTTCTTATCCCTAAAAAGAAGACGACGTCCTCCCTGGAGGACTTCAGAACAATTGTGTGTTGTAATGTGCAATATAAGGTCATAGCGAGGATCTTAGCAGAGCATTTGAAGATGGTGTTACCCCTCATTGTATCCGAAAACCAGGGTGCTTTCATTGTAGGCCGTAGCATCAACGATTGTGCCTTGTTAGCAGGTGAATTCATGCTAGATTTCAATGTGATGAGAGGCCATAAGAAAGCTTGTCTGAAGCTTGATGTCTCGAAGGCCTATGATAGTGTTAACTGGAAGACACTGTGGTGGATCATGTCCAGAATGGGGTTCAATTAGAAGTGGATAGATCTTATGAAGCAATGCGTTACTATGACGAGCTATTCTGTACTGATAAATGGATCTCCATGTGGCATTTTCAAAGGAGGGAATGGATTGAGGCAGGGCGACCCCCTCTCCCCACTGCTCTTCCCATCCATCCATTCCTCCCGCACGGCCTCCCTCTCTTCTTCCAGGTGGTCCCCTCCCTTGCTTCCCCCCAATCATCCTCGGTGGGTGGGACCCAACCACCTGGGCCATCTCTGATGCTGTCTGGATCTACGACTTCAGCTCCAAGAAATGGTCCTTGTCCGGGAGCTGGTCGTGGAAGACAACCTGGAGGAAGACACTGATGATCGTCTCACCCTTGGAGCGGTCCCCGACAGGGTCAGCGACATACCACGGCAAACAACTGGGCGGCCGCCTCCGTTCCTGAAGGATGCCATGATTGGAGAGTAACAGACAGGATGGGCGCTCCGCTTTGCCTGCTTCGTCCCGTTGATGTTTTGTGTGTCGCTAGGTTAATTGCCTAATTATAAATTTCTAACTGCAGGAACAACATCAACCACCCCCGCACACGCC
This sequence comes from Alisma plantago-aquatica, assembly GCA_963693085.1. Classification (NCBI taxonomy): domain Eukaryota; kingdom Viridiplantae; phylum Streptophyta; class Magnoliopsida; order Alismatales; family Alismataceae; genus Alisma; species Alisma plantago-aquatica. The sequence continues at coordinate 711,384,924 of OY856413.1, read as the reverse complement.
CTCTCAAGGACTTCCGAACCTTGCAGACCCATTACAAGAGGAAGCACGGTGATGGGAAGCCGTTCGGGTGCCGATTGTGTAGGAAGTTGTTCGCCGTGAGAGGGACACACGAGAAGAACTGTGGGAGGAGGTGGGTTTGCTCATGTGGGGATGACTTCGAGCACAAGATGTCTCTCAATGACCACGCTAGGGTGTATGGTGGAGAGCACGCGCCGTTGGTGTCCATGGATAAGGCATCTCTGTTGTTATTGAATAGCTATAGATTTTTGGGTTTGATTTGCAATATCCATTCTCTGTGTAGGGAGAAAAACTCATGAGGAATTGGTTGAAAATGAATGAAATATACTCATGTTGTTTGGCTCACTGAGAATGTCAGTCCCTGCTGAGATTCATGCTAATAGCAGTGTCAGTAATGTCTATGGTTGTGAGCGGTTGTACTAGTTCTTCATCCTAGTTGTACTTAAACTATTTGTTATTTTTCCTAGATGAACTGCAAAGTTGTATATGTATTTCTGTGGAAACAACATTCCAGAATTTTGCAATGCAATATTGTAGATCCATCTTATTTCAAATTGGAAAAGTATATGAAAAACAATGTGCATTCTAAGTATTTGATTGTCTATTCCTTTCTAGTTTGTCCATACAAGCATCGTGGACTGGTGGTCAATATCTTGATTGACTTCTACATGGGTAATTTCGTTCTGTTTGAAAAGGCTACATCAACTATAGTAGCCATAGTTAAGAATATATTCTATTTTTTGTTCAACGACAGGTAATTACATTCATTGGATATAAACTAAGCCATAGCGGGCATTAGCATTGACTAGGCAGTCTAGGTACTTCATGACGAGGTACTTCATGACGAAGATCAAGTGATGATTGTGGGATCTTCTGCAAGTAATGGTTGAGTAACTAAACAAACACTGCGAGTAACTATCACAAACCTGCGTGTAACTTAACAAATACTGTGAGTAACTGTCACAACCCTACAAGTAACTAAAAAAACCATGCGAGTAACTGAAAAAACCATGTGAGTAACTAAAAAAACCATGCGAGTAACTGAAAAAACCATGTGAGTAACTAAAAAAACCATGCGAGTAACTGAAAAAACCATGTGAGTAACTAAAAAAACCATGCGAGTAACTGAAAAAACCTACGAGTAACTGTGAAACACTATGAGTAATTATGACAACAATGCGAGTAACTGAACAGGCACTACGAATAACTCAAATAGCAGTTAGAGTAACTGTGAAAACAATACGATGTTCCCACTGTGACAATTGGCTCCCCTTTTCCGGTGCACCCCTAAAGAATTTGTGAACTATACCCACCTGCATTGAAAAAACAAAATGTTTATTCATCATCAATTAATTTGTCAAACTAAGCCATAGTGGGCATTAGTATATCATCAATACTATTAAAAATTTGGATAATACTGCGAGTAACTGTCACAACCCTGGAGTAACTGAAAAAACACTACGAGTAAATGAGAAAGGACTACGAGTAACTGAAAAAATATTGTGAGTAACTGTGACAATACTGCGAATAACTGCAACAATAATGCGAGTAACAGAAAAAACCCTGCGAGTAACTGTATTAGCAGTTAGAGTAACTACGAAAACACTGTGAGTAACTGTCACAACCCTGCGAGTAACTGAACAAACAATGTGAGTAACTGAAAAAAGCCTGCGAGTAACTGAACACTGCAAGTAATGGTTGAGTAACTGAACAAACAATGTGAGTAACTGTCACAAACCTGTGAGTAACTGAATAAACACTGCGAGTAACTATCACAACCCTGTGAGTAACTGAACAAACACTGCGAGTAACTGAAAAAACCATGTGAGTAACTGAAAAAACCCTGCGAGTAACTAAAAAACCCTATGAGTAACTGAAAAAAGTCTGTGAGTAACTATGAAACACTACGAGTAACTATGACAACAATGTGAGTAACTGAACGAGCACTACGAGTAACTCAAATAGCAGTTAGAGTAACTGTGAAAACAATACGAGTAACTGAAAAAGCACTATGAGTAACTGTGACAACCCTGCGAGTAACTGCTATGAGATACATTTACTTGTGTGTTGTAAGCCTAAAAATACATTAACTCTAAATCATATTATAAGTAGGAGTATTTCTGAGTTTAATATAATAAGAATCTTATTGAATTCTTGAATCACCCTTATATTTTGCAATAATATTATATTCTTCATGGATACCTCAAATTGTTACTTGTAAAGCTAATATTACCTTACTATGATCCCATTAATTTACCACCACCTTCTCGTGTTGCAATCTACGTGCAATGTTGCAAAGTTTTTAGAGAAATATATAGATTTAAATTGGAGAGTTAAATGTAACGTCCCTCTTTTATTTACCTTTTAGTTTGTGCTTTACGTAAGTTAGAGTTGCACGGTCATCATCAGCCAACAAGTAGTTAGAAGACACAACTTAATACAATCTACTAGTTAATTCATGTGGCAGAAAACAATAACGATGTGGTTGGTAAATTTCTTTGTCCTCGCCATTCCATCGAGCAAATGCTGAGCATTCCATCTAGCAAGCAGATCTAGGAACAAAATGCATTCAAACAAAGATTATAACAGCGAGAAGTGGGCATCACATGATTATCATGATCCATAAATTATTTTCCATCAACCACTGAGCAACTATGGATCAATACAACATTAGACGAGGCGTGAACGTAGTACAGGTAGTGGTTTGTCCCAAGAAAGTATTTTCTTTACAATTAATAATTAGGATCAAAGACAAAAGGATATCAGTGAGATCCAGGGGAATAAATGAATCACTCAAGGGAGACGAGGGGATTCTCTAGCGTCTCCTCCAGGTGTCTCCTCCAGGTGTCGAAAGTTTCACTTGTTACTATTGATAATGGTCCGCAAATAGAGTCCTTTATTGGCCTTTCCTCTGCCAATCTTCCTCTATATACATCCTCATGTCGATTCCATCATCTTCGGCTGCTCATGCTCCTCCTCCTGCCACCTGAACCTATCCCTTGCACGAAGCTCCCTCAAGGACGAAGACCGCACTGGTAATAGGATCAGAGGGGAGAAAGGGGCGATTTTCCTTTCAAACCGCCATGATTGGCTATCACGTATGAAATAGGATTATCCTTCATGAGATACTCTATCAAGGCATCACCGATCTATAGGGATGACAACGACGACATACGGGATCCGGAAGAACCTGCTTCACTATGGGCTTGTGGTCATCGAGCATCAGGAACATGACCTCCGACTGTGTCTATGGAGGCTGGGTTCTAACAGCAAAGCCACCATAGCCGAGGCCTCGGCTGGCGCCGACCTAATCGCACTTGCCTGTTTGGGTGATTCGCCGATCTAGAGGGAGACTGGTCAGGAAGAGAAAGAGAACAATAACCTGGCGGCCGTGTGCTGACTGGTGGTGTGTTGGTGGGAGATGGAGTGCGGTGAGATGGAGAAGGGACAGGGCAGACTATAACCAGCTCCTCCCAGACGAGGACAGTTGGACTTTCTATAGCTGGATCTGGGATTGCCAATATCGATGGTGGAGAGCAGTGGCCAGAATAGTTCATCGACGGAGGACGGACCTGCCGAGGAGGACTATAGGGCCTTGCAATTTCAGATCCAGGATGCGACGGAAGGGGTTAGCAAGCGGAAACAAGACTTACCAGACGCGTGTGGACGGGTAACCAAACTAAAATACCCGCGCGGGCATTAAGTAAATTCCATATATATATATATATATATATATATATATATATATATATATATATATATATATATATATATAACCGTTGGTGACGACAACCTGGCGATGCCTGCGATGGGCAGCGGCGCAGGGGGAGATCGACGAACCCCTAATGCTCGAGGGGGACGACAACCTCGCCCACCCAATGTGGATCAGGTTCGCGTGGTGGAGACGACAAAGGAATGGGCGGCTCTCACAAAAGTCCCTGTTGGAGACATCAATACAAGAATCGCGCAGGAGGAAATCGTGGTTGAAGATGACACGATAATCATCACGCAGGAGGAAGTCAATTCCATAGCGAACCTCTGGAAAAACACATTGGCGGGCTACATCATCGGGTTCAAACCCCATATAGCAACCCTGCAAGACCATCTAACAAAAACCTGGCATCCATAAGGAGCGATGGAGGTGATGGGGAGAGCAAGCGGCAGCTTCATTATCAAGTTTCAGAATGAGACGGATATGAACAATGCGCTTGAAGGTGGTCCGTGGTATGTTAAAGGGAAGCCGATGATTCTCAAAAGATGGCAAAAAGGGGAGCCGCTGGAGCAAGAAAAACTCACATCTGTCCCAATTTGGCTGAAACTCCAAAATCTGCCGCTTGAATTGTGGAGCGAAAAGATGATTGCTCGGATCACCTCGTATCTGGGTAAACCTCAATGCCTTGACAGACAGACGAAGGCTAAGGTCAGAATCGATTTCGCCAGAGTCAACGTTCTCATGTCAGCCAAATCGTCGTTTCCAAAATCAGTCAAGCTTCGAACTAACAAAGGCAACGACTACTCTGTCCAAGTGGAATATGAGTGGGTGCCCGAGAAATGCCCACATTGTGGAACGTTTGGACACGATAAAGCTCTTTGCAGGCCGGCGCCGCAACCTGAGAAAAATCAAGCAAAGGAGACAGTGATCGCTGCTTCGCCTATCCCTGAAGTTCCACCTACTGTCCCTGGCGCTCAGCCTGCTCGACAAAATGTGGAACAAAGGCCTGTTACTCAAGACCAACCTGTGGTAAACGAAGATGATGGATTCGTGAACCCAAGAAGGACAGTCAGTCCCAGGCAGACGAGGAGTCAGAATAACTCAAAGACAAAGAGAGCAAACCACCAGGACAACAGATACAAGGCACTGGAGTCCGAAAGTTCAAATGCACAGGCGGGCGGCAATACAGCCCCCCACAGTGCAAATGTTTGAACACCCAACCATGATAGCTTGGAATGTCAGGGGCTTGTCTCAACTACACAAGCATGACATGGTCTGAGCTGAACTAGGGAGAGCAAAGTGTGATATTGCTTTCCTTCTTGAAGTAAAGATAAGAAGAAAAAATATAAGGAAGATGATGAGAAGATCATGGCCGGATGCAAACTGGCTGGATAACTCACAGAGTTCGAACAAGACTCGAATCCTTATCATTTGGGAGAACCAAGCGTACAAAATCACAACTACTTTTCAATCCAGGCAGCTTCTTCACTGTAAGGTGGAGTATGAGGATACTTGCTTTGAATGCACTGTTGTGTATGCGGAAAATGACGATTGTAAGAGAGAAACTCTCTGGAATGATCTCATTCATATCAAATCCAAGCTAATGGCACCTTGGTTTGTCCTTAGCGACTTCAATGCAGTCAGGGCGGCTACTGAGAAAATGGGGAGAACCCTACCTTCAGCTAGATCCATGGGAGACTTCAACCTCGCCATTGCTACTACGGACCTCATGGAGATACCTGCCAAAGGACCCTACTTCACGTGGAATAATCAGCAAGAAGGTGCAAACAATTCTAGAAGTAAAATTGACAGGACATTCTGTCAGCTGCAAGTCATGACAAAGTTTCCCCATTTATGGGTGGAAATTCTTCCAACCATTTACAGCGATCACTACATCCAAGTGGTTCATTTAAATGAGGAGCAGAAGAACATTAAATACCCTACGAGGTACTTTAATGCCTGGTCAGTAAAGGAGGGTTTCAAGGCGACAGTCAGGGAAGCATGGGGGTTCACCAAAATGGCAACCCTATGTTTAGGCTGTGTCAAAAGCTGAAGCTAACAAAGAGGAAATTACAAACCTGGAACTGGGAGACTTTGGGTGACATGACGAATAGTGCAAAAAACCTTGAGAGGGAAGCTCTGGAGGCCCAAGCTAAGTATGATGAAGATCCCAATAACCCGCTCTTATGGGATATAGCAAGACAAAAGAAAGAAGAAGCTCTGACTGCTAGATCTTCGGAGGAATCCATGATTCGACAGAAATCGAGGATTATGTGGCTGAAACATGGAGACAACAACACAAAATTTTTCTATGCATCTTTGAAAACAAGGAGGAGCAGGAACCAAATTAAAATCCTTGAAGATAATGATGTGCAAATCAGGGATGAGGAGATGATTAGGGAGCGCTTTATGAAGTATTATCAAGCCCTCTTTAACCAAACTTCGTGGAGCAGAATTCGAAAAGATCAATGGTATGGTCTAAATAAACTCAATCCTGAACAAATTGACTCAATGTGCAGGCTAGTCACGGATGATGAAATCTTTGATATAGTCAAAAATTACAACGAAGATAAGGCACCAGGGCCGGATGGTCTTAATGCTCACTTCTTCAAGTCTACTTGGGACATAGTGGGCAAGGAGTTCTATACTGTGGTCAAAGACTTTTTCTTGAAAGGGAAAATGCTCAGAGAGATAAACAAAACTTTCATCACGTTGATTCCTAAGGTTAAACAGCCTCAGAAGATAGGTGATTGGAGACCAATCTCGCTGTGCAACTTTGTATATAAAGTCATCTCTAAGATTCTATCAAATTGACTCAAGAACATCATGCCCTACCTCATAAGCGCCAACCAATGCGCCTTTGTAAGTGGGAGGTCTATTACTGATGCAATTCTTCTAGCGAACGAACTGGTTCATGATTTTGATATGCCAAACACAAAAGAAAAAATCTGTATCAAAGCAGACTTAAGCAAGGCATATGACACGATTGATCGTGATTACATTTTGGACATCATGAAAGAAATGGGATTTCCTCCTTATTGGTTAGGGTGGATCCAGGAATGTATGAATTCATCCTCCTTCCAAGTGTTGGTTAATGGTGCTCCCTCACAGATTTTCCACGCTTCTAGAGGAATCAGGCAGGGTGATCCCCTTGCACCATACTTATTTGTTATTGGGATGCAAGGTTTCACGTCTATTCTTGATGAAGCTGTAAAGGACAAGCTAATACAACCTCTCAAGGCTGGGGACACTCAAGTATCTCACATTCTTTTTGCAGACGACCTCCTGATTTTCTCAAGAGGCTCCCAAGAAGATATAGATGGTATTCACAAGTGTCTACGGCTGTTCACTGGTATCTCAGGTCTAAATCTGAATCCAGCAAAGAGCCAACTCTTTGCTAGCACCTCTGTCAATTGCTCTTCAGCTATGGGCATTGAGAAAACAAGATTCCCGGTAAGATACCTAGGGCTCCCTTTGTTTTCTGGTAAATTAACAAAGAGGTACTGTTACCCTCTCATTGATAAGATAAAGGCGAAACTAGACTCTTGGAAGTCTAGACTTCTTTCTATGGCTGGTCGAGTAGAGTTGATTGTATCCACACTCTCAGCCTACCACTTATTCTGGACAGGGGTTTTTCCACTTCCAAGAAGTATAGTGGACGAAATAGAAAGATTATGTAGAACGTTCCTATGGAATGATACTGAAGAGACCAAGCATTTTCATACTGTCAAATGGAAGGAAATTTGCAAGCCAAAACTTGAAGGGGGCCTTGGCATCCGAAAAGTGGAGGATTGGATGAAGGCAGGTATGATGAAGAATCTGTGGAATATTGCAAACCGCAAGGACTCAGTCTGGATTAGATGGATTCATTCTAAATATATTAAAAAGAACACTCTATGGACTTGTCACCCCCAAAAGTATCACAGCTAGATGTGGAGGGCTCTACTTCAATTCAGAGATCAGTTTTTACCTATGGTCAGAGTGCGGATTGGCAAAGGGGATCATATTTCACTCTGGGAAGATCCGTGGGTCAAAGGTGATTTTCTGTCTAACTGTGTTGAACCAGGATTATCGCTGAGAAATGGGTTAACCAGGGATAGAAAGCTGAACTCCATCATTCAGGATGGAGAATGGAATATTCCAAAAGGTAGAGGCTACAGGGAGATAGCTGATATCTGTGCGAAGATAAATGTAAGATGTGAGGATGATTTGTTCTACTTTCATGGAGAAAATCCTTTCTCTCTAAAGAAAGCTTGGGACGTATGCAGAAAAAAATCTGATGAGCCCCCTTGGGCTCGTTGGATTTGGAAATCAAAAGCTCCGCAGAGATACAAACTCCATTGCTGGCGTGTGATGAAAAGAAAGCTTGTCACAGAGGAGTTTTTAAAAGGAAAAGGGATACATATGGTATAACACCCCTGACCTGGGTTATACTTTAACCCTAGGTGTTTTGATTAAGAAAGATGATTAAATGCTTAATCTTATCTTGTGAAAGGTAATTAGGGTTCAAGAGGAACTTATATTGCAATTCTAGTCCTTTTTGAACATTGTTGAAATCAATGTTTTGCCTGTTTTGGACTAAAGTGCAAATTACCCAAGTTGAGGGGTTTAAGTGCAAATTGTGCATGATAATATGTTCCTCATGTGTTGAAGCATCATGAGAGTAAAGATGATGCTGAGGTATGGCTTATGGAAGCCAGAATACCAAGAAAGATCTGATAAAACAATGTATGTGCATGAAAACCTAGTTTTGGTGTAATGTGCAATTTACCCAAAACCTAGGGTTCAATATGTAAATTACCACTTCAATAAGGTCCTTAATGTTCCTTGGCATCATGTAGAGCAAATAAAATGAGAGGGGTGCCTCATTTGAATTAAGTTGGAGGAGAGAGAATCTTGATAGTAAAATAATCAAGATTTAATCATAAGTGAAACCCTAATTCAAATTAGGGAAAAAATGAATGTATTAATTAAAGGGCCTTCAACCAAAATGGTATTGGTTGATTTTGAATAAGGATGGACGTTCTTTTTCCAAGATAAGGAACGAAAATATCCTAAGGAGGTGAAATTCCACTCACCATTATTATAAGGAAAAGAAAACCCACTCACATATGGATATTAATATAATAAGCATTAAGGTGCTTAATTTGATTTTCTTTAAATCATGGATAATGAAGAAGAATACGAGGAAATGAAGATAGCCTCGTCCTTAAGGATTTTGAGGGGAATTTGAGGGGGAAGAGGCGGCCATATTTTTGGAATTTAATGCATTTTAATAATGCATTTTCTCTCTCATCAATTTTCTTATAAAAGTACCTTTACCAAGCCAAAACAAAGGCTATTTCGGATTCTTTTCTTTCCTCTTGATTGGAAAACGACTAAGGAGCTGTGGAGGAGCAGGAGGACGACCCCAACCTGTTGGTAAGGTCCTTGACCTTCGTTCTCCTTAATTCCATGGTGGAAATCAAAAATAAATCATTGATTTCTTCTTATTTTGATCTCCTCTTCAACCCTAGCCAACTTTTTCATCCAAAAGGTTGAGGACGAGCTTAGGGGGAGTTGCTAGAGCTTCATCCACCATTAATGGCGTGAGCTTGAAGCTTTGGAGCTCAATTGGAGGCGGGTTTTATAACTCAAACCCTTAATCATTGCTATTGCATCAATCAATTATGCTTTGTTGATTGTTTTCTTCAATTTGATACATACTTGTTTCCTTGCTGCAATTTCCATCAAGAACGGTTGCTGTTCTTGGTTGTTCGAAGGAAGGGGATGATGACATCATCCTAGATGCTTATCCAAAGAAAATTACCAAGCCAAATGGTCTTGATATCTATTCCAAATCGTTTTAAATTGATTGACTATGCGGTTTCAGAAAACCGTTTTAGGGAAAACGGTTTCAAGACCGTTTGATATGGTTGAACAAGCGTTGACCGTTTGGGAATCTTATTCCTAATTATGTAGGCTAATGACCCTCCAAATTTTAGGGGTTAACTCCAAAGGAATCGTGAGTTGAAGGCCAATCAATTAGATAAATAGAATTGAATTAAATGCTGATTTTCAACCTGATCAACTTGACCTGTTTGGGAAAATGGTTTCAAGACCGTTTGAGTGTGTTGACAAAGCATTGACCGTTTGGGATTCCTGTTTATAATGATGTTGGTTAATGACCCTCCAAATTTGAGGGATTAACTCCCAAGGAATCGTGAGTTGAAGCCTAATCAATTAGGGAAACCTTATTGAATTAAGTGCTGATTTGCAATCTGATTTAATTGACCTTTTTGAGTAAACGGTCTCAAGACCGTTTGAATGCATTGACCAAGGGTTGAATGTTTGGGATTACTGTTCCTAATTATGTGGTATAATGACTCACCAAATTTGAGGGATTAACTCTCAAGGAATCGTGAGTTGAAGGCTATTCAATTAAGCAAACCCTAATTGTTTATGGAAACAATAACTCAGTATACTATGTCAAACATAGTTGTTTGTATTTGATCAGATGGTTGATGTAACCAAATCAAGTGGAGAGAATGATAGAAATGAATTCATACATGAGTATGATTCATATGGTGATTTAGGGTAGGATCCTTAGTAAAGAGATCAAGAAACCCTAATTGAGAAGGTTAACGAACCCTAACCCTGATTTAGGGAAATTCTGAGTAAAACCCTAATCTAGGGTAATAGTGTAACCCTAATTAAGGGTAATAGTGTAACCCTAATTAAGGGTAATGACTTGGGTAACTCTAATTTAAGGTAATGAAATGCCAAACCCTAATTGTATGAATAATGAATCCCTAATTTATGGGTAATTGAATGAAACCCTAATTGGGATGATTAGTGAAACCCTAATTGAGGGTGATTCCATGAGAAACTCTAATTGAGGATGATTCCATGTGAAACCCTAATTGAGGGCGATGTCATATGAAACCATAAACCTAACACAGAGTAAATCTATGTAAACCCTAAATTTGGGCTATAGTGCATGAAATTCTAATCATGGGCAATATGATGATAAATCATAACCCTAATGTCTGGGTAATGATATGAGTAAACCTTAATGATGAAATAATGAGTAATACCCTATAATGATGAAATATCTCAAGTGGTTGACTATAGGCAACCTTATAACAGGCAATGCCTTAATTTGAGATGAGTCCATATCATTGAAGATAGTTGGACAATCCTTGTGTGTGATCTATGCACATCATGGTAAAGGTGATAGGTTGGTGGATGAAAGTATTAAGATGTGAAATTCCTTATTATAAGATAAGTTAATAAACTCATGTAAGATAGAAGTGATGAGGGAAGTGATACATTGAGACATGATAGATATCACATTTAGCATTTCAGGGTTGATATACCTTGATGCATCTCAAATCCAATATTTTTAGATAAGATACACAAGGAGAGTGTTATGTAAATTGTCACAATGAAATGTAATGAGTTTAACATACTTGATAAGTAAGCTAAAATGAGTATGATGTAATCATACCATGATAATGATGAGAGATAAACTCATACCTTGTGTTGATGATCATTTAATGATAAATGATAAGAATATTAAATACTTGGAATGTTGATGGATGCTCCTAGATGTATGGAACAATATATTAGGGTTGGATTGATAAAATGAACATGAAACCCTAATTGATGTGAATAGTAAACCCTAACCCTGTGGAGGAAATAGTGGTGTTACTATTATATTACATGAGTTAATATGTTATTGTTGCCTAGTGAGAGGTGACAAGATGTTTAATGGCCTTGTGAGCCATATGGTTAGATGTTACTTAGTAAGAAGTAACAAGATGTTTCATGGGCATGATTGAGCCCTGAATGAGGTGTATTCCTCTTATGTTGATAAGGGTTGATACCCTATAATATTGTGAAAAGGATTTATATCCTGTGATATCATGATGACTGGTGTAGTCTCATGAATGGCAAGTGAATATTACCATGTGATGATGAGATGAGAAATTATGTTTCATATGTTTTATATCTTTTCAGGTTTTGATATTTATATGCTTGCTAGAAGTGAATTAGGGTTTGTATGTCCACTTGTTTGATGCAGCCTTAATTCACCCAATTGGCATAACTAATCAAGTGCAACTCTAATCATGTAGTGTCCTGTGCCATAGATCCATCTGAGTGTCAGAACTTGCCAAATGGTGAAATGAGTATTCCTAAGGGAAACTCAGAGCGCATACTGATGAGTATGCGGGGTGCTTGTCATCCTGAATTCAAGTGTTTAGGGAGGATGACTGTGGTCATACCTAGCCCTTAGTTTGAGAACGGATGCGGTCGTGTTTCGGTGATTATATATGTGATGATATTAGAGGACAACTGTGGTTGTACCTCAGATGGTAGGGTATGCGTACCCACCTCTTTCACTAGTGCCGTGACCTGTACCAAGGACGGACTAGGCTGTTAGCAGCTTGACCTTTTGTGTCACTGTGGCGGACCCGTACTGACCGGGGGCGGAGAAGATCTTAGGAGTCCGGCTCTTCCTAGATCTTGTATGGCACTGATTTCGACTTAGTAGTGGTCAGTTGGATTTTGAGTGGTATCCTCAATTTCCTCAGGACATAATAAAAGATGTAATACAGCCGTATAGCATATCTGTTTAGGGTTATACATGACGCTTCACATTGAATGATAACCCATGTTTGTTCTCTTTACATAAATATGATGCTTAGTGCAACTAAGAGATAGTAATTATACTTATGTTGTGGATATGCATAAGACTGTAATTGTGTACATACAATGGTCATGCTTATGTTGATATCTTACTGCTACTGTTGATTATAATCATGATGCTAGATATCTCATGTTGATAGTTATGTTTCACATGCTATCCATGCCTCTATAATTAGAAATACCTGACAGAGGCTTAATGCCTGTAATTAGGTTTGGTTAAAGTCCAATGCCTGGATGTGTAATCAGGATTGGTATAGTCCAATGCTTGAAACATTTATACCTGATTGATATAGTTTAATGCTTGAATAAGACATGATGATTTATATAATCACATGTTTGGCATAAGTGAATACCTGTTTAGTAGATTGGCTAAGGCCAACAAATAGAAACAAGAATGAATCATGGGTGACACATCAGAATAATGAATGACATGAGAAAAGCTTGAGATGTTGAAAATGTATGGTAGATAAATGTTATACACGTTCTTTCTATTTCTTATAAAGAGAATAGATGAATTACTATTCAATCATAGATAGGTGTAATACTTTAAAAGATGAGAATGATCTAAACTGCTTATCCTCTGCTCAGTTTTATATTAATTAAACTACAATAATGATGTTTCTGGCGGAGAGTTATATCTCTCGCTGGGGCAATTTTGAATTGTCTCACCCCCGTGGGAACCAACATTTTTAGGTGGACGAGTGTGAAAGAGACTGAGAATATCTTTCAGATGAAGAACATCAGCAGCTACAAGGACAGCAGTGACAACTCAGGTTGAGTGTGATGTCTATCGTTTTTGGTAGATAGAAGTCCTATGTGTCGTCTCTGTACTCTCAGGTCCTCGAAGTTAGTACTTAGTTCTTTTAATGTATCATTTTGAGATCTTGGCTTGATGTCTCGAGGTTATTATGTTGTCTGTGTTTAGCTTTTAACAAGGCAGTTGATGTTGTAACCCTCGAGAAGAGATGGTATAAGATATATACTTATGAACCATGATGTAAACGTAATACATTGGTTATTGTTGAAAGAGTTTTCCTATGATTGGGTCTCTTTGAAAAAGGTTTTAATTTTTAGTGATTTTCTATAATCTGCTGCTTAGTGAACGCTTCCGCATTAGTTAATTATGTTTTTGTTAGTTGGATGCTACAATTAAGTGGTATCAGAGCTCTAGGTTCGCTGAGTCTACAGAGACAAAGGACTAAGGTAGTAGAGTCTGTTCTGGTATCATCTAGTGTATCTGATAATGTCTTCTGCTCATATAAGAGAAGAAGAACTTAAAGATGACTGGGTCACATGAGGAGATTGCTGCTGAGAGCAGCAATATTGCACCAAGAAGAGGTGCATGGGAGCAGGCAAGAGAGAGACAATTGCCTAAGAGTATCCTAGTTGATCTATTTATGATAAGAAAATCTTTCTTTAATTATTATTGTTGGGCAGATTAGGGCAACATTAATGCATATGGTGGACTGGATACTAGCTTTACGATCTAGGTTATCAGTCCTTAATACAGAAGTTTGAGCTTTACAAGAGTTCCTAAATGACTTATTCATGTTGGAACAAGGGAAAGTCATGTGTGTATAATGATATGAAAAGTGAGGAATATGATAGTATACAAAGTGCATACCACTTAATCTCAGTATTTATATACCCTGTCCAAGTATACAACTATTGATGATAAAGTGAGTATGGAAACTCTTAGATTGTTGTCTTTTTGATTGCTCTGATCAAGTAGTCATTCTGAGACAATCAAATGAGTATCATGAATCAGGAATATGGAATGAATAAATGTGTCATATCCTATGCATAAGAAAGAGAAGTCTGAGATAATCTCAGATGAGCATGTTGTATGTGGAACTAAAAGTGTACTCCTCATAAGATAAGAATAAGAATGAGGGAGATGAACCCTGTTCAACAATGCTGCAAGCATAATAAAGATCTTTCCCATAATGAGGAAATGGGAATTGTGATGAGATCATGAGATGATCATAAACATGCTAGATAATAATAAAGAAAGGGATAATGACATGCAATCATCCTTACAAATTTCAATGCTAAAGGCAAGGAACCTAGGATGAGATAAAAAGTAAATGTTTCATGAATAATTGAAAATACATAAATTAATAAGAGGAATATGAATCCTTGTTTTCTTTCCTTTCAGGGACATGGCAATCAAGTGGGTCTTAGGACACTTGATGTGCATAAGATAAATGTGTTCATGTGATGGATACTTAGAAAAGTATCAGTTATCTCGGACTTTGGTCCCAAGATGAGGACATGAAACAATTAACGTTCTAAGATGAAAGGAAGAGATATATATGATGTGTTTCCAACACATGTGATAGATACCAAGGTGAAAGATTTTGGTATCTGAGAGTTATCAGATGGGTTAGGTTGGCTACCTAGAGTGGTCAACTGTGAAATTAGTCTGATTATAATAATATGAACATTATATGTTAGGGGTTTATGGTCTGCATAAACATGATATTAATAAAGAATGTACGATGCTTCTCTGAATAAGAAAAATGTTATTTGACACAAATTTGACTCTATAGTCAATGATGAGGGACAGTGGGGCATGTGCCTTGTGTGTTGATTCTATGAGAATCTTGTATGGAAACACTTGGTGCTGATCAAAGTTTTATGGTGTCTCTATAATAAGGAGATGATATGTGAAGACTAGATAGTATGATGAATAAAATATATCTGTCCTCCTTTATCTGGATTTCGAGGACGAAATCCTTGTTAGGGGTTTATAATTTGTAACACCCCTGACCTGGGTTATACTTTAACCCTAGGTGTTTTGATTAAGAAAGATGATTAAATGCTTAATCTTATCTTGTGAAAGGTAATTAGGGTTCAAGAGGAACTTATATTGCAATTCTAGTCCTTTTTGAACATTGTTGAAATCAATGTTTTGCCTGTTTTGGACTAAAGTGCAAATTACCCAAGTTGAGGGGTTTAAGTGCAAATTGTGCATGATAATATGTTCCTCATGTGTTGAAGCATCATGAGAGTAAATATGATGCTGAGGTATGGCTTATGGAAGCCTGAATACCAAGAAATATCTGATAAAACAATGTATGTGCATGAAAACCTAGTTTTGGTGTAATGTGCAATTTACCCAAAACCTAGGGTTCAATATGCAAATTACCACTTCAATAAGGTCCTTAATGTTCCTTTCCATAATGTAGAGCAAATAAAATGAGAGGGGTGCCTCATTTGAATTAAGTTGGAGGAGAGAGAATCTTGATATTAAAATAATCAAGATTTAATCATAAGTGAAACCCTAATTCAAATTAGGGCAAAAATGAATGTATTAATTAAAGGGCCTTCAACCAAAATGTTATTGGTTGATTTTGAATAAGGATGGACGTTCTTTTTCCAAGATAAGGAACGAAAATATCCTAAGGAGGTGAAATTCCACTCACCATTATTATAAGGAAAAGAAAACCCACTCACATATGGATATTAATATAATAAGCATTAAGGTGCTTAATTTGATTTTCTTTAAATCATGGATAATGAAGAAGAATACGAGGAAATGAAGATAGCCTCGTCCTTAAGGATTTTGAGGGGAATTTGAGGGGGAAGAGGCGGCCATATTTTTGGAATTTAATGCATTTTAATAATGCATTTTCTCTCTCATCAATTTTCTTATAAAAGTACCTTTACCAAGCCAAAACAAAGGCTATTTCGGATTCTTTTCTTTCCTCTTGCTTGGAAAACGACTAAGGAGCTGTAGAGGAGCAGGAGGACGACCCCAACCTGTTGGTAAGGTCCTTGACCTTCGTTCTCCTTGATTCCATGGTGGAAATAAAAAATAAATCATTGATTTCTTCTTATTTTGATCTCCTCTTCAACCCTAGCCAACTTTTTCATCCAAAAGCTTGAGGACGAGCTTAGGGGGAGTTTCTAGAGCTTCATACACCATTAATGGCGTGAGCTTGAAGCTTTGGAGCTCAATTGGAGGTGGGTTTTATAACTCAAACCCTTAATCATTGCTATTGCATCAATCAATTATCCTTTGTTGATTGTTTTCTTCAATTTGATACATACTTGTTTCCTTGCTGCAATTTCCATCAAGAACGGTTGCTGTTCTTGGTTTTTCGAAGGAAGGGGATGATGACATCATCCTAGATGCTTATCCAAAGAAAATTACCAAGCCAAATGGTCTTGATATCTATTCCAAATCGTTTTAATTTGATTGGCTATGCGGTTTCAGAAAACTATTTTAGGGAAAACGGTTTCAAGACCGTTTGATATGGTTGAACAAGCGTTGACCGTTTGGGAATATTGTTCCTAATTATGTAGGATAATGACCCTACAAATTTTAGGGGTTAACTCCAAAGGAATCGTGAGTTGAAGGCCAATAAGTTAGATAAATAGAATTGAATTAAAATGCTGATTTTCAACCTGATCAACTTGACCTGTTTGGGAAAACGGTTTCAAGACCGTTTGAGTGTGTTGACCAAGCATTGAACGTTTGGGATTCCTGTTTATAATGATGTTGGTTAATGACCCTACAAATTTGAGGGATTAACTCCCAAGGAATCGTGAGTTGAAGCCTAATCAATTAGGGAAACCTAATTGAATTAAGTGCTGATTTTCAATCTGATTTAATTGACCTTTTTGAGTAAACGGTCTCAAGACCGTTTTAATGCATTGACCAAGGGTTGAATGTTTGGGATTACTGTTCCTAATGATGTGGTCTAATGACTCACCAAATTTGAGGTATTAACTCCCAAGGAATCGTGAGTTGAAGGCTATTCAATTAAGCAAACCCTAATTGTTTATGGAAGCAATAACTCAGTATACTATGTCAAACATAGTTGTTTGTATTTGATCAGATGGTTGATGTAACCAAATCAAGTGGAGAGAATGATAGAAATGAATTCATACATGAGTATGATTCATATGGTGATTTAGGCTAGGATCCTTAGTAAAGAGATCAAGAAACCCTAATTGAGAAGGTTAACGAACCCTAACCCTGATTTAGGGAAATTCTGAGTAAAACCCTAATCTAGGGTAATAGTGTAACCCTAATTAAGGGTAATAGTGTAACCCTAATTAAGGGTAATGACTTGAGTAACTCTAATTTAAGGTAATGAAATGCCAAACCCTAATTGGATGAATAATGAATCCCTAATTTATGGGTAATTGTATGAAACCCTAATTGGGATGATTAGTGAAACCCTAATTGAGGGTGATTCCATGAGAAACTCTAATTGAGGATGATTCCATGTGAAACCCTAATTGAGGGCGATGTCATATGAAACCATAAACCTAACACAGAGTAAAGCTATGTAAACCCTAAATTTGGGCTATCGTGCATGAAATTCTAATCATGGGCAATATGATGATAAATCATAACCCTAATGTCTGGGTAATGATATGAGTAAACCTTAATGATGAAATAATGAGTAATACCCTATAATGATGAAATATCTCAAGTGGTTGACTATAGGCAACCTTATAACAGGCAATGCCTTAATTTGAGATGAGTCCATATCATTGAAGATAGTTGGACAATCCTTGTGTGTGATCTATGCACATCATGGTAAAGGTGATAGGTTGGTGGATGAAAGTATTAAGATGTGAAATTCCTTATTATAAGATAAGTTAATAAACTCATGTAAGATAGAAGTGATGAGGGAAGTGATACATTGAGACATGATAGATATCACATTTAGCTTTTCAGGGTTGATATACCTTGATGCATCTCAAATCCAATATTTTTAGATAAGATACACAAGGAGAGTGTTATGTAAATTGTCACAATGAAATGTAATGAGTTTAACATACTTGATAAGTAAGCTAAAATGAGTATGATGTAATCATACCATGATAATGATGAGAGATAAACTCATACCTTGTGTTGATGATCATTTAATGATAAATGATAAGAATATTAAATACTTGGAATGTCGATGGATGCTCCTAGATGTATGGAACAATATATTAGGGTTGGATTGATAAAATGAACATGAAACCCTAATTGATGTGAATAGTAAACCCTAACCCTGTGGAGGAAATAGTGGTGTTACTATTATATTACATGAGTTAATATGTTATTGTTGCCTAGTGAGAGGTGACAAGATGTTTAATGGCCTTGTGAGCCATATGGTTAGATGTTACTTAGTAAGAAGTAACAAGATGTTTCATGGGCATGATTGAGCCCTGAATGAGGTGTATTCCTCTTATGTTGATAAGGGTTGATACCCTGTAATATTGTGAAAAGGATTTATATCCTGTGATAGCATGATGACTGGTGTAGTCTCATGAATGGCAAGTGAATATTACCATGTGATGATGAGATGAGAAATTATGTTTCATATGTTTTATATCTTTTCAGGTTTTGATATTTATATGCTTGCTAGAAGTGAATTAGGGTTTGTATGTCCACTTGTTTGATGCAGCCTTAATTCACCCAATTGGCATAACTAATCAAGTGCAACTCTAATCATGTAGTGTCCTGTGCCATAGATCCATCTGAGTGTCAGAACTTGCCAGATGGTGAAACGAGTATTCCTAAGGGAAACTCAGAGCGCATACTGATGAGTATGCAGGGTGCTTGTCATCCTGAATTCAAGTGTTTAGGGAGGATGACTGTGGTCATACCTAGCCCTTAGTTTGAGAACGGCTGCGGTCGTGTTTTGGTGATTATATATGTGATGATATTAGAGGACAACTGTGGTTGTACCTCAGATGGTAGGGTATGCGTACCCACCTCTTTCACTAGTGCCGTGACCTATACCAAGGACGGACTAGGCTGTTAGCAGTTTGACCTTTTGTATCACTGTGGCGGACCCGTACTGACCGGGGGCGGAGAAGATCTTAGGAGTCCGGCTCTTCCTAGATCTTGTATGGCACTGATTTCGACTTAGCAGTGGTCAGTTGGATTTTGAGTGGTATCCTCAATTTCCTCAGGACATAATAAAAGATGTAATATAGCCGTATAGCATATCTGTTTAGGGTTATACATGACGCTTCACATTGAATGATAACCCATGTTTGTTCTCTTTACATAAATATGATGCTTAGTGCAACTAAGAGATACTAATTATACTTATGTTGTGGATATGCATAAGACTGTAATTGTGTACATACAATGGTCATGCTTATGTTGATATCTTACTGCTACTGTTGATTATAATCATGATGCTAGATATCTCATGTTGATAGTTATGTTTCACATGCTATCCATGCCTCTATAATTAGAAATACCTGACAGAGGCTTAATGCCTGTAATTAGGTTTGGTTAAAGTCCAATGCCTGGATGTGTAATCAGGATTGGTATAGTCCAATGCCTGAAACATTTATACCTGATTGATATAGTTTAATGCTTGAATAAGACATGATGATTTATATAATCACATGTTTGGCATAAGTGAATACCTGTTTAGCAGATTGGCTAAGGCCAACAAATAGAAACAAGAATGAATCATGGGTGACACATCAGAATAATGAATGACATGAGCAAAGCTTGAGATGTTGAAAATGTATGGTAGATAAATGTTATACACGTTCTTTCTATTTCTTATAAAGAGAATAGATGAATTACTGTTCAATCATAGATAGGTGTAATACTTTAAAAGATGAGAATGATCTAAACTGCTTATCCTCTGCTCAGTTTTATATTAATTAAACTACAATAATGATGTTTCTGGCGGAGAGTTATATCTCTCGCTGGGGCAATTTTGAATTGTCTCACCCCCGTGGGAACCAACATTTTTAGGTGGATGAGTGTGAAAGAGACTGAGAATATCTTTCGGATGAAGAACATCAGCAGCTCAAGGACAACAGTGACAACTCAGGTTGAGTGTGCTGTCTATCATTTTTGGTAGATAGAAGTCCTATGTGTCGTCTCTGTACTCTCAGGTCCTCGAAGTTAGTACTTAGTTCTTTTAATGTATCATTTTGAGATCTTGGCTTGATGCCTCGAGGTTATTATGTTGTCTGTGTTTAGCTTTTAACAAGGCAGTTGATGTTGTAACCCTCGAGAAGAGATGGTATAAGATATATACTTATGAACCATGATGTAAACGTAATACATTGGTTATTGTTGAAAGAGTTTTCCTATGATTGAGTCTCTTTGAAAAAAGTTTTAATTTTTAGTGATTTTCTATAATCTGCTGCTTAGTGAACGCTTCCGCATTAGTTAATTATGTTTTTGTTAGTTGGATGCTACATATGGCATCTAGATGTAGCCTCTGCCAAGAACAGGAAGAGACTGCCTCGCATCTCCTGTGGGCTTGTAAGTTCAGCGCAGAACTGTGGGGTCGTGCCACCATGACCCACATCCCAGCATGCCATGAAGATATTCTGCTGATTAAAGGAGACAAAGAAAAGACTCTGACCATTTCTATTATCTACTACATATGGTTCTATAGAAACAAAACCATTTTTGAAAGCACTCCCACTTCTGCCAATGCAGCGTGGAATAGAATAGAAAGTGATAGCAAGAACCTGTATAGATAGGGTTCTTTATCCTTGTTTGTGAGATATTCCTATCTCACCCCCACTTGTACATACTTTTTTGGTTAATTGGAAGAGAAGCACGCTTACTGATCAAATATATATATATATATACATATATATATATATATATATATATATATATATATATATAGAGAGAGAGAGAGAGAGAGAGAATTGTGTACCTGAGTACATGTATCTTATGTATACCCATCTTCATTTATGATGATTGAATAACTCTTTAAAATAATATAACCTTATGGATGTGTTGCATACCCCTTAAATAACATGTGTATACAATATCACATCAATCTTGCATTCGTAGATCATGAACTTAAAGGAAATGGAAATATATTTGAATTACTAGTGAATATATACATGCACATGGACATGTACATTGAAAGAGCGCAACTAATAGTAGATGATCTTAAATTTAAGTAAGATTGAGAAGTAGTATTCTTATATTGTAGAAAAATGACATAATTTTAATGTTAATATTAAGCTTCAACACCTTTTATGTTTAACATACATTTAACTAAATATCTGAATTTTATTGATGACTCTTCTACACTTCGTTGTCAATTCTAGATCTATATCTCTCCCACCTACGTAAACTGAAGCTCGTTTGCCTACCTTGTGTCTCTTTTGATTAAGATATATGTGTATGATACCTTTGTAAAATATATACAATAGGACATAAAAAGATGATTGGCTATTTTAAGTGAGATGTATGGTGAAATTATTAGTATAAAGATAAATTCAATAAAAGAACTGAAGAGGGTAAAAAAGAGAGTAAATAATTAAAGAGATAAATTAGATCAACATACTATTAGATGACATCTCTCTCTTCATTATTTATTGACATATTCTCCCTTTCCTTTCTAGAGTTGGGATTCATTGTGGCTTTCTCCGAAGAGATATTACATAGATATCTAAGTAGTCTTTCTCTTTGTCTCCCATTACAAGGAAAGAGAAGCAAAAAATGACATGTTAAAAAAAGGGAGAAATTAGAGAAAATTAAGAAAAGAGGTGAAAATTTGATGAGATCGAGAGTACACGAGAGAAAGAGAGATAAGGATATCACGTCACTTTCTAAAGGTCGTAATCAAATTTTATTAGGAGCTACCATAACGCACAATTTTACTACGTCCGACTTATTTGTTTATTATAATATAATATAAATATCATAGTTTCTTCCGAGCTCAATACTCTCATAGTTTCTTCTTTAACTCACAATACCTTAGTAGTTAGGAGGACAATACATTCATTTGTGGTTCATGTAAATTACGTTGAGAAAAACAAGTATTTGTTGAAACTAATGTCAATATTGAATAAAAGAATGAAATGTAATCTATGTATAACGGGATGCAAGCATGATGAATTAGTTATACAAGTCGATCTAGAACGTAAGCTTAAAACGGTGCATGTAGAAGCAAATGTTAAATTGATGTATATAGTTCAATAACTTTGTAAGTGTTGCACGTGTAAGGAAAAAACATGAGTGACTGGTATCACTTGATCCGTTAGATGATACACACGTTGAATACAAGTTAATCGTATTGCCTGATATGGAATGCTTTCTATTCAAAGTAGTAGTAGAAATACTTTAAGGGCTACTAAATATCGAACTATCTAATAAAGCAATAGATCAGAAAAGTTGTATACACGAAGTGGATTTGATATTGTAATGAGACATCATGCAATTATTAAAAAATAAATGTCTTATTAAAAATGTAATAACATTTAAAGTGAACCATATTTGTGACTGAAACATTTGGAATTATGTTTGATAAAAAGCTTCTCTTTCACCAAAGTGAAAGAAGAAAATTATCATGACCAAGAATAAACAATTATCGTACATCTACTTCCTTACATGAAAATTCATAGTCCGATATGGATAAGAAAGGAACCCAGTCTTTTATAAGAAATAGCAGAGGACACGTGCTAAGCATGCACGCTGCAGTGAAAATTATTCAATACATAATCAGGAAATATAATTTTGTTCAGCCTTCTCTTTTATAATACATGTTGTGTTCATATATTGGAGTTATAATGAGTATTCATTATAATTAGCATACAACAAGCTAAAAGAAAATAATTTAATTAATATTCAAGTGACTCTCTTTATCTTGAAACTCCCTCTACAATCTATAAAAAGAGAACAATTTTATTAACAACCAATCGACTCCCTCTAACTTATAATGTGTCATTGTTAAGGCTATCTCCCCTCATCATCTCCATCATGTGCATTAGCATGGAATTAAATGAGAAACATGAAATGCAATTAGATAAAAATAAAGTGATTAAGCATACTCATAAACTGACTATGAACCTAAATCGACTAAATTGAAAACCAATTTTGATTTTTTTCTTCAAAAAGAGTTCAATTCCATTAACATCTGATTCGATCCCTCCATCGTATGGTGTTCAAAAGATAGGCTGAACCAATGAGTACACAAATACGTTTTCAAAACTTTTTCCAAATCCAAAATTAATTCGTTGTTAATGCAATTTGTAATACCAGACATAATAATTTATATAATATCTCAATATGAGAGAACAATTCGATTAAAAGTGAGCTAACCCCCTCCAACCCGTATAATCTAGACCAGTAATGGACATACAGACAATTAGATTACAACACGTGTCTCCACAATCACACAAACTTGGAACACAACCTTCTATATCCCCCACCCTCTTCATTTGTTGTGATCACTAAAATGTAACCTAAAAGATGAATTATCGAAGAAAAATTAAATTGAGTAACCAGCCAAGAAAACCACATTCAATAGACTGGACCATTGTTCACACAAACACATCATCAGAAGACCCTCCAAAATTTATCTCTTTTTAGAGCGTGGTTTGTACTAAACTATCATAGAAATTAATTTATATATAGAAAATAATTTGTATAGAACCCACCAAGAGAACATCTCTAGTCAAACAAAACTAGCTCCCTCCCTACATGTATATTAATGGACCGATATAACACACAACCTGTTGGAACAACACTGAATTGGCTATAATACAGAGTCAAAAACACAGTACTTCATAACACATTGCCCTTTCTGATTGGTTGAATAGTAAAAAATAGCTCAAAATATGGTTTTAAAAAAAAGGACGATACACATTGCTGCAGCAAAAGTAGCGATACACGTTGCTGCAGTAAAAGTAGTTAAAAGTATGGATTAAAAAAGAATAAACAAAGAAATATGTATAGGTGGAAAGCACCACATCTGTGCTTATTTATCGGGATATAACACAAGGTAGAATAATTAACACATAAATATACATTGTTAAAATACACAGACTAATTAAACCGATAACCACAAAATCAAACGGTTAAAACACGCAGACTAAATAAATAAACACATCTAAAGCATGTCAGCTTTATTAGCACCCCATCTGCCTTTTTGGGTAGATGAGGTGTAGCGTTACACATTGCTGCAGTAAAAGTAACTAAAAGTAAATAATAAATAAAGAAATAAGCAACAGGCATGTAGGTTGAAAACACCACACCTGTGTTTATTTATAGAGATATAGACACAAGGTAGAATAATTAGCACACAAATATAAATTGTTGAAATACACAGATTAATTGAACCAATAACGATTAAAACACACATACTAAATAAATAAACAAATCTAAAACGTGATGACTTTATTAGCCTCCCATCTGCTTTTTTGGGCAACACTTACCAAAAAAATAAAAGATAACAGGAAACTTTATACATTGCTGTGTGAATCGTAGATAGACGAATAGACTTGGAGCGTTGAAAACCATCCACTAATTGCGCTCAATATATTTAAATAAAGAAATAAAATCAATGCTACTCGCTAGTTCAGATAACGGAAGCAGTTTTAATAGTTATCCATTTTCGAAGCAATTGATTAGAATATTTATAAAAGAAAGCAAGAAATCTGGTGCTTACCGCAAAAGTCAACCAGACAACTGGAATAACAGGCACGAAAAAAACTCATCGAGCGGAGGGCATGAATTTTTTTTTTCTCGATCAAAAATAATATGTGAAATCTTCGGCTATCTCACACTGAATAAATCCTTAACCCTTCCTCCTTTTATAGAGTTAGTTAATAACACAATCAAATTTTACTTGTTTGTTCCACACCGGCCTTTTTTCATGGCGGCGTGGCTGCCTGTGTAAAGTCTTTTCAGGTGACGATAGTTCCGCCCTTTCTTTTACTGGCCTTTCTTTGGCAAACTTTTGTCAAAGTAGCCAGTTGCAAATATAAACGACAATTTTGAAAAAACAAATGAACACAAATACCTACTTCAATGTCGTAATAATTGAGAATGATCTCTTTCCCTTCTGCTGCTCTGCAATCTTACAATACTACAAAATCAGGACACGATGAATCAACGTGAGTGATCACGATCTGGCCTGGTCACTTAGTGAACGACATTGATTGTTGTTCGGTTCTTTAATGGAGTCTATAACTTCATTTGGGAAAGGAGGACTATATGTCTCTATTGTCATTGCCTGAAGCTCTGGGCCTTAGTTGTCATGATGAAAAGTATTGTAAATATTAAAGAAGAGGTGTGGAAGTTCTCCACTGATGTTTGCAAGCGACCACAATCGATAAAGTCCGTCAATTACAGAAATATTGCATCAGCTGCCTAGTGTGGCCTATCCATGTTGACGCTATCGGCTTCAGGAAAAGAAATGCGAGATGTATTTTTTGCATAATACAACCCAGCAGATTGGGTAGAAGATCTGTATTTTGTAGGAAGGAGGCCATGATCATCCAAGATCTGTTTATTTACAGAAGAGGCTTACCCAGTTACTCATTATGGCATTGATGTTCTGAGCTTCATCTTAAGAAGATCAAGATGCATAAGTTGTCGAACAAGTAGTACATTCCTCAACTGTTCGGTGTTTTAGACGGAAGTTTCCGGTAGAGCGAGCTGCACATTGTATACTCACATCATCGCATGCCATAAACGTGGAGTTAGTTTTGTTGTCGAGGAGGAGAGAGTGAAGTGGGTGAGAAGAATGGACATTTCGTGTGCGGAAAACAGTCTTTTAAATTGATCAAGCACAACGTGCCAAATAGTGATAACGATATTCAGGAGTGAGGAGCCCAAAGAGGCGAGATAAAACCGTTAGGTGAAGGAAATCTGCAGAGAAAAATAGAACGTGGGGAGTGTGGAAATTGAACAACATTGGAGTTTGAGGGAGAGAGTGGAGGTGGTGGACATCTGATACTTTTGAAAAGAGAGGGAAAAGTATAGATAAAAGTAGTAAAAACTGTAGAAAAAAAAGAGATAAGAGAGAGTTAAGGAAAATGCACAAGTTTGAAAATGTTACAACCAGATTGTCTAGTGGAACTATTGTAATTAAAATAACTAATCACTTTTCTAAAATGGTTATGCTAGAATACATCTAAGTGTATTCAACCTCCAATAAAATTAACTTCTTGATCGTTGGATTGAATTCTAGACCAATAAAAGAAACAACAATGGGGGCCCAAACCCGTCTTTGTGTGCGCTCTCTGCTGTGATGACTTGATATCCTATATCATTGCACGTGTTGTCTATGTGGACTCCATCCTTTGTCCTCAATCAATTTGCTCCCACCAACTCCTCTCTCTTCTACTTCCAGAGTTCCTCCTGCATGCTCCTCTTCATGTACCTCTTATTTAGAGCGTCAGCGTCTAGTAAAAGAAGGGGCATCAACGCCCAACAAGAAATAATAGACCTATTAAACGTGTGGATCGGGATGAGTTCGGCTCGGGTCATTATATGTGCGGGTCTCGAGGGTGCGAGTCAAGAAGACTCACTTTAAATGAATTATTCAAAACTTTATCCAAATCCAACTCAGACTGGTCACAAAATGATTTGATGTATTACTAATGATAAAAACTCCCTATGGGTTAATTGGGTGCACAAAAAATATCTTAAACGGGATTACACTTAGTCAGCCAGTGAAAAGCCAATTTTTCCAGGCTTTTGAACAAGATGCTTAGTAGTATACACTTCTTTTCTTAGCATCTTGTGTTCAATGTTAGAAACATAGAGAAAATCCTTCTCTGGAAGGATTTATGGTTACCTAAGGGGCAAAAGCTTACAAATTTGATTGATACTGAATTGATTTTTTGATTTGGGAAAGACTATAGCTGCAATCTCAATTTGTGTATCTCAAATAGTACTCCAAATTTCGCTCATGTTAGGGGCTCGAAAGTCATTCTTGATACATTCAGAAACCTCCCACAACCTACTGGGAGTGAGGATAAAATCTCTATTGAAGTTAAAACTTTGTTTCGCCTCAGGGATTGTCAGAACGTTTGTAGGAAAAAAAACTAAAATGTGAACTGGAGAAAATGGGTTTGTTCTAACGATATCCCTAGAAGGTTCTCATTCATTCACTAGAAATGTCACTAAAATAAGTCGTCTGCCATGGATGTGCTTAAGAGATTCGACTTTAACTTAGCCTCTAGATGTGCTGTCTGTTGTTGTGAAGAAAAGAGCATGCCTCATGTGTTCTCTAATTGCAAGTTTTCTACTATTGTCTGTTCTTCCTTCTTTGGTGAGTTCAGAACTCATCTTTTTGGCCTTTTTTGATCTATTAAATATAAGGATAGAAAGAAGATCATTGCTTTTTTTGTTTTTTGTCACATTTGGAGTGAGAGAAACAACATGATCTTCCTATATCGTAGAAGAGAAGTTGATAGAGTTTGGAAGTTCTTTTTTGATGATATGATTTCTTTGTATAGATAGGGCTTTTTGCACAACTTCTTTTTCTTCTTTGATAGCTAGTTCATTTTTCTATTATACCTTGTAACAAAGACAATTCCTTCTTTTATAGTAACGAGAGGCACACATGATTCATCAAAAAAAGAAATATAAGTTTCTACATATTTATTCCATGTGGATCTCTATTTACATGTAACACAAACTACAACATTTAGTTTATTACATTAGATGTCAATGATAATGGAAAACAAGATTTTTTGTGTTGTAAATTAGTATTTAAAATATCAAAAATACTCAATTGTTGTGTTTCAAAGTCAATTATAAAAGAGGATCAATTTGTCAATGCACGTAGATGTTTAACACACAAAATAACAAGCTATTGTAATTTAAAGATGAGAACAAATTAGGATGATGTTATCATTTTTTTTTACTACAAAGTAGAATGATTGTTATTATTACAAATATAAAATTGTTTACAAGAGGAATACAAGAAGAATATTCATAAATATATATACATGTAAGTTCAAGTATGTCAAAAATATATTATATGAGTTCAAAATACTACATATATATAGTCATATCCAAACCTTCTCAAAAGCACTCATATACAACATTTAATATTTAGTTTTTTATTCTATTTGAGTGTGTCAATTGTGGGTGTTGACATGTCAACCCTTGAGACTCGCCTAATAAATAGCTAGGATCAAATTAGACCCATAATGAAATGGGTGGCTATAACCCGTACCCAAACCCATATTAAGTGGATCGACCCCCAGGTGCTCACAGGTACTAAGAAAGAGGAGCCAGTGACCAATTAAAGAAGACTGGTAAGATGACATGCTCTCCCTTTGCCTCTCCCTCTACCACTCTTCTACAACACTAGAAATCAGTAAGAAAGAGGGCACCGGTGGCTAGCAAGAAAGGGGCACTAACGACCAGCAAGAAAGTTTGTGTCAAAAAGCCAATGTGCCAGTTCTCCGCTTCTTTGCCTCTTTCGTTGACCTCTTCTTCTGGGTAATTGGATGTGCAAAAAAGAGACTGATTCGATCAAGCAACAAGCCAACAACCAAAAAAATCCTTCACCAGATGTAACTTAGAATTTTTCACCAGTAGCATTCCCTGATGCCACTACATCTTCTGAAGTCGTGGCATGTCAATCCAATCTGATAATGTTGTCCCTACAAGAAGGAAATAACAATGTAATTCTAACAATGTTCGGTAATGAAGGAACTACGTAACACCATTACCCCATCCATCCCCCAATTATATGAAGACAACTTTGTATGAAATTGTGTTGGTTGGTGGTTGAATGTTAGATTTTCATTTACTTGATAAACATGTGATTGTGGAATTTCAATCTAATAAAATTCGATTATGGGGTGGAATTCTATCCAGTTTGATCATGTCATTATGTTTGTTTATCCAATTATTTGATAACTTTTGTGGATTTTTTGATCGATTCATTCATCTATCCATTTGGCTCAACTAAAGTTAATTTAGGAGCTTAATTTAAAAGTTGAATTCAATTAAATTATCTTATTAGCTTGTGGATTCAATGCTTGAATTGTTAATAGATTGGTTTGTGAATGTATTTTGGTGTCTTAGTTGTTTGTTGGCTGAATGTAAGTTTGATTAAGTTACATTTGATTCAGTTGTGGTGTATCTTAATCCAGCTAGGTTATTACTCTATTTTATTACTCTCTTTTTGTATTGAAACTTAACTTGTATGGTGTAACTTAATCTAGTTGGGTTCTTTTTGTATTATTACATGTCCAATTTTTTTATTGAGCTACTAGATCTTTGGGTTGGGATTTGATTGTCGTTTAAAATTTTTGGGTTGACATAGGTATTGTTGTTGGGTCACTTATGAACTTGATTGGGTTGGAATTTTAGCACTAGGGGATTCTTAATTATATAGGCTTTTGAAGTTGTTTCGAAGCTTATGGATTTGTAAATGTTAGTGGTTTTGGACAGGTGAGTAACTAATTGCATATTGTCAACATGGAGAAAGGGGACTATGCCCTTCCCACCCCCATACTCCACCCCTTCCTCCAACTCCAAGATTTTAGAAAAGAAATTCATACTAATATATTATGCATCTGATAAGTTTGAAACCAAAATTGAATTAGATTTTATTTAGTTGCATTAAATGTATTTAGTTATTGTATCATTAGCAACGAGGTCAATGTATCATGCTATCCCACATGTTGCTGACAAGGAGATTAGTGTATTTTGGTAGGTATTTGTCTAGTTGGATGAAAACAATGCATCCAGGCAAGATACTGAGTGCCAATGGAAGTGGCCAAGTAAGAATTTGGCTAGTGGGAACTAAAGAAGCATGTCATATTTTGTGGTTCAATTCAATTGCTCAGTTCATTACTAATTATGGGGTCTATTTTGTGTATTTAGTGGTTATGTCCAATTTACTTAGTTGTCTATTTTTGTGTGATTTGTTTGCAGATTCAATGCAACTAGTTGGTTTCTAGTTCGATTTGTAAATAAATTTTGGTATCTCAATTAGGAGGTTGAATGCAAGCCTGATTGGTTTGGTTTGTGGATTGATATAAGTTGTGGATGGCTATGGTACCATAAGGTAGCTTGTAATTCATATTAGTAGCTTGCAATTGGGGGCTTGTTATGGATTCATTGCTTGGAATAATTGGTGACTGTTATTTAGAATAGTAGCTTGTAAGATGGTAAGTCTGACTTCTACTTCTTGTTCTTTTTATCTAGAACTCAAGCCCTTGACTTCTATTTTCAGAATTCTATGTATAGTTGGTTTGTGCTAATTCAACAATGCTAAAATTCTTATGAAACCTAGTCACCATATGTCATGAGTAATTTAGGTGCATTGGAGTTGTTCATACATCCCATGGGGTGTGGTTCATGACACAATTTATGTTTCAACTATTTTACTTTGATCAGATGTGATGGAATGCAAGTAGCTTAGTTCAGTTAATTATGTGTGATTAAGTGCTTCAATTTTGTTTCCTGCACACTGAGTGCACTCAGTCATTCAAATTAGTATTTTAATAGTTTATTGTAGAAAACTCAGTAGTTGGTACCTTGAACCCGAATAAATTACTTATCTACATAAGAAAATCAATGCAACCGTTAGAAGATGGATACATAATCATTTCCATTGACAAATTAAGGGGAAAAATGAAATGGTGTAAAATTAGGTAGTCTTCTTTATCGGGTATTGAACATGGCTTACAAGGAGTGAGTAGGCTAGAGGACAACATTTGTGGATGGTGAATAGATTTTTGCCATTATGGAGAGAATGCTTGATTGACTATAGAATGATTGATTGACTATCTATACAGATAAGGTGGAGCTTCCAATAGAGGATAGGATTTATGATCGATTGGTAATGGAGGCTACTGGTTGATAAGTGGAGTTGGCAGATGTAGTAGTTGGTACACAAACAATAACATTGCATCTTTATTTTGGTTTCTTGGATCATTGAGAGTCCAAGTAGTAGTGTGGTTGTGTGTTATCACCCATCTATGTGTTGGGTGAGGATGCATACTTTTAGCCAATTAAGCATTTGTTGGGTTAGTTTGGTGGAACCCACATGTTTTTTAATTTGATCAACAACTTCACACATGGGAGGTGTCAAATATGTTGGGTAAAGGCAAATTTGCTAAGATGGAATGCCTCTTTTCCAATGGTCAATGATTAAATAGTGGGTTCAGACATTCGAGCAGAATTATCAATTTTATTCAAACTTACTTCTCTAATCCCTATAGGCTGGAGAGTTCTATTTGTATTGACAATGAATCGCCTGTCAAGCTAAAAGGTTTGGAACTTAATGTGAGACAAATACCCACATGTTCCCTGGTCTAAGTGGGTCTAGAAGTCTATTTCACCTGTTAGGTGCAAATTTCTAGCATGGAGACTAATGTTAGATAAATTGCTTACCCATGATCACCTTAAGAATTGTGGTTTCAATTTTGCTTCAAAATGCGAGCTTTGTCGTAACTGTATAGAGGATTCAAGACACATTTTTGTTAGTTTCCCTTATACTGAAGACATTTGGAACTTTTCTCTAATTGAGAATTGTGAAGAGTGGGGCGTGATAGGGATCCACTCAAATGGTAAAATACAAGAGTCATGCAATAATAAAGCAGCGGAAATAAAACTATTACAAAGTTACAGTTTGTATCATTATACAATTGTTCCTCACAATAAAAGGTGGTATAATAAAGAAAAAGGTATACGTCTAATAACTCTAATCTCCTACAAGACCTGTTGTAGAGGGTAACCTGACCATTCCAAGCTATCCGTAAGTTTAATATCATGTATACAATCTTTGTGCATCCTTGTCTTTTAAAGTACCTATACCTGGGTGGAAGGGAACATCATCCAGAACATGGGAAATAAATTATAGAGGTCAGCAAAGGCTGAGCATGTACATATAATAAACACTTTGGGCATTATATTGGATTAAAGTATAAAAGAGATGTTTCCACAATAAGAGGGCTATTTGCAATTAGGTAAGTTCAAGAGGAATGTAACAAGAGAAATGAGGTGTATAAAAATCCAGATTACAAGCATGATAATAAAAGTGTCTTGCCATGACAGTTTACCACCAATCTCAATATAAAACAATAATGTTTGCATGCATAACAATAAAGACTAAATATACCTAAAATATGGCCATAACACCATATGATCATAGCCTAAAAGAAATAAGGGTGGAAACGCACACCTCGAGCGGAAACGCACACCCTATATAAGTATGGTTGTACATAAGTACCACTATTCTAGATATTCTAGTCAAACATGTAGCATGCATAAAATAGAGAGGTAAGACTACCATTTCAATCAATTTTTCATAAAAAAGGCAATCATACCAAGTAGGGTCCAAGAACCCATATAAACAAGGTAGTCCAGAAATACATCGATATTATGAGTCAACATAAGGAAATATAAATGTCTAAGAAATTAGATTTCATTAGGAAAAATAGTTCAAGAGATGCCTCATTAAAATAAAGTAGGTTTTAGTCAAATAATGCCCAAAATAAAATAGAACACATTCTACATACTTGGTCCATGAAGTCAAGTTTTCATCCTAGGAAAATATTTGATATGTTAGTCAAACCAAAGCAACCCTATATATACATTCTTTTTAATGATTTTTCATATTATTCTTATTCTAGTCCCAGACACCCAATGACATATAAAAGTTTTTAATCTTATTAAGTGAAGATATGACATCAATATATATCTACAAATGTCCAAATGGTAGTTATTACATATACATATCCACTCTAAGGTAGGGTACACTATTTGTCATCCACAGTTATGCATTAATTCTTCACCATTTAGTTATTGACTATAATATGTGTAGATTAGATATTGTATGCACTTTTCATTTTACATGTTATATATATGTATTAATAACAACATGTATTCCTTCCAATATAGGTATTAAAAAGCAATTATGTCTCTTTATCAGTATATGATTTCACATTATTTGTGGAACCATATGTTACATTGAATACTAATGTGTGTGCACATTTTATTATCTAGTTCATGAATATCACTCAAATAAGAGTGCAATATTAGGATGAATTGTAGTAACTTTTGATGTAGCCTAAGTCATGCTTATGTTCATAACAAAACCCTCCTAATCATGTAGATTCTCTCATATTCCATTTTATTCAAATAGATCAATCTAAGTATATGCATATGTTAGATCCATGTGTGCTTCTAATTGTCATCAAATATACCTATATGTGTATTTGAGGTTTGATTCTTATAATCTATTTAGGGATTTAAGTATGGTCTTAACCATTCTTAATTACAAATTGTATAATATATTAGTACTAATTGAGTTGATAGCATTGTGACTACATAAGATACTAGTATTATCAGTACACCTATATGCATGTTAACGTGATACATATACAATAGTGATGGATCACACATCCTATTGTTTATTTATGACTAAGTTTAATATTTAGCATGTCTACTACCCATATTAACTAGTGATGAAAAGGTCTTCAATAACAGATTGTAACCAATTGAAAGCAAGGTAAAGAAGACACTAACCAGTAGACATAAACTTGAAGGGTTCTTGATGGAGTAGTGGTTGAACCTTATGTTATCTTCTCCTTGACATGAATGGAGACAACCTAGTAGGTGGATCTTCTCTTGGCAGTACTCACATAAGGTAGAGTGATTGGGAAAGTTGTATGGAGGTCTGAAAGCCTATGGAGGTTGGAAAGTCATCTGTAGATCGATCCACACTGACCAAATCTCTGGCACGGTGATAGTAGACCCACTACAAGGTTTCATGGTGTTTCAAGGTAGCAAGTGCGCTACTGGTGGTGGCAGTGCACACTATAGGCCTACATGTATGTCGATTGGCTTGTCGCAGGGTGCAGGTAGGTGCAATGCCTTGGGCTCTTGGTGGAGTTGAGGCCGACGCTAGAAGGGGTGGATGTAGTACTCGTTCATGGCTTGAGGTTGATGTAGAGACTCTTGACAATGATCACAATAGGTGACAACAATCTCTAATTAGTTAAGCTATTAGGCATGATGGCAAGATGAGATTTAGGAAGACCAGTAAGAGATGTGGAGGACGGGGTGGATAAGAATCAGTTTGGATCGGCAACACTACCTGAAAACAATATCATTATCTATAGACAATCACTGCTTCATGGCATTGCTTGGCATTGTTGGGCGCAGGTGGAGAATAATAAGAGAAGAGAGAAGGAAGACGAGGAAGGAGGCAAACTATCTGGTTGGGGTGTGCTGGATGTGAGGAAAGAATAGAAGGTGGGTTTGAAGCACCGCCAGGGCTGAAGGGGAAGCGGTCTTACTATGGGTAGATGACTTATAGAACCATTCACACCTTCCCAAAGCAGGTCACAACACCCTATTGTATGTACAATAGCCTGAGCATGAGCAGGTTGAAAGAGAGGAAAGGAAAGAAGAAGATGAGGATGAAGAGTGTGGTTGTTGAGGCTAGATGTGAGGGTGTCTAGTTGTAAGTCTGTCGACCTAGAAGGCCTCTAAACTTTAGATGCACTAGCAGGTCCAAGACATGGCAGATTAATGCTCGTTGGTGTGTGAGGGAATGAATAGTTCTTCCATGAAGACCATGGCTACACTTGAGCGCCACCAACAAAGGGGTAGAGAAATGAGGGCGAGGAAGAAAATTAGGGTAGGTCTTGTACCAGGGGGTGAGGATCCATGAGGAGGGAAAAGAAGAAGAAGAGTTAGGAGAGGGAGCATGGGCAGGTGTAACCTGGTTGGTGTCTGTAGCAGGAAGTTCTTGAGAATGTAGGTGTTGACGAATGGGGCTACTTCCTCTATGTGATGGTTGCGAGCTAGAGTCGGCATCGACATGTACACTAGTGATGGCGGCTATCAAGATCTCGGGCACCAGGGAAGTGAGGCATAAAGGGAGGATAGGGTTTAGGTGGTAGTAAAGAGGAGAGGAAGGAAGAACAGAGCCATCAGAGTAAGAGAAGGGAAGAGGAAGACTCATTCGACTACAAAATAGATGCGAGAATGAGGGAGAGAAGATGGGAGCGGAGGAGCAAACTTCGGGCGTTTGTTACTGATATGACGCAATCATAGCAAGGAGGAGAAATAGTAACACGGGGAGGGAGTCCCATTACATGTTTAATGAAATATAGCCTAGTTCTATCTATAGTTTTAAAATGCATTAATATCAATTAAAATCTTATAATTCAATCAATTAAATGGTATTGTAAACAATGTCCTATTTATATGAAATTTGGTATATAGGATAATTAGGATGAGGGGA
Source organism: Alisma plantago-aquatica (assembly GCA_963693085.1). Classification (NCBI taxonomy): domain Eukaryota; kingdom Viridiplantae; phylum Streptophyta; class Magnoliopsida; order Alismatales; family Alismataceae; genus Alisma; species Alisma plantago-aquatica. The sequence goes on along the minus strand of OY856413.1, from coordinate 711,349,530 downwards.
GTCTAGATTAGTAATCATTTTTCCCTTTGGAAGATGTTCCATAGTAGATTACATTATTTTTATATTATACATATTTAATGTATTTACTCACCTTAACATTATGTTATGTATCAATTCGATTCCTTTCATCTTATACCCTAGGTATATTTTAGGGTGTTAAATTTAGAATCGAGTATTGTATCCAGTATATTTGTTCATCAGGTCTTGTTATTGAATGTATTATTGTTATTTTACCCTAAATACTAAATACTGTGGGTATTTATAAATTCATGACACTAATTATTCCTAATGTGATTTATATTAGGGGGTAAAAGATACTATATGTTAACATAATCAAATAAATGCCTCAAAGAAGGAAGATTTAATACATATGCCTAGATTCAAGTATGTTACAACATTCCACACCTTAAAGAGGATTTCGTCCTTGAAATCCACCCAATCAAATCTAGCCCACTATTGTGTCTGAAATGTACTAAAATTACATGTTTCTATCTTTCTTAATAATAATATCTTATCTACCTAATTTACCATTATGTATACATGAATATCAATCTTAATATTTGATTTAAGTATTAAAGTAACCTTCATGGTACTCATATTTTTAAGTTTTACCCACTCACCCTAGTTAGTTGGCAACTAAATTTGTCACCCTAATATTAGTTGTTTTAACCTCTACTTAGTTTAGTTACTTTTTAAGTTACAGTCTTGGCAACTAAGGTGTAAAACACTCCACTCCTTAAAAGGTTTGACTTATAACTTAGATAAACATATAGTAGGAATCAAGGGTGGATCAACTAGAATTTACATATCCAAAACATCATCATCGTATTATCCGCACGACATTGAGTCCTAAGGCTCATACTGATCATGCTAGCCAACTATTTCTACACTAAAGGGTTTTTGTACAACTCAAGCTATCTTTTGTTGGTGACTTGGTTCCAAAAATCTTCGATAAAAAAAATATTTTGTGTGTATAATTTAATAATGAAAATAAGTTTGACAAAGAAAACAGTGCGATAAGAACTCAAAAATGGCACCAAAAATCGCTCCGAGAACCAAGTCAACCAATACCCACCACACACTACATATGCTATTACATTCCACTAAGAGGGTCTAGTTCTTCAAACACTTAAAAGGACATAAGGTTGCATCTCTAAAACATATGAATAGGAGGAAGAGGGTTTCTCATTGCACACATTCAACTCCCATCAAACCTAATAAGCACGGTATCCACCATTTCACATGTCACTCTTAATCATAATTTTTACTGCCTCAACTCGAGACCTAAGGGAGTCATATGATTAACCAATGTCATAGGAAGAGATTCAGGATTTCCCTGACACTACCGTTTTACAACATTGGTTTATTTAAAAAACAACAACATGCACTACATTGTCAAATTACCCATCTCTTCATTCACTACATAATATTAGCTACACTGCATAAATGAGATGTGAACTCCTAAGAATGATCTATAGAACTAATGACTTCCATCCACTAATCCTCACACACAATGAGTAACAAGTTCATGAGGATGGTATCTTGTTCTTAAAAGGATGGAATAGGGGCATACTTATGCTGAGATACTACATTCTAAAGGAAAGAATGCCTAATCTAGCATACCAATTCAGTATCCCTTAGTACCAAGGATATAATCTCAATTCTAGAACCTACTAGAATTTTGTGTTTTTCATTCGTGCATGCTCAGTTCTCAAGCGAACGTATTCAAGAAATAAAAATAGTAATGTGAAGGGGCCAAGGTGGGAACTAGCATTAAGTCTAGTCATGTGCGTTCAAGTCATTCGAACTTCATAGTAGTTGAACTAACTACCCAACTTCTACCTAATGAAATTACACCTTTATGAAGAGGGTAGGAGTAACTAGGTTACTCAAAAATTGAGTCTCATCCACAGTAGTGTGTTGGGGAGTGGTAGTGACCGCTTAGTTAGGCATTAAAAACCCTGATTACTACTCACTACTAAGAAATTGGTATATCAAAATACCTTTAAGGGTCACGTACCTATTTAAGGGTCAACCTAGGATAACTAAAAATAGTCAAGCTACCAACTGCTTTGGCTCTGATACCATTCTGTGAAGAGTGGGGCTCGATATGGATCCACTCAAATGGTAAAATACAAGAGTCATGTAATAATAAAGCAGTAAAAATAAAACTATTACAAAGTTATAGTTTGTATCATTATACAATTGTTCCTCACCATAAAAAGGTGGTATAATAAAGAAAAAGGTATACATCTAATAACTCTAATCTCTTACAAGACCTATTGTAGAGGATAACCCGACCATTCCAAGCTATCCTTAGGTTCAATATCATGTATACAATCTTTGGGCATCCTTGTCTTCTAAAATACCTATACCTGGGTGGAAGGGAACATCACCCAAAACATGGGAAACAAAGTATAGAGGTCAGCAAAGGTTGAGCATGTACATATAATAAACACTTTGGGCATTATTTTTGCTTAAAGTATAAAAGAGATGTTTCCACAATAAGAGGGCTATTTGTAATTAGGTAAGTTTAAGAGGAATGTAACAAGATAAATGAGGCATACAAAAATCCAGATTTCAAGCATGATAATAAAAGCATCTTGCCATGACATTTTACCACCAATCTCAATAAAAAAAACAATAAATTTTTGCATGCATAACAATGTAGACTAAATATACCTAAAATAGGGCCATAACACCATAGGATCATGGCCTAAAAGAAATAAGGGTGGAAACGCACACCCGGGCGGAAACGCATGTCCTATATAAGTATGGTTGTACATAAGTACCACTATTCTAGATATTCTAATCAAACATGTAGCATGCATAAATTAGAGAGGCAAGACTAGCATTTCAATCAATTTTTTTATAAAAAAAGGCAATCATAGCAAGAAGGGTCCAAGAATCCATATAAACAAGGTAGTCCATAAATACATGGATATAATGAGTCAACATTAGGAAATATAATTGTCTAAGAAATTAGATTTCATTAGGAAAAATAGTTCAAGAGATGCCTCATTAAAAGAAAGTAGGTTTTAGTCAAATAATGCCCAAAATAAAATAGAGGATGTACATACTTGTTCTTCATAGCTAATGTTTAACACATTCTACATACTTGGTTCATGAAGTCAAGTTTTCATCCTGGGAAAATATTAGGTCTGTTAGTCAAGCCAAAGCAACCCTATGTATACATTCTTATTAACGATTTTTCACATTATTCTTGTTCTAGTCCTAGACACCCAATGACATACAAAAGTTTTTAATCTTATTAAGTGAAGATATGACATCAGTATATATCTACAAATGTCCAAGTGGTAGTTATTACATATACATATCCACTCTAAGGTAGGGTACACTATTTGTCATCCACAGTTACACATAAATTCTTCACCATTTAGTTATTGACTATAATATGTGTAGATTAGATATTGTACACACTTTTCATTTTTCATGTTATATATATATATGTATTAATAACAACATGTATTCCTTCCAGTATAGGTCTTAAAAATTAATTTTATCTCTTTATGACTATATGATTTCACATTATTTGTGGAACCATATGTTACATTGAATACTAATGCGTGTGCACATTTTATTATCTAGTTCTTGAATATCACTCAAATAAGAGTGCAATATCAGGATGAATTGTAGTAATTTTTTATGTAGCCTAAGTCATGCTTATGTTTATAACACAACCCTCCTAATCATGTAGATTCTCTCATATTCCATTTTATTCAAATAGATCAATCTAAATATATGCATCTGTTAGATCCATGTGTGCTTCTAATTGTCATCAAATATACCTATATGTGTATTTGGGGTTTGATTCTTATAATCTATTTAGGGATTTAAGTATAGTCTTAACCATTCTTAATTACAGATTGTATAATATATTAGTACTAATTGAGTTGATAGAATTGTGACTACATAAGATGGATTCAGTCATATATACTAGTATTATCAGTACACCTATATGTATGTTAACGTGATGCATATACAATAGTGATGAATAAAACATACTATTGTTTATTTATGACTAAGTTTAATATCTAACATGTCTACTACCCATATTAACTAGTGATGAAAAGGTCTTCAATAAAGGATTGTAACCAATTGAAAGCAAGGTAAAGAAGACACTAACCAGTAGATATAAACTTGAAGGGTTCTTGATGGAGTAGTGGTTGAACCTTATGTTATCTTCTCCTTGCCATGAATGGAGACAACCTAGTGGGTGGATCTTCTCGTGGAAATGATCACATAAGGTAGAGTGACCAGGCAAGTTTATGGAGGTCTGAAAGCCATCTTTAGATCAATCCACATTGACCACATCTCTGGCATGGTGATAGCACACCCACCTCAAGGTTTCATGGTGTTTTAAGGTAGCAGGTGTGTTGGTTGTGGTGGCAGTGAACACTATAGGCCTACATGTATATCGATTGGCTTGTCGCAGGGTGTAGGAAGGTGCAAGGCCTTGGGCTCTTGGTGGAGTTGAGGCTGATGCTAGCAGGGGTGGAGGTAGTACTCGTTCATGGCTTGAGGTTGATGTAGAGACTCTTGACAATGATCACAGTAGGTGACAACAATCACTAATCAGTTGAGCTATTGGGCACGATGGAAAGATGAGATTTAGGAAAAGCAGTAAGAGATGAGGAGGACGGGGTGGATGAGAATCAGTTTGGATCGAAAACAATACCTAAAAAAATTTTCATTATCTAGAGATGATCATTGCTTCATGGCATTATTGGGAGCAGGTGGAGAAGGATAAGAGAAGAGAGAAGGAAGATGAGGAAGGAGGCAAACTATCTGGCTGGGGTGCGCTGGATGTGAGGAAAGAATAGAAGGTGGGTTTGCAGCGCCGCCAAGGCTGAAGGGGCAGCGATCTTACTATGGGTAGATGACTTGTAGAACCATTGACACCTTCCTAAAGCATGTCACAACAACCTGTTGTATGTACGGTGGCCTGAGCATGAGCAGGTTGAAAGGGAGGAAAGGAAAGAAGAAGAGGAGGAGGAAGAGTGTGGTTGTTGAGGTTAGATGTGAGGATGTCTAGTTGTAGGTCTGTCGACCAAGAAGGCCTCTGAACTTCAGAGGTGCTAGCAGGTCCAAGCCATGGCAGATTAATGCTCCTTGGTGTGTGAGGAAATGAGTGGTTCTTCCAGGAAGACCATGGCTAGACTTGAGCGCCGCCAGCAAAGGGGTAGGGAAATGAGGGTGAGGAAGCAAATTGGGGTAGGTCTTGTACCAGGGGGTGAGGATCCATGAGTAGGGAAAAGAAGAAGAAGAGTTAGGAGAGGGAGCACGGGCAGGTGTAACCTGGTTGGTGTCTGTAGTAGGCAGTTCGTGAGAATGTAGGCATCGGCGAATGGGGGTACTTCCTCTATGTGATGGTTGTGAGCTAGATTCAGCGTTGGCATGTACAATAGTGATGGTGCCTATCAAGATCTCGAGCACTAGGGAAGCGAGGCACAAAGGGAGGATAGGGTTTAGGTGGTAGTAAAGAGGAGTAGAAGGAAGAATAGAGCTGCTAGAGTAAGAGAATGGAAGCGGAAGACTCGTTTGACTGCAAAATAGATGTGAGAATGAGAAAGAGATGACCGGAGCGAGCTTCGGATGTTAGTTACTGATATGATGCAGTCATAGTGGGGAAGAGAAATAGTAACATGGGGAGGGAGTCCCACTACATGATTAATGAAATATAACCTAGTTCTATCTATAGTTTTTAAATGCATTAATATCAATTAAAATCTTATAATTCAATCAATTAAATGGTAGTGTAAAAAATGTCCTATTTATATGAAATTTTGTATATAGGATAACTAGGATGAGGGGAGTCTAGATTAGTCATCATTTTTCCCTTTCAAAGATGTTCCATAGTAGATTACATTATTTTTATATTATACATATTTAATGTATTTACTCACCTTAACATTATGTTGTGTATCAGTTTGATTCCTTTCATCTTATACCCTAGGTATATTTTAGGGTGTTAAATTTAGAATCGAGTGGTGTATCCAGTATATTTGTTCATCAAGTCTTGTTATTGAATGTATTATTGTTATTTTACCCTAAATACTAAATACTATGGGTATTTATAAATCCATGACACTAATTATTCCTAATGTGATTTATATTAGGGGGTAAAAGATAATATATGTTAACATAATAAAATAGAGGCCTAAAAGAAGGACGATTTAATACATACTTCTAGATTCAAGTATGTTACAAGAATTTTATTCTTTGAATACCTAGTTCTATTGCTAATCTCGTTACATTTTCAGATAGGAAAAGTAAGCTTAGTGTTCAGATGGTTGTTCATGCTCTTTGGACTGAAAGAAATCAGAGAATTTTCTTGAATGTGGACTTCTCTATTTCACATCTTTGGAGGATATTCAAGAAAGATATAGAGGCCTTACTATAGTATGTTTGTATAAATAGATCTCCTAGATAGGTATTCTGTTGTTTGTAAAGGTTTATCTTTTTTTTGGACTGCTTTTGTAGGTCCCACCTTTTACTTTCATGTTTTGTAATTACTTTCAAAAATGAAAAAAGGAGGCAACACACTTTGGGAGACCAAAAAAAGGTGTCAAGTATGCATGTTGATTGATTGTTTCTTGTATATTGAGAGTAAAACCTTTAATGATATGGAGTGTGCATGCTATCAGGTGATAGTGGCATTATCTATTCACCAGATTTAAGTATTGTTGATTATATGCCCTGAGAGCCATCATATGATGATTGCAAAAAGGGATATTTTGTATTTGATTTAATTATTAATAAAAGGAAACCACTTATTAAGTTTGATTCAGTATTGATATAGTGATTTAAACTAATAATTTCCAAAGAATCTTTTGACTTAATGACATAAGGTTTGGGTTGAAGACCTAAACATGAGGTCATATGTATATTTTAGAGTACACATTCTCGTTATGTCCCTAGTCAATTATTATAGTGGATATTATAGGAAAACAATAATTCATAATATTAATATGTATGTTGAGTGATGACTATGGATTTAATCATGAAATTGGATATCAACTTAGATACATAGGTACTTGTTAGAGAACATGTGTACTAGAGATATTCGGCTTGAGAATGACACATGGAAGTCATATAATCACATGTCAGACTCATCTCAAAGTGACAGTGGTGACTATCATCCTTAGACTTAAAGTCATTGTAGTGATCACTGTTGTTCTGTGTACTTTGACAATGCCCAATGTGACTCTTAATATGGGTTTCCAAAACAGTATTGATTGGGTACAACACCTGTGGATAGTGATGCAAATGGGATTTGTCCCTCCTTTTGGTTAATATCCTAGACACTTGATAAGAAATACTATGGTAATACATGTCCATGCTCATGTGAATGAATGTATGATATACCTCAAATAGTCTACTCTAGTACGAGGAAGATTGATTGGATGTTAAGAGGGTGACAATTCCATGACTTAGTTTCAATCTGGATTTGTGACAAAGGGATTATGATCACTGTAAAAGTGATCACATCCTAGGTTGATGTTTCTCTCCAATTACTTCAGTGGAAATGAAGTCTTTGTAAATTCCAATCATTGTCTGTGAAACCATAGTATGACTATTGATATCACCTAACAATGTAATTTGGAATTTATAGGGTCACACATAAAAAGGATGCACATGGAAGAGGATTACAATTATGAGTATATGATTAATTAGTTACTAAAAGGTTCAGGCGATTGAATCATTAGTAGGTCAATTAAACCAGACCGATTGAACCAAAAAAACAAGTATGGTCAGGCAATTAGAATGTGTCCACTAGTCATGTTGTACCAGGTCGATCAACTGACAAGAATGTATCCAATATCTCAACTAGATCAGGCTGATGGTCTGAGCGAACAGATTCCAGTCACCTGACCAGATTGGGCCACGTCGTTCAACTAGATAGTTGAATCTTACAGAAGGATTGAGTCTGGTCACAAGACCTTACCATTTAGAGGAGTCTATTGCAACATGATTATCATGCCTTTTTGTTTCGCAAGATTTAATAGAAACCCTCCTTCCCTACCTTTCATATATATAGTTCTTTGACATCCATGTTTAAATAGACACTAGTACAACACATTTTTGACAACTCTTGAGAGGAAAGTCTTGTTATATAAAGCTTGAACCTTTGAAAGGCATTGACCATACATCATTACATCAATGAAATAAGGGGAGTGAATGGGTTGTACAATGCTAGCACGTCACCAATGGAAAGGAAAATCCTTCCACATTGTCTATTGGAGAAGAACGTGGAGTTCCCTATTATCCATGTCGATGACATAGAGATGTGGATGCTTTGGTGGCCATGTTAGGAGATCAACTTTTTCACCATATGTGTTGTCTATTATTGTGAGATCCATCACCAGATCTACTCCATGACAGAGGTATAAGCTCACAAACCTTCCTTCTTACTATATTGTTGTTGACGAGATTCACGGTTGGAAACGTTGAGAGACAAAAAAAATATTTTTTCTTCCCCTATGCTTTCCCGCCGCTCTCTCTCCATGGACTCTTACAGTGGTATTAGATCCATGTCAATCTACATCGAGATTTGAAATCAATTTGACCAGATTTTCTTTTATGTCACTTGTGTTGTTACATTTGATGTGAACAATTAACTGTCAACATGCATATCCTTTTAAATCCACATATATTCATAGGGAGCGTACCCTATGAAAATATACAATCTTTATATATATACATATATAAGATGTGATATATCTATAAATAATAGACTTGGCCGACAAAATATTTTGTTTGGTTACGTGTGCATTTTATGGCTAAGTTCCCTTTTTTGTGATTGATATGGATGGAGAATTTTATGGTTGATAAGTATTCAACTTGCATGCCAAACCTCATCATTGTATTCCATATGTAATGTTTTCTATTCCTTCATACACCACTTGAATGTAACTCATGGTTTCTACACATTTTGTAATAGAGATAGGAATAGAATATGCATTGTAGACTTGACATGATGAGGCAACCATGAAAACCCAATCATCATTTATGGAGTCATTTCTCTATAAAAATATAGGTAGAATATGTATGTGATCCAATGGACCTTAGGTGGATAGTAATATGTTGTGGTCCAAAGGATTACATTAGTGTGGCCATAACAAGTGTTATATTGTTGATTATTAAATATAGTATGTATATGATACACAATATAACTATGTGTTTCATGGATATGCATAGGTAAAGTTTTAAGACCCCTCATTCAAATATTAAGTCCTAGATGTTTTCCAATAAGGAATACACATGAAAACCTTGATTGATAAAGTGTGAGCATGACAAAGTGTGGTGCACTATCTATATCGTGGAAATTTTAGAATAGATTTGTGGATCAGCCAGAGAAGGGTGCATATTTTATTGTATTTGCTTTTGGTTCTAACTTAACTAGGTGATCTTAATAGGATTAAGCACCTAGACACATAAATATGGTTATGAAAAATAATTATGCATCCATCCATAAAGAGTTTCATTACATGCAATTAGCAAGCATTGCCTATATAAATGGTTAAATTTTGGGTGATCAACCAAAGCTGACTCATGATTTGATGACATGCGGATCTTGTCTCACTAAAAGATTGTAAGATGCAGATCTTACAATTTAATAATGAGGGATATGAATTTGAAATCAAATTTTGGCAGTGTAATTAATTAAAGTACAAAATAATTCCATCAAAATCATTTTTTTTGAAATCAAAATTAATTTTCCAATCAATTTTTTGACTCATGAAAATATGTTCTATGTAGATCAATGGAAAACACAAACCACCCTATTTCACTATGATCGGTCTTGAAAAAGACAAACTAAATGGGAATAGCTTCAATGACTAGTTCAAGACATTGAGGATTTTTCTCACACACTAGCGTAACCACTATTTCCTAGACACACCAATAACTAACGAACCAACATCAAATGTGTCCAAGGCAGTAAAGGAAGCATTCTAATGATGTCATTAATATTGAATGCCTTGTGCTTTGATCCATGAATCATGAGATTTATAATCAACAATAGAACATGGATGTTATTGATATGATAACACATCTCAGGAAAATGTATCAAGAATAGGAAAGACAAGAAAGGTATGATGTATCCAAGGCACTATTTAAGTGGAAGATGGAAGAAGGTGATTCAATTAACTGCATGTACTCAAGTTAATTGGGTATGTGGAAAGTATTGCAATGTTGGGATTTCCTTTAGGTGAAGAGTTGGACATATATCTGATTTCACAATCCTTGTCGTATTCATACAAAAAAAATTGTAAATGAAATTTTTATAAGTTGTTAAAAGAGTTGGTTGGCATGTTGAGAATAGTTAAGGGGAAAATAATAGAACATGGATGTTATTGAGATTATAACACATCTCATCTTATGCTTTGATCCATGAACCATGTGCTTTATAATAAACATTAGAACATGGATGTTATTGAGATGATAACATTTCTCAGGGAAATGTGTCAAGAATAGGAAAGGTATGATGTATCCAAGGCACTATTTGAGTAGAAGATGGAAGAAGGTGATCCAATTGAACCCTTGTACTCAAGTTAATTGTGTATGTGGAAAGTTTTGCAAGACTGAGATATCCTTTAGGTCAATAGTCAGACACATATGTGATTTCACAATCATTTCTGGATTCATACAAACATTTTTTACATGAAATTTTTATAAGCCGTTAACAGAGCTGCTCGGCATGTTGACAACAATTGTGGGGCAAATGAAAGACAAGCCAAATTCTATGCTGACAGTCAGCAAAGGAAAAGGAAAGTCCAAGGGCAGAGACAAATCCAAGAAACATTCTATGGATGTCCAAAAGTATATTGTGCATAAAGTGGAAGGTGGAGTGATGAAGGGAGGCAATTGTCACCATTTTCAATAGGCAAGACATTGGAAGAGAAATTGTCCTATCTACCTTGAGGAACTAAAGAATAAGAATTAAAGGATAGAAATATATACTTTAGGTATATATTGTATACATATAAACTTGTCGACTTATTCAATATGGGTATTGGATATCATATGTGGATCTCACATATGCTCAAATATGTAGGATCTGAAAAGTAATAGACCCTTGAAGAAATTAAAGGTGGGGCTACATGTATCAAATGGAGCAAGAGTTGTTGCCACTTCAATAGGCACCTACCAATTATCTATGCCAAATGGACCTACATTAGAGTTAGAGAACTAGTATAATGAACCTTCCATACATAGGAACATCATTCTTGTTTCATGTTTGGACCAAAATAGTTTTGAACTTCATGTAAAGAATGGTGTGTGTTCTATTTATAAAAATAGGATTTTTATGCCAGTGCCCTATGTCTTATGGTCTTTATTTATTAGATCTTGAGAAACATATCTATAACATAAATACTAAAAGGCCAAAACTAGTTGACTCGAACAAACTTATTTATGAAAATTTTCATGCAGGTCACATATATGAGAAACATATTTCTAGAAAGGTGGATACCTAGACTCATTTGATTTTGAATCAATTAAGACATGTGGATCTTGTTTATTAGGCAAAATGACAAATCACCCTCTATCAAAAATAGTGAAACTCATACATACATATGTATATGGACCTTTTAACACAAATTCTAAAGGTGGGCACCAATATTTCATCACATTTACTAATGACCTCACTAGATTTGGCTATGTGTATCTAATGAAACACAAGTCAAAATCTATCGAAAAATTCAATGAGTTCAAAAATGAAGTACATAATCAACTCGGCAAAAGAATTAAAGCACTTCAATCAGACCAAGTGGTGAATACCCAAGTGAAGATTTTGAGGCCCTTTGAGAGATTGTGGTGTTATATCACAATAAACTCCGCATGGAACACCACAACATAATGGTGTATCAAAAAGTAGGAATTTTACCTATTTTACAAGTTATGATTAATTATGAGTTTTGATGTTATTCTAATTTTCTTTTGGGGATATGCTCTAAACCATAAAATTTATAATTAGAATCTTACCTACTAAATTGGTGCAAAAGACACCCTATGATATATGGACCAAGAATGTCTAATATATCTTTGTGAAGATTTGGGATCTAAAGCTTATGTCAGAAAACAATTTTCTCAAAAGCTTGAACCCAATTTTGACAAATATTATTTTGTTGGATATCCTAAGGAAACCAAAGTATTATACTTATATATTACATGTGACAACAAATTATTTGTTTTTAGAAGTGTTGTATTCCTTGAAAAGGAATTTATTTCTATAGGAACCAGTGGGAGGAAAATAGAACTTGAAGAAGTTCAAGTCCAAGAAAATAACATTAAAACTATGGAGGTCAATATGGAACAAGAGGAACCACAAACTATTGTAAAATATCAACTTCCTATGACACACAAGCCTCAAAGGTATAGTAGGCACATCTTGAGCTAGAGAGATATGGATTTCTTTGGATTGAAGAAGACAATGTGTTGATAATTGAAGATGATGAACCAACAACCTACGATGAGGCTATTGAGGGACAAAATTCTAAGAAATGGATAGAGGATATGAGATCTAAGATGAACTTCATGTATACCAACACAGTATGGACCTTGGTAGATCCACTTAATGGGGAAAACCCATGGGGTTTAAACGGGTCTTCAAGAATAAGACTGACATGAATTGTAATGTAAAAACATACAAAGGATGATTTGTAAAAAAAGTTTTCAAACAAGTTCAAGGTGTTGATTGTGATGAAACTTTTTCACCACTTGTAATGGTTAAATCCACTAGGGTTGTGGTTGCCATTGCAACTTATCATGAATATAAGATCTCAAAAATGGACAAAACTACATTCCTTAATGAGAATTTTGTTGTGGATGTCCATATGACACAACTTGAAGGTTTTATCACTCTAAATGAAACCAAAAAGGTAAGTAAGCTGCAAAGGTAAATTTATGGATTTAATCAAGCATCTTGAAGATGAAATCTTTGTTTTGATGAGACAATATAATATTTTGGCTTTATCCAAAATGTGGATGAACCATGTGTTTACAAGAAGGTTAGTGGGATCATAGTTGTAATCCTCATATTGTATGTAGATCACATACTTTTTATGGGAGTGACATCCTAGTCTACAAATGGTTAAAACATGGTTGGGAAACACCTTCATGAAGTTCTTAGGGGAAGCATTCTATATACTATGAATCAAGATCTATAGAGATAGATCTAGAAGGATTCTTGGAAAAAGTCAAAGTACATACATTAACAAAGTGTTGAAAAGGTACAACATGCAATACTTAAGGATGGAAACTTACTCATGTGACAAGAGATAAGCACCTCTACATCTCAATATCCCATCTCATCTGAAGAGGGGCACACATGAATAAGGCTCCATATGCATTTGGAATTGGATCTATCATGTATGCACTGATGTGTACATATTCGGACATCTGGTATGATTTGAGCATGACGAATAGGTGCCACTCTGATCCTGGTGAAGGTCACTAGACTGTTGTGAAGAATATCCTTAAGTACTTAAGATAACTAAGGATCATTTCCTCATTTATGGTGTTGAGGAAGAGTTGATTGTAAGAGGTTAGGCTAATGCAAGCCTCCAAACCAACAAGAATGGATACCGTCACAGTTAAGTTTTGTGTCCTTTTTTGAGCTAGAAAAGATCCAAGCAAGAGATAGTGGTTGATTCTAGAACAGAGGTTGAGAACATTGCTACCTCTAGTGCATCAAAGAAAGTTGTATGTACCAACAATTTTATTAATGAACTAGAAGTGGTTCCTTCAACTGAATGTTAAATATATTTCTACTTTGACAATGATGGATCCATTGCTCAAGCTAAGGAACATAGATCACATCAACATTCCAAGTATATACTACAGTGTTGACATCTTATACAAGAGATTGTAGGAGATTTTAGATTTGTAAAATACCAACTGAAAGCAATGTTTATAATCCCCTAACTAATGAACTTTCATAGTAATAACATGATGGTCACATTAGATCAATTAGACTGAGGTTCATAAATGATTGTCTCTAGTGTAAGCGGTTGACTGGTGGTTATATATATGACCTGACAACAATCATGTGATGATTGTAAAATGGGATAGTTGTATTTGGTTTGATTATTAATAAAAGATAATTCCAATTATTATATTTTTTAGTAATGAGATAATAAATAAACCTAATAATGTCCTAAGAATGTTTTGACTCATTGTCATATGGTTTGGGTTGAGGACCAATATATGAGGTCATTAATATATTTAATAATACATATTCATCTTATGCCCCTAGTCAGTTATTATTTTGGATATTATGGAACAACAATAATACATAACATTAGATTTTATGTTGATAAATAACTATGTCTCTTTAATCATGATATTGGATATCAACTCAGATACATATGTACTTGTTAGAAAAAAAAAGTGCACTAGATAGACCCTTCCTGAGAATGACACATGGAAGTCATATAACGAAATTTCAGAGTCATATCTCAAAGTGATAATGGTGACTATGATCCTTAAGCCTAATGTCACTGTAATGATCACATGTTGTTCTATTTACTTTGATACTAGCCCAATGTGACTCTTAATAATGGTTGTCAAAATGGTAGTGATTGGGTACATGTAACATTTGTGGAGAATTGTAAGTAATGTATATTGGTTTTGTTCCTCCTTTTGAGTGATGTTCTGACCACATAATAAGTGAGATAATGGAAAGGCATGGTCATGATCATGAAATTCAATATATGATATTAAGCTCGCAATATCTTGAATAGTTTTCTCTTATTCAAGGAACATAGTTAGAATGATAAGAAGATGACAATTACATGCCTCTGTTTCAATTTGGATATCCATGACAAAGGGAATTTATGGTCATTGTAACACTAATCAAAATGGTAGGTTGAAGTTTTTCTTCAAATTCTCTAATTACTTGGGTGGCAATGAATTCTTGCTATATACCAATCATTTTCTGTGAAATTGTAATATGATTATTGGTATCACTACCAAAATAATTTGGATCCTATAGGGTTATATTCGAAAGGATGTGTAGGATAAAAGAGTATAAACATACTACTAAATATCCTCGACATTTGGTGATTAATCTTTGATGCTACACATGTGACGCAGATTTACCGTGTGCAGAAATGCAAGTGAACGCGTCGAAGTAGTACAAGCCTTTGTGAGGCCCGAGTCGAACTCAGGGATACGTGAATCGTCGGGGACTCCTACTAACTACTCGCGATCAACTAAGCCGATTAAATAGTTGAGAGTTGTTGTTAAAATTAAAAGAAAATAAAAACAAAACAAAACAAGCAATCGATTAAATGTTGGTTTAATCAATTCAAAAGGAGATCTTTAGGGTTATGATTTCACTACGGGTTTTCATTGTATTAAATTCTATATAGCTACTCAATTTTATCTCTCTATCCGGGTAGTGTCCTGAAATCAGAATTTCCCACTGTCATGGTACAATTCACTACCTATGTCTAGGTCGGTTCCACCATCATAGTAACCTATACCCTAAACTAGGTGCATTAGAAACGACCTCTCGGTATCCACCATTAATCTTACACCACCTTGTTCAAGGGATTTGTCAATTAATGTAAATTCCATCTCTTTTCAACCGTTAATTCTTCTTTCAACGCAATTAAGGGCATTAGGTTATTATTATGGTGATCAAGCATAACAAAATATTGGAGAACACGAATATATTGGATTTAAGAGATAAGATATTAATTACTACTATAAAATCATCATACAATGAATCCCCGGGCTACTCCCAGTCCTAAAGATAAAGGGGATTAGCCCCGCATGTTCATCTCAGAGTACAATGTGGAGAAGAAAAAGGGAAACATGAAGAAAAACGTGATTGAGTGAATAAACCCCTGAACGGAGAAGGTCCAATCGATCCTTGGCGTGGAATCCACGTTCTGCCGCCTTTCGATGGTGGAATTCGTCTTCTTCAGCGTCCGAATCGGCTGGGGCGTGCTCTCGTGTTCCGTCCTTCTCTCCTTTGCTCTTCGGGATGTGTGCAGCAACTAATGACGTAACTCCCCAGTCAAGGGCACTGTCATTAGGTATATCTCCCGAATTAGGTCGCCAATTAATCACAGCCGTCCGATTAAGATTAATCTGAAGCAAACTCATATCTGACGGTGTCGATACCATCGACGCGGGTCGATGGTTTCTTTCGTCTGTGCGCCTGATGTCTTCTTGATACCATCGACGCGGGTCGATGGTATCAACGAACCGGTAGTGATGGTTTTGTCATTTTGTGTCACTGTAGCTCCTCCAGTCGATAGTATCGACATTTTAGTCGATAGTATCGACGCACTTCTCACCAGCAACCTGATGGTATCTCGATACCATCGACATCCCTGTCGATAGTATCGATCTTCTTTTGGTCCTTGCGGTTGGCAGCCTGTGGTCCGGTCGATGGTATCGACCACCGTCGATGGTATCGACGGCAGCAGATACTTGTTTTTCCTGAAATTAACACACAGAACCACATAAATCCACACAAAATATATTCTTTTGATAATTAATGCTAAAAATGCTTAAATAAAGGGAATTTGACACAAAGAAGTAGCATAGACCAAAATGAGTGAATTATGCAACATTAACCATGAAAATGACTAATAAATGCATAAAACACATATCAAACAAGTCTATAAATTCGACTCAAAATCATCGCATCAATATGTCTACGCCTGTCAATGTCAAAACCTGTAAACTTCCATGCCTTTTGAAGTTGACATGAACATAACGTCTTGTACATGTGTCACTATGTCTTTCTACATTTGTAAAGTTGTATGTATGTATGGTTATATAAAAATATATATTTCTTTTAATCTAAATTTGATGAAATATATCAACTTTCATTATGAAATCACTATTTTAGATTAATTCTTATAAAAAATAAGTCAAAGTTCAATTGTAAAATCCTTGAGTTTCCTCAATGTTTCCACAAACTTCCACTTTCACACCTATTGAAGTTAACTCAAATTCGATGTCTTGTTCTATGAGTATAACTAAGGGCATACAGCTAATTGGACTCTAAAAGGTTTAGGAAATTGATTAAATCATTTATGGTCAAACAAAATCAGGCCAATTGTCTGACCAAACTAAATTTGGTCCCCTGATTGAACTGTGTTTAATACTCCAACTGTACCAAGATAATCAATCAACCAGACTGAGCCAGGTCGCCTAACCAAATCAGGCCTATAGGTCAAGATGACTGTGTTAGTTCATGTAACAGAGTGAGTTTTTATATCATTTTTCTATCTCTTACTTTTGTTTCATAAAATTTGTTGGCAAATGTACCCTTAATCATGTCCCCTCACTTATTTGACCAAAATAATTCACAAAATTTCATAGATAATACAAACCCTAATTTCACATTAAGGTGAATTACATGCATTATAATACATAGTCAATTTATGTAGTCAAAGTAAATTTATGTTGTCAACATTCGAATTTCAATCCCAATTTTGTACCATAGTTAGATAATGACATCATGAAGCTCTACCTAAATTTTTACTTTAATTGGATGAATCATTTAAGAGTTATTATCTTTTTAAATAACTCAGATTATTTCATTCTTTAACTACCTTGGGCCTAAGTCCTTTGATTTATTCGCCAAGTGTGACATTCAAATGTCATGCAGCCCATCTATATCTTGGGTGTAGGTCTTAATAAAGGGTGAGTTATGTTGTCCATTCGATCAAGTTGATCATGGATCAAGTGGGAATTTGATGATGGAGGCTTCGTCATCTACCTCCCGCCTTATCCAAATTAGCCAGAAATAGGCTGACAACCAAGACGACCCTCCTTGAATTTATCCTAACCTCCATCTCACATTTCTAGTGGGATATTTATCTCCCTCGTATGCAACTAAGCTCAACGACCCCTCACACTCGCCCCCTTACACTGGGATCGGGGAAACAACCTCCCACAAAACTGTGCCTCTCACTAGCGGTGGTGCCCATTTTAGGGCTTCTCCTCCTATGACTCCTCACTCCTATATAATATTGCCAGTAGCTCCATCCACTCTCCTTTGGCCATAACATCACCTCAATTTGAATCCATCAGAGCCCAAGCACCCTAGCCACCATTGTCACCTTCAACCTCCAACACCTTCTCTGCCCCGCTACCTGAGAGCATCTTCCTCTAATCCTACAACACTATCATCTTAGCCCCACTCTTGGGAAGCTCCGCGGTAACCCCCAATAATACTTGATGCCCCATAACCTTGAATTCACCTACTCACTAGTGACATTCTCCACCACCGTAGGGGAAGGGAACTCCAAAGGGATTTGTCCAGTGGGGCCTTAACGCCAGAGCACATTGCGAGGCTAATCACACTCTCACTCAAGTGTGAGCCCCATAATCTGTGAGACTATGCCTCTCCAGAGTTCTCTCCAGGATTCTTGAACTCATTGCAACAGAGGGAGGAGGGGTCTACATAACATTGACTTGACATGAGGTGGGCCCATCTCGAGTCGCCACATCACCTGAGAGCAAGCTAGCAGAGAAGGAAGGAAGGGCAGACCGTGTGGAGCCAACTTAGCTCAGTCAACCAATCAACAAGTGCCACATCAGTAGGTCGGGTTGAGCTTGTGAGATCTTTGGGTCAATATAAGCTATGAAATCCAATTGGATCTAGTCGTTGATAGAGGTAATTTCTTGACCTAAACATTTAATTAATTAGAAATCTATTAATCTTAGGAATATCTAGAAAATGCTAGGAATATCAAAAAATAGCAAATATATATATATATATGATTTTCATCAAAAAAATACGGGGAATCTGATAATTTTTTTATAATAACATGAATCCATTTCCTTTGTCAAAAATACTGGCCTAAAACATAATGGTCATTCTTATGTCATCTGATTGTGTAATAATGATGATTCATGATTTGTAATTTGATATTTGGGAGATTGAAACCCTAATAGAGTCTCTGATGCTCATACATCACAAAAACGTAATTAGATGATGTCTAATACTTCAAAGAATAATGAAACCCTAATTCTGAGCTTTTCTCTATATTGAACTTTTAAATATTGTTTGTCAACCCTAATCCAGTAATGATCTATTACGAAAAGTATACATGAATTGGGGTTGTAACAGTTGCCATAAGAGAAAATTTTCACACATCATAGACACATGAAAGCTCATTCACCCAATTTTGAGTCTAGTTTCATCCTTGAGTTAGGGATATGAAGGGTGGATGTGACTAGGATAGCATTTTCCATGGGTTTAGCTAAAGTCTCTGAGCTACTTTGCTGGAAATCTCGAGGCTACCTATATGGCAGTATAAGTCTACCAAGATGATACCTTAAGTGCCCCCTACTTCTTGGGAATAACTTAATTAAGGACCTTTTGCATCTATAGATTCTCCCTTTCAACTCCTCTATAGGAAAATTTTCCCTCTCACCTTTATTATATAAATATTTCCCTCTCATCTCTATCATATAAGGTTAGGAAAAGAGTCACTCTATTTAGAAGTCCTAAGGACCATCTGATAAGGATTATTAGGGTATCCTCCACAAATTATAACACTAAGATCATGAATAATTAATAAGAAGAATAATGAAATACTATATGACAAAAAAATTATATGCCTAATATATTTCACCTAATTTTAGGGTGCCTCCAAAGACCCGTAACTCTAAGGCTTCTGAGGAATCATCCTCTAAGAAGAGGAAAGAACCCGAATCTCCCGGATAACTTAATTACAAGAAAATATTTAGGGATATGTGGGAATAATAAAAGAAAGTCCTCCTAGACTTCATGGATACCATTGCCCTAAAAGGAACCCCTGAACCCAACTCATCTAGGAAGAAGGAAGTAACCATACTAGACTTCATAAACTTAACCATGATACCTTTTTGGGGGAAGACTAGCCTAAGGTGATGGATAAGGCTAAAGCCTAGACCCTGTCTGTGGAAAACACCTTTTGTACCATAGAAGTACCCCATGAAAAGAAGGTCATATTTTCCACGCATCTGCTTAAAGGAGGGGAAAAGATCTGGTGGGAAAACTATGGTGGGAATAGGGGAAAAGATGTGGATAGGATGGAATAGGAATCCTTTAAAACCCTCTTCACTAACCTTTTATGCCTATAGCTGAGAGGAAGAGGAAGGAGAGGATGTATATTGAGCCTAAGTAGGGCAGTCTGTAAGGATGCATGATCACCCCCCCCCCCCACTAAAAATATTGAAGAATTTACATCCATTCCAAACACACTCAAAGGTATGTTAGAATAGGTATAAATTTTCCAAATTTATTATAATGGTATGCAAAAGACAAAAGTGTAGCAGCAGAGTAACAATAATGACTATATTCAATTTTCACAAAATATTACAAAAGTACATCATAATATCCCATAAGGGTTTACATGTATCACTCAACATAAGGATATAGTAGAGGGAAATATAAGCCATAAAAACTTTGTCGCCAAGATTTAACTCCCTAAGCTAGTTCAAAACTTTATGCCTTATCATCCAAGTCATTCACCTAGGGTTGGATGCATACCCCAGTAAGAATAGAAAATAGATGACATCAGCAAAGGCTAGTATGTGCATACTAAATAGGAAAAGTGAGCTATATAAGGAATAAAGGACAACAAATATAAAAGGCTTCCCATAGAAAGGATAAGGACCACAAAAATGGGTATCAAGAGAAAAGGAATTGAAATCATATGATAACAAAAGAATACTTACAATTAATAAAACATAAAGATTGTGCCACACAAGCACATGTAAAGAATTAGGACACACAACTCATATAATCAATTTGCATGCATGTGAGATAAACATATACCTAGAACAATATAAACACAAAGGTGGCCAAGTCTCATAAACTTGAAACCTAATAGAGAAAGGAATATTGCCAATCTCCCAAATATATAAAACATGGGCCAAGAATCACGCATCTTGCCCTAGGTAAGAGATTCTTTTCCATCCCAAATGAGCAGGAAATATCACATCTGCTCAGAAGAAAATAACACATCTGCCTAAACAATCAATGCAATTACACTACTCTAGTGCTACTGAATCACATAGCATGTTAAATGTAGAGGCAAGTAGAAAGTATAATCAGAATATATAAACTAGTCACCACATAAGTGACCAACATATACATCCACCTCATAAGTGGGCAAAAGACATCACATATCATCTTTTAGAGTTCCATCATGAACAAAGCATAAGATAAGAGTTCAAAAGAATATCCATGATCACATGATCAATATCAAATAAGGTAGTTCACATGAACCATGCTTTTCAAAATAAATTACATTGTGTATAGGCTAATGTCCATAGGACAAAGAGAATGCATAAGCATAGGTGAATTGCTCAACATAGAAGAATAGGGGATACATCATACCTCAACTTCAGAGTCTAAACAGTCCAAGTCAGTCTTAGATCCAAGCCTAGAATTCCAAAGAACCTATAGGGAAGGTGAACATGTCCAATAAGTAAGGTTCCCAAGCTTAGAGAGGTTGGGTTCTCCACCAAAGCTCCTATCTCGAGCAAGAAGCACCTTCTCCACTTTAGAGGTGAAAAACTGATAAATGTGTTTTCATCATTTTTATTTACATCCTTTTAAGATTTTTTTGTTATTTATTTTCTTAGTTTTATAATTAATTGCATTATATTATATTTTCTCTTTAAGTAAAATTTTAGTTGTATTTTTTTGAATTTTGCAGGAAATGGGATAAATATTATTGGAATATAATTGCACAATTTGCAACAAACCTGGAATTGATGTATACCCGTCACTAAAAGTGCCATAACTCTTGCATACAAAGTCCAAATTGAGTGTACAAGTATTCATTGGAAAGGAAATTTAATTTCCCAAAAGAAGAAAATCATATTATTTTGACGTTTTTATTCTATTGAAGGGAGAGAAATACGTTCAAAAATACTGCTTCGGGAATCTGCATTGAAGACAGTTACATGGTCAAGACAATTAAAGTCAATCAAATTTCTATTGACCAGATCTAGAAAATTCAAAAGGACGGCTATCTCTCTTACCCCCCCCCCCTTTTTCCCCTCTTTTGAGGGAAGCCTACCCCATCCTTCTCCTATAAAAGGAGGGGGGTTCTCCATCTTTCTGATCATCTTTTGTATCATTCTTGTATGGGATTTCTGAGTAATCTTTCTTGTGTTCTTATGTTATTGTGTTCTATTCATCAATAAAGTTTGGTTTTTGCAAGCTAAGTGTTCTTTTCAATTATTGTTCTTACTTTGATTGTTTAGATCTAGTTTATTTCTTCTTCTTCTTCTCTTCTGTGGACTGGAGCAAGGGATTAAGCGTCGGCCATTTCATTGTCTCTAGCCTAAGGAACTATCCTTTAGTAAGACTAGACTATGGCTAGAACTCTTCTTCCCTCCGTCTCCCTTTTCTCTACAAGTGTGAGTGAGTAGTTCCCTATCGAGGCAAGGGGAATAACCCCTTAGCCATGGCTTTATCTACTTTTAGGTTTGATAACTAACTGATCTATCAAAGTAATTAATTGGTTTGATCAAAAGTTAATCTGGATGGATATGACCGTGGAAGTTCAGATTAAGAACAACAAACCCAATCACATAGGATTTTTGAAATGACTGTGGATCTTCTTCTTTTAGGTTAATGAACTTATAAACATGGGCACCAGGACCAATGGGCTCATGTAGAGTTCATCTTTAGTGGATTTTCATTAATTCACTTGCCTTCATTGAATCTATTATTTTTAAGGATTAGTTTGTTTTTTCCTAGTCTAAGGCGGTGAAAGCCCCTAAAGCCTCAATTCTCATCTCTTGATTCCAATCACTGCTTGTTTTGCTTCCTTTAATTCCTAGTCTTTTCATTCATAATAGTTTTCTTGTGCTAATAACAATCTTGATTTTCCTTGTTACACGGCAAATTTATATTCTTGTTAAGTGCATTTTCATTCCTACAATTCTTTCTTAAGTGTTAATCATCAACCCCCAAACTCGAAATTTAATTTCTGTCCCAAATATGAAAATACCAAAAATAAACAACAAAGTTCTTCAAAAATAATTGGGTTTAGATTTAACATTCTTAAAAATATTGTCCTTTAGGATCGACCCTTTCTATACTAACCTTAATCAGAAAGTTGAAAAAGGATTAAACTCTAGGATAATTATCTTAGTGACTGTAGTGTACTTCGACACATGAACAATTTGGCACCATTTCTGGGGACAACAGATTGTTTTTTCAAACCCCAAAAACTTTTTAATTTTTTTTCATTTTCTTATGCCTTCCGAGTAACATTCTAAAAATGCTACTCCTCCTTCTTCCGAGTTTCCATTCCGGTAGTCCATTTTTTCTATACACAATTAACTATTTATTTGTTCATGCGATGTTCGAACGCTGAATTTCAATCGTTTGATCCAGAAATAGATACAACCTTTCATCATCTAAACCATCAAAACCAAATTAGAATGGACAAAGAAGAAGTTACCCTTAGGATCAACCAAGCTCTTGCAGCTCAAAGAGAGATCATTCAAGCCGAGCAAGCGGAAAGAGAAGATGCCTTGCGAGCAGCCTACATGGCTGAACAAGAAATCGTAGAGGTTGATAGGAGGGAAGCTGAAAGACGAAAACAACTAAAAGATATTTATGTTCCCAAAATTGCCTATGCACAACATCCGATCGTACCTCTTGACATCCTTACCCCTCAATTTGAAATCCAAACCCAATGGATCACCATGATCCAAGAGAACCCTTTTTCTGGCAACAATGGAGAAAGTTTCTAGGACCACCTCCAGAGGTTCATTGACCTTTGTTTTTTGAACAAACTTCCAGGTGTTTCAGGAGATGCAATCTATCTTAGATTGTTCAAATACTCCCTCACCGGACAAGCTAGCAGTTGGTACAACACCATTGAAAGTGAGGACCAAGTTACAACCTAGGAAGTCCTACAAAACAAATTTCTTGAAAAATTCTACCCCCCTTCTCTCACTTATAAAATTATGGGACAAATCACCCACTTCTCTAAGTCACCAGGTGAATCTTTAGGTGAAGCTTGGGAAAGGTTCAAAGACTTGCTTATAAAATGCCCCCATCATGACATCTCCCAAAGCCCAACTTGTTAAAATCTTTTATCGTGGTGTTGACAATGACACCAAGTTCTTTCTTGATTCCTCATCTGGAGGAAATTTCATGCATCAAAGCCTAACTAGTACATGGTAAGTAGAGTCAAACATGCTTCCAAAACAACACAAGGGCTAGACGGGGAGTAGGTGGAGTCCTTAAGGTAGATAAAGCTGAAGTTGATCCTGATATCCAAAGCATAGCAGAAAGCCTTAAGTTAAATGCTCTAAAACAAGATCATTTAGAGTCATCCTTAGGAGCCTATAGCGAGCTACCTCAACAAATAAAATCTATAGATTCTCTTTGTGGCATCTTCCAAGGATACGATCACACCCATCCACTGTCAATACCTTTACAACACCCCCATGCAACCGGAATTGGGACAGTAATTAGAGTACCTCAACTCAATTCATACCATATCGGGTCAAGGCTATTACAATCCCAACCAAACTAGGAACCATCCTGGCTTCCAATATGGGAATGCTTCTGGTGCTGAAAATTCTAGCCAACTCCAGTACTAACAAAGGCCTCCCTATACTCAATCCAATAACCGACCACCACCTGGCTTCCCATACAACAATCAAAGAAATTTTGGGAACCAAGGCAATCATAGAAGCAACTACCAAAATCGACCATCATACCAAGGACAACAATTCTAAAACTTGAATCTCCCGTCGCAAAATCTAATCAACCACCACCTTCTCAACCTCCGTAAAATATTCCCACTCCTCCTCCCTCGAATGATGAAAGGATAGCCACACTAGAACAAATCATCATAGCCCAACAAGATCATTAAAAGGAAATTGATGCTCAGTTTTCTTGCCTTTTGCCCAACAGAAACCTTCTACCGACACTTTTATTGGGCAGCTTGAACCCAACCCAGGCATATAGAACAACTTAAGGTTGTTACTACCAGATCCGGCCTTACCACAAAAGAAGAAGGAAGTCCCCCCATATATTTTGACCAAGGGGGTGACAAAGACGTTGTTGTTGTCCCTCACGCACTGAGATCACCTTCCCCACAAGAAGAGAGTCATGTATATAAGTCGTGTGTACATTTTGTCGGTCGGCTAAAGTATACCCAATTAGACTCTAGGTTCAACAAATTCAAGGAAATTATGTGAAAGTCATGCGTCAACATCCCGCTTTTGGATGCTATGACGGATCTACCTGATTGGAAAAAATTCTTCAAAGCCCTTCTAAACTGTAAGCGCACTATTAAAGAATATGAAATGGTAAAATTGGCTAGAACTATATCAGACATCATCCAAAGTAAAACGTCAAAGAAACGCAAAGACCCAAGATCTTTCGGGATCACTTGTTCTATCAGGGACTCTACCAGCCATTCGGGCCTAGCTGATCTTAGAGCTAGTGTGTCCATCATCCCTTTGAGCATGTGTAGAAGGTTCGGTCTCACTGATGCTAGACCCACTACGATGCATATTCAACTAGTAGACTCTTCCATTACCAAGCCTCTTGGTATTATTGATGATGTGCCAGTCAAGGTCGGAAATTTCTATATCCCTTGTGACTTTGTGGTACTTGATATAAAAGAAGACACTCGCTACCCCCTCATCTTTGGTTGGCCATTCCTCGCCATATCCAGGGCCCTCATCGACATTGAGGAAGGACTCCACACACTACGAGTGGGAATAGAGTTCATAAATTTTCAAGCCTCTGGGTGTAGCATGAAGTACACCCAGGAGGAAAAGTCTATTTCCTTGAATGCATGGATCAGTTCAATAAGATGCAACAATGTTTCCATAATTCTGAACCACCACATGTGACTGAAACCCAAATTTCTCTGATGGACAATCAAGTTGCTATTCAAATTGCCCTAGTCAGCCCTATCAAGATGAACATTTACCCACCCACTATTCATGTTGTGGGCACCACCAACATCACCACTCAAGAAGTTCCCCTCCCACAACCCCCTCACCCATCTATGACCATACCCATTTCCTCTCCTCCCTCTCTCTTTGAGGCACCACTCTATAATAATTACCAAACACCTTATGAGCCACCACTTCATATCACTACCCAAGAAGTGCAACCAAATGTCATGGATGGATACTCCAACTATCATCCCTTCATCCCAACCCCCATTGACATTAGTGGACAACATACGATCGAACAACTACAATTCAGTCAAAACAATGTTGCTTATAATAATTATCCTTATACAAATGAGATTCCATGTGACTACTCTCCACCACATGTCAAACCATGGGGACCTAACCATCTTGATTTCAATTTTTGTCCTTGGTATACTGATGTACGCCAAGCCATCCAGGATACATTTTAAGACACACAGGCAAAGATGATGGGGTGGTTCTAAGGGAATCAACTAAGTCACTGTCACAACCATGCCTCCTCCTCCGCTCCTCCACCGCCTTACTATCCGCCACCTCCGTGATCTTCATCCCTCCATCTCAGGTTTGGGGTTTTCTCGGGACAAGCAAAAAGTCTATCTGGGGTGGGGTGGGTGGTACGTGATCCACCCTCTATCTTCCCTTATTAGCTTTATTTTCCCTTTTCATCATTTTTCATGTTTCCAATTTGAATAGATGTTTATCATTTTACCCCCTTACATTTAGTAAAATTTTATAATTTTTTTTTAAAATGTCCATGTCTGAAACTACTGTGTCACCTAGGACCCCTAAATAACATCACTCCTTGGAATAGTTGGCAAGTCACAAGGAATCGATTAGAACCAAGCATAATGTTTCCCTATAATTAAGCAATGGATTATCTTGTTATAAAATTTGTATGATAAGATTTATAAGAATAATCTAACTAGAGCAATGACACTCTCTAATAAATATATATGAAAAACAAATGTTGGAAGTTATAAACACAAGAGCATTTCTTCATTCCTTTTATTTTCTTCTAAAAAAGAGAAGCAAAGAATCACCACCGGACAAAAATCAAGTCTGGGGTGACATGCTTCCCAAAATAAAAACTCCATACCCCCACAAAGGGGCGTACCATCAAAAGATGTCAAAAGTTTACATGAAAAAAAATTGTGACCAATGTAGCCACAACTCCATAAATTCATATCCCAACTTGAATAGAGGAGGGATCAATATTTTTTTATCACTTCCATCTTTGTTTTCACACTCCCAAATTCATCATGTTATTGTGCAACAACTTTATAAAAAAATAATAAAATTGAGAGTGTCAAAGTGAAAGTAAGATGAAGCCTATTTTTCTACAAAATCTCATTTTTAAAGCAAGATGTGATAATTGTTTGATAGGGAATATAGAACTTTATGCTACGTGGTTCTAGGAGATTGGGACACTTGGCCAAAAAAATTGAAAGAAAGGACTATAATGATGTTATTAAGGTGAGGATGACATTTTAGAAGTATAAATTAGAGTTTATTTGTAATCTAATTTGCTTGAGAACAAGCAAAGATTCAAGTCTGGGGTATTTTGATAAATGTGTTTTCATCATTTTTATTTACATCCTTTTAGGATTATTTTGTTATTTATTTTCTTAGTTTTATAATTAATTACATTATATTATATTTTCTATTTAAGTAGAATTTTAATTATATTTTCTTGGATGGCTCCCTCTCTATTATCCCCCCCTTTTTCCCTTCTTTTGAGAGAAGCCTACCCCATCCTTCTCCTATAAAAGGAGGGGGGTTCTCCATCTTTCAGATCCTCTTTTGTATCATTCTTGTATGAGATTTCTGAGTAATCTTTCTTGTGTTCTTATGTTATTATGTTCTATTCATCAATAAAGTTTGGTTTTTGTAAGCGAAGTGTTCCTTTCAATTATTGTTCTTACTTTTCTCATTTAGATCTTGTTTATTTCTTCTGATTCTTCTCTTCTGTGGACTGGAGCAAGGGATTAAACATCGACCATTTCATTGTCTCTAGCCTAAGGAACTATCCTTTAGTAAGACTAGACTATGGCTAGAACTCTTCTTCCCTCTGTCTCCCTTTTCTCCACAAGTATGAGTGAGTAGCTCCCTATCAAGGCAAGGGAAATAACCCCTTAGCCATGGCTTTATCGACTTCCTTAGAATGATCCTAGATGGCTTTTGGTTTTGATAACTAATTGATCTATCAAAGTAATTAATTGGTTTGATCAAAAGTTAATCTGGATGGATATGACTGTAGAAGTTCAGATTTAGAATACCAACCCCAATCGCATAAGAGTTTTCAAATGACTGTAAATCTTCTTATTTTAGGTTGATGAACTAGGAAACATGAGCACCAAGACCAATGGGCTCATGTGGAGTTCATCTTTAGTGAATTTTCATTAATTCACTTTCCTTCATCGAATCTATTATTTTTAAGGATTAGTTTGTTTTTGCCT
This sequence comes from Alisma plantago-aquatica, assembly GCA_963693085.1. NCBI lineage: Eukaryota > Viridiplantae > Streptophyta > Magnoliopsida > Alismatales > Alismataceae > Alisma > Alisma plantago-aquatica. The sequence goes on along the minus strand of OY856413.1, from coordinate 711,321,100 downwards.
AGGTTAAGGTGGTGAAAGCCCCTAAAGCCTCGATTCCCATCTCATGATTCCAATCACCGCTTGTTTTGCTTCCTTTAATTCCCAATCTTTTCATTCATAATAGTTTTCTTATGCTAACAACAATCTTGATTTTCCTTGTGATCGGGCGAATTTATATTCTTGTTAAGTACATTTTCATTCCTACAATTCTTTCTTAAGTGTTAATCATCAACCCCCAAACTCGACATTTACTTTCTGTCCCAAATCTAAAAATACCAAAAATAAATAACAAAGTTCTTAAAAAAACAATTGGGTTTAGATTTAAAATTCTTAAAAATGTTGTCCTTTGGGATTGACCCTTTCTATACTAACCTTAAACGCAAAGTTGAAAAAGGATTAAAATCTAGGATAATTATCTTAGTGATTGTAGTGCACTTCAACGCATTAACAAAAACCCTAAAAAAATAACATGGAGATGAGGTGTTTATGGGTTCTAGGTGGGGTTTCACCATGGAAGGCCATGGTTCCGACCTAGAGGAAGGTAGAAGGAAGACTAACAACATGAAAATAGGTAAGGAAAGGAGGATACTTACTACTTTTGGTCAAAATCACCAAGGAGGATCTTAAGAAATTCTAAATACAGAAATTTGGAACCCTAAGAGACTTCTTCACCAAGGTAGGCACCATCTTTTACCTTGGGACAAAAACTTTGTTTCCAAACATAGAAGGGATGATGATCTAAGCTGGGGGAAAGATAAGGAGAGGATTTCTTCTTAGATTGGTAGGTGGGAAGGGATAGGCATGACTTTATAAAGAAGGGGGCAATCATGAGGTGTCTATGGGACTTTCCATGTGTCCTTAGGCTAAGGCTTCATGGCCATGCAAGGGAATAGCTCATAGAGACTTCTTATATATCCAAGGCTGTTGCTAAATCTCATGGAGGCTTATAAGCCATCCCCACCATCCTCGAATCAAACAAATGACCCCATTGGTTGATAGCTTTTAAAGATAAGCTCATTTATAAAGAGGGCAATCCCTATAATGCCCTTGGAAAGAAACACCTTCAAACTAAGGTGCAACTAGGAGACATATGGTTCAAAAACTCGATAATGGTAAGGGAATATATGGTTATTATAATACATGTGATAATTTGCAAAGAAAACCTCCCAATTGGGTAAATTTTAGAAAAGTCCAAAATGTACCTAAAATTGCATACCTTCCACAAACAACATCCAAATTGGACCAAAATTCATCCACAAGTTATCTTTGATGTGTTGAATATAAGTTTTCCATTATTTCCATATTTTGAAGTTATATAATAACATTATTCATTGGTTATGCCTTTTAGTCATTTTCTCTCTCCTAAACTTATCCTAATATTTCAAGATGGTCCATATTAGATGAAATTTGACATGTAGGCTAATTTTGATATGTAGATTTCAAATTTAAAGTTTGTTTCCACTTTTGAGACTTATTTTTATGAGATATGTCATATGGCTCGTTAACGGCCCATTATCTAAATTATTCATCTAAATAAGTTCCTTATCTTCATATTATCACCAAAATGAGTTATGTGGCATATTTTATGTATCCATTATAAACCTAAGATTAATGTTAGAACATTAGGTTAAATTAAAGTGATCTATACCTACATTAGCTCATTGGGGTTATACTAAACATCTATATAGGTCTAACCTTCAACCTTGTTTGGCTAAGTCCAAAATGTCAACTTATAGACCCTGGGTCTGAGATCTGGTATGTTACAACACACCACCCCTTAAAGGGATTTCATCCTCAAAATCAAAACATCCACATATAAGAAAACAAATTATTCACCACCCCTTAAAGGATTCATCTTATTAATTCAAAACTATTCTTTAGGTATAAAAGGTTCAACTACACTTCCTTACATCCAACTACATAAGCATCATGCAAAAAAAAAGAAACATAACTTGTAAAGACTGACTATGAACTATGGGTTAACTTTCTCTTGTCCATCCTCAAATAAGTCTTTACACCTGGGAGACTATTTCAACATATTAGGGTCCCTAAAGATAAATCATATAGATGTTTAAGGCTACTATTGCCTAAAAGCATGCTATTTTGAACAATTCATATCAGCTTAGGCAGGCCGATATCATATGGATTTAGGAATCCTTGTAAATCGAGCTAGTGCTGCAGAGGAAAATCTTGCCAGCACCCGAACCCTGATCCTTTCTAGACACCTTTGCTTTCAACTTCATGTCCTAGTAGATGCCTAAAGGCCAAGCTAAACCACCTCAAGTTACTATGGTTACTTAGGCATCTTTTAGTTGTAAGTATTTTAGGGATCTATTCATCATTATTCTAATGTGAAACTATAGGATCCTAAATAAACCCTTCATCATCTATAGATCAACTCTAGGGTAAACATGTCACTTAAAGGTAAGGCATGTATTCTAACTAGGGATACAAAATTGAAATAGTCAGATTCCTACTACCATGGGCTCTGATACCATGTCGTAAGGAGGCGGGATCACCCCCTTACTATTTTTTTTTGAAGAATTAACATACATTCCAAACACACTCAAAGGTATGTTGAAATAGGTATAAATCTTCCAAATTTATTATAATGGTATGCAAAAGACCAAAGTGTAGAAGTAGAGTAAAAATAATGACTATATTCAATTTTCACAAAAGATTACAAAAGTACATCATAATATCCCATAATGGTTTACATGTATCACTCTACATAAGGATCTAGTAGAGGGAAATCTCAACCATAACAACTTTGTCTCCAAGATTTAACTCCTTAAGCTAGTCCAAAACTTCATGCCTTATCATCCAAGTCCTTCACCTAGGGTTGGAAGTATACCCCAGCAAGAAGAGAAAACATCAACAAAGGCAGGTATGTGCATACTAAATAGGAAAATTGAGCTATATATGGAATAAAGGACAAAAAATATAAAAGGGTTCCCATAGAAAGGATAAGGACTACCCAAATTGGTATTAAGAGAAAAGGAATTGAAATCATATGATAACAAAAGAATACTTGTAATTAATAAAACATAAAGATTGCGCCACACAAGCACATGTAAAGAATTAGGACACACACCCCATATCATCAACCTGCATGCATGTGAGATAAACATAGCCCTAGAACAATATAAACACAAAGGTGAACAAGTCTCATAAACTTGAAACCTAATAGAGAAAGGAGTATTGTCAATCTCCCAAATATATAAAACATGGGCCAAGAATCACATAGCTTGCCCTGGGTATGAAATTCCTTTCCATCCCAAAAGAGCAAGAAATATCACATCTGCTTGGCAGGAAATAACACATCTGCCATAAAAAACCAATGCAATTAAACTACTCTAGTGATACTGAGTCACATAGCATGTTAAATGTAGAGACAAGTAGAAATTATAGTTAGAATATATAAACTAGTCACCACATAAGTGACCAACATATACATCCACCTCATAAGTGGGAAAAAGACATCACATGTCATCTTTTAGAGTTCCATCGTGAATAAATCATAACATAAGAGTTCAAAAGAATATCAATGATCACATTATCAATATCAAATAAGGTAGTTCACATTAACCATGCTTTTACAAAGAAAAGACATTGTGTATAGGCTAATGTCCATAGGACAAAGAGAATGAATAAGCATAGGTGAATTGCTCAACATAGAAGAATAGGGGATACATCATACCTCAACTTTAGAGTCTAAATAGTCCAAGTCAGTCCTAGATCCTAGCCTAGGTCTCCAAAGAATCTATAGCAAAGGTGGACAGGTCTAATAAGTAAGGTTCCCAAGCTTAGAGAGGTTGGGTTCTTCAACAAAGCTCTATCTCAAGAGAGGTTGGGTTCTAGGTGGGGTTTCACCATGGAAGGCCATGGTTTCGACCTAGAGGAAAGTGAAAGGAAGACTAAAACATGAAACTATGGAAGGAAAGGATGATACTTACTAGTTTTGGTCAAAATCACCAAGGAGGAGCTTAAGAAATCCTAAATAGAGAAATTTGGAACCCTATGAGCCTTCTTCACCAAGGTAGGCACCCTCTTTTACCTTGGGTCAACAACTTCATGGCCAAACATAGAAGGGATGATGCTCTAATCTGGGGGAAAGAGATGAAGAGGATTGCTTCTTGGATTGGGAGGTGGGAAGGGGTAGGCATGGCTTTATAAAGAAGGGGGCAAGCATGAGGTGTCTATGGGACTTTCCATGTGTCCTTAGGCTAAGGCTTCATAGCCATGCAAGAGGACATCTCATAGAGACTTATTGTATATCCAAGGTCAGTCCTAAAAGCCCATGGAGGCTTCTAGGCCATCCCCACTGTCCTCCAATCAAAGAAATAACCCCATTGGTTGATAGCTTTTAAAGATAAGCTCATTTATAAAGAGGGTAATCCCTATAATGCTCTTGGAAAGAAACACCTTCAAACCAAGGTGAAACTAGGAACCCTATGGTAAAAAAACTCGATAATGGTAAGGGAATATATAAGGATTATAATGCATGTGACAATTTGCAAAGAAACCTCCCAATTGGGTAAATTGTAGAAAAGTCCAGAATGCACCTAAAATTGGATAACTTGCAAAAACAACATCCAAATTGGACCGAACTTCATCCACAAGTTATATTTGATGTGTTGAATATGAATTTTCCATTATTTCCATGTTTTGAAGTTATATAATCACATTATTCATTACTTATGCCTTTTACTAAACTTATCATAATATTTCAAGGTTGTCAAAATTAGATGAAATTTGACATGTAGGCTGATATTGATATGTATATTTCAAATCTAAAGTTTGTTCCCACTTTTGAGACTTATTTTTATGAGATATGTCATATGGCCCGTTAATGGCCCATTATCTAAATTATTCATCCATTTAAGTTCCTTATCTTCATATTACCACCAAAATGAGTTATGTGGCATATTTTATGTATCCATTATAAACCTAAATTAATGTTAGAACATTAGGTTACATTAAGGTGATCTATACATGCATTAGCTCATTGGGGTTATACTAAACATATATTTAGGTCTAACATTCAACCTTGTTTGGCAAAGTCCAAAATGTCAACTTCCAAGGTTGGGTCTGAGATCTAGTTTGTTACATAGTCTCTCGGTGGCTGACTACACCCAGAAGTTTAGGCTTCTGGAGCGTTATGCACCTATTAAGACTGAAGATCATCTCATGGAGCACTATGTTGACTTCCTAGATGCTCACCTGAAAACCCTAATCATTGCCTCTTGTCCTAACAACATAGATGAAGACCTAGATATGGACTATAAGTAGGAAAGGGAACAGGGTTTGCAGAAGCCTTCCAACATGGGATACCTAGGGTTGACCACCACTGAGGAGGATAAGTCTAGGAAGTTCCACCCCAGCCATAATAACAAGGGATCAGGAAAAGGAGGAGGTTCAAGTAACGAAGGACAAAAAAACCAATATAACCAGTATAGGACAACTCATCCCAAGTGCGAGACTTGTGGGCGATTCCATGGTGGAGTATGTCATCATCCCAAGCCGGTCTGCTATAACTGCATGAAGGAGGGCCATTTCATCGCCAAGTGCCCAACTCAATCCATCAGTGGCAATCCTATAGCAGGTGCTCCACCCCCTTTGGGACACTGCAATGCAGAGTATCCACAGTGACGGAAGAGGAAGCTAAGGAAAATCCCAACCAACTTGTCGAAGGTAACATTAATTCTTTTCATATATCTAATATCTTGATCAATGCCTTCAAATTATTCATAACATAATTATCACGTGTAGGTATTGTATTCTTAAATGATCATCAAGTTAAAGCTTTATTCGATTATGGATCAACAAACACATTCATTTCTCAAAATATGGCATCTATGTTACACCTGCATATAAGGGACTTGGGATATATTCTTGATGTGTCAACTCCTAGTGGTAAAATACTCACTACATTACCAAAAATTGATGCCCTATCTCTAAAATTCAAAAAGCATGACATGCCCTTTGAATTCATCCTCTTAGCTATGGAAGACTTCAAATTTTATACTTGGTATGGATTGGCTATACAAGTATCATGCTCAGATTGACTGTAGAAACAAGATGGTAGTCCTCTGTCAACCTCATTGTTGTCCTGTGGAGATCCCTAGCGGGAGCAGATTCAGTAGTAATATTATAATTTCCTCTCTTAAAGTTAAAAAGATCATTTCTAAAGGATGTAAAGTCTTACTCGCATTAGTCTCAGAGACCAGTCCTAGTAGAGGGCCTGTAGAAATACTAGAGGTGGTACATGACTTTCTTGATGTATTTCTAGAGGAGCTTCTTGGGCTACCTCCAAATAGAGACATTGAGTTCTCCATAGATATTCTTCCTAGAACCACTCCAATTTTTAGGGTAGCATATAAGATGGCTCCTGCTGAGCTTATGGAGTTGAATAAATGGACACAAAAAAATCTCAAAAAAGGTTTTATCCATCCTAGTGTTTCCCCTTGGGGTGCACCTATTCTTTTTATAAAAAAGAAAGACAATTCTATGTATATGTGTATTGACTACCACATGTTGAACCAGGCCACTATTAAAAATAAGTATCCCCTTCCTCACATTGATGACCACTTTGATCAGCTTTGTACTGCCAAAGTTTTCTCAAAACTTGATCTTAGTTATGTCTACCATCAACTTAAAGTCAAAGATTTTGATATTTATAAAATTTCTTCTCGAACTAGTTATGGGCATTAAGAATTTCTAGTAATGCCATTCGGGTTGAATAACACACCTAGCATATTTATGAATATGATGAACAAAGTCTTCCAAGCATATCTTGATGAGTTTGTGGTCATCTTCATTGATGATATTCTAATCTATTATGACTCTATGGAAAAGCACCGTGAGCACTTGAAGGTAGTTCTTGAAGTCCTTCGAGCTCAAAAATTTTACGGCAAGCTCTATAAATGTGAATTCCAAATTGATAAAGTCATGTTTCTTGGTCATGTCATTTCTGGGGGTAACATATCTATTGATCCTACCAAAGTATCCGTTGTTGTTGATTGGCAACCTCCTCGAAATCCTTCTGAAATTCAGAGCTTCTTGGGATTAGTTGGATATTATCATCACTTCATTCCAAATTTCTCCAAATTTGCACTTCCTATGACTGAGCTTACTCAAAAAGATGAACATTTCATCTGGTCATCTGTTTGTAAGTCCAGTTTCCAGCAATTAAAGCAAAAATTGACATCCACTCCTGTTCTAGTTCTACCTTCTAGCAATGAAGGATTTGTGATCTTCACTAATGCTTCAATAAATGGGTTAGGATGTGTCTTACAATAGCACAGAAAGGTGGTGTTCTGTGAATCCAGACAACTAAAATCCAATGAACTTAACTATCCCACACATGATTTGGAATTAGTTAAAATCATCCATGCTCTCAAAATTTGGAGGCACTACCTATACAGGGCGACATTTGATATCTTCACCGACAATAAAATCATGAAGTACATGCTGACTCAAAAAGACTTGAACTTGCATCATATTCGATGGATTGAGTATTTGAAAGACTAGGATTTCACTATTGGCTACCATCTATGAAATGCTAATGTAGTTGTTGATGCCCTTAGTAGAAAAAGGGAAGTATGTGCATCTTTATCTAATCCTGAGTGGAGGAACATGGAAGATCTAGTGGGCTAGAAGACCCAGTTTTGTCTAATCATCTCTAGGTTAATAACATCCCTATCATGTCTGGTCCTTAGTCTGAACTTCTGAAGGCATAGAAAGCTAGTCCTTATCTTGTAGAGCTCTCATCTCTCTTGTCAAAGCCTCAAACACATCTATTTGTGGGTCTTGATGGTGGTTTGTGATATAAGAATCATATGTGGGTTCCTGAGAAGTCAGTTGTGAAGACAAAGATTCTCAATGAGGCACATGGATCAAAGTGCATAGTTCATCTCAGCACCACTAATAAGTATAAAGACCTACAATGTCAGTTCTGGTGGAGGAGCATGTAGGCATGATATTACTGAATTCATATCTAGATGTCTGACATGCCAGAGAATCAAAGCAAAGCTCCAGAGGCAAGGTGGTATACTACAACCCTTTGAAATCCTAGAATGCAAATGGGAACACATCAGCATGGATTTCGTGGTGGGGCTACCATGACCAGAACGGGATACGATGCTACATGGGTTATAGTGGATCGTCTCATGAAGTCAATTCACTTTCTCCCTATGAAGACTACTTCCAAATTATTTGAGCTAGACAATCTCTATATACATGAGATAGTACATCTACATGGAGTCCGAACATCCATTTTCTCAGACACGGACCCAAAGTTCACTTCAAAACTATGGAAACATGTTCAAGAAGAACTGGGCACCAAATTGAACTTCAGTATAACCTACCATCCGTAGATAGACGGGCAGTCAGAACACACAGTACAAATTTTGGAGGATCTTCTGTGAGCTTGTGTTCTTGATTGGGAAGGCTCCTAGGACCACTATTTTCCTTTATATGAGTTTTCATATAATAATAGTTGTCGAGCGAGTATTGGGATGCCTCCCAATGAAGCTCTCTATGGACAACCCTATAGATATCCTCTACATTGGGATGATGCTAGGGAGCACACCTTGATGAAGTATGAGGAGATGCAGTTGTATACAGACAAAGTTACACTGATTAGGAAAAGGATGTAGGATGCATATGATAGGAAGAAATCTTATGCAAATGCTCACTGATAGGAAGGCCATTCAAGGAAGATGATCATGTTTTTCTGAAGATCAGACCTATCTGATCCTTGGTAAAGAATAAGGGAAAGTTTGGCCCTTGGTATGTTGGACCCTTCTAGATCTTAGAAAGGGTTGGTGAATGTTCTTATCATCTTGATTTGCCACCACAATATAGTTTCCCTGAACAATGTCTTTCATGTATCAAATTTGAAGCCCTATGTCAAAGACCCCATTCTGAATCATGAGACTCTAGAGTTGAAGGATGATCTAACTTATGTTGAATCCCCTGTCAGAATTCTTGATTCCAAGACAAAGGATCTTTGCAGTAATCGGCACATAGATATGGTGAAAGTTCTTTGGAGCCACCATGATCACTCTAACACCACATGGGAGCTCAAGTCTGAGATCGAGCAGAAATATCCACATCTCTTCCATGTTGTATGAATTTTGAGGACAACATTCTTAAAAAGGAGGAGAGAATATAACATAGTGAGTTTTTATATCACTTTTCTCTCTCTTAATTTTGTCTCATTAAATTTTTTGAAAAATGTACCCTCAATCATCTCCCTCACTTCTTCAACAAAAATACTTCACAAAATTTCAAAGATGATACAAACCCTAATTTCACATAAAGGAGAATTAAATGCATTATGATACATAGTAAATTTATGTAGTAAACATTCAAATTTCAATCCCAATTTCATACCATAGTTAGATAATGACATCATGAAGCTCTACCTAAATTTTCACTTTTAATGGATCAACCATTTAAGAGTTATTATCTTTTGTAACAACTCACATTATTTCATTATTTAACTATCCTGGACCTAATTCCTTTGATTTATGGGCCAGGTGTGACATTCAAATGTCATGCAGCCCATTTATATCTTGGGTGCGGGCCTTAATACAAGGCAAGTTATGTTGTCCGTTTGATCAAGCCGATCACAGATCAAGGGGGGGATCCAACAATGGAGGCTTTGTCATCTAGCTCCCAACTTATCTGGATCATCCACAAATAGGTCGATGACCAAACCAACCTTCCTCACACTTATTCTAACCTCCATCATGCATTTTGAGTGAGATATTTCTCTCCCTCACATGCAACCAAACTCAATGACCCCTCACACTCAACCCCTCGCCCTTGAATCGGGGAGAACAACCTCCCACAAAACTGTGCCTCTCACCGGAGGCGGTTCCCATTTTAGGGCATCTCGTCCTATGCATCCTCACTCTTATATAAGACCTCTAGTAGCTCCGCCCACCCTCCTTTGGTCATCACATCACCTCAATTCAAAGCCATCAGTGCCCAAGCACCATAGCCACCACCGTCACCTTCAACACCTTCACTGCCTCGCTACCTCAAAGCATCTTCCTCTAATCCCACACCACTAGCACATTTGCCTTACTCCTCGGATGCTCCATAGTAACCCCCAATAATCCCCAATGACCTATAACCTTGAACTCACCTACTCACCAGTGACCTTCTCTACCACAATGGTGGCAGGGAGCTCCCAAGGGATCTGCCCAGTGGGACCTTGATGCCAGAGTGTGGAGTGGCCCCGCGAGGCTAATCACACTCTCACTCAAGTGCGAGCCCCACAATCCGTAAGACTATGCATTGTCGGAGTTTTCTCCAGGCTACTTGAACTCGTAGCAAGAGAGGGAGGAGGGGTCTACGTGGCCTTGACTTGACTTGAGATGGACCATTCTTGAGTCGCCACATCACTCGAGAGCAAGCCACCAGATAAGGAAGGAAGGGTGGACTGTGTGGAGCTTACAAGATCTTTGGGTCAATCTAAGTCATCGATCCAGTCGGATCTGGCCATTGATCAAGGTAATTTCTTAACCTAAAACATATAATTAATTAGAAATATATTAATCTTAGGAATATCCTAGAAAATTATAGGAATATCAAAAAATAGCAAATATATATATGGTTTTTATCAAAAAATATGGGGAATCTGATAAAAAATTCTATCATAACCTGAATACATTTCCTTTTTTAAAAATGCTAGCCTAAAGAATAATAATATTTCTTATGTCATCTTATTGTGTAATAATGATGATTCACGATTTGTAATATGATGTTTTGGGACATTTAAACCCTAATAGAGTCCCTAATGTTCATACATTATGAAACCATAATTGGGTGATGTCTAATACTCCAAAGAATAAGGAAATCTTGATATTGAGCTTTTCTTTCTCTATATTGAACTTTTATGTATTGTTTTTCAACCTTAGTCAAGTAATGATCTATTATGGAAAGTATATAGGAATTGGGGTCGTCACAACTCACCTGACCGGATTGGGTCTAGTAGGTCAGTTGGAGAGCCTGGTCGGTCGAATATATTGGTTTTATTCACCTGAATGGATTGTCCAAGGGTGTTTGTTGCAAAATAGCTTTTGTGCCTTTTTGTTTTCCAAGGTTTATTGGTAAACCTACTTCCCTACCATTCTTATATAGGGCTATGATAGACAAGTTTGATAGACATAGGTGTGATACTTTCTTGACAATTCTTGAGAGTCAACTCTTGTGAGAAAAAATAGAGGAACCTTTTGAAAGCCTTTGACTGGTCTTCATTACCATTGAGGAAAGAAGGGGATAGGAGAGGTTGTACAATTCTAGAAAATTGTCAACATCAACAAATATCCTTCAAAATTGGATCTTGGAGCATAATGTGGAGTTTCCTATCATCCATGAGGATGACATAGAGACATGGATTCTTTGGTGGCCACATTAAGAGATCGACTTCATCATTATTTTCATTCTATATTCTTGTGAGCTTCTTTGCTAGATCTACTCCACAACAAAGACATAAACTCACAAACCTCTCTTCCTTCAATACTGTTGTTGAAAATATTCATGATTGGAAATGTTGAGAGAAAAAAAAATGTTTATTGCTTCTCTTGGGCTTGACATATTCTCTCTCTCTCTCTCTCTTTGTGGACTCCTACATGTTTGTCACTGGTTGATTGCTTGAGAGGCTGGTAGCCATTCTTGTCTATTTTTTCTTGGGAGGCGATGGTGTGTTGTGTGGTTTTCATCATGTAAGGCAGTGTTGTTGCTAATATTATGGTGGGTGAGTATGTTATTGATGAGGGGTGTCTGACACTGTCAAGGTAGTCCTTGGTCAATTGTTTGGTCGATCAAGGAATGACATTGAGGTTCTACTTTTTGGATGTCCACCAAGCACTGGAGTTGTTGAGTGGTGAGGTCATGCTATCGAGCTGAAGGTTCAATTGATTCTTGGTTAGCAGAGCTGGGAGTTGATAGGCCTGATCCTGTGGTTGTCGAATGATTGTTGATTAGTGAATGTGCATACTGGTCGATTGAGCAGTGTGGGAGGGACCTCAAGTGTCTTTGGTTAAGAAAAGATTTTTCAAGCACCAACATGGTTGATTGAGCATAGTTATCTATTGCTCAGGCTCAATTGTCTTGATGTCTTGTTCTAAATAGGTGTGGGAGTGAGTGTTGTGGTTGGATAATCATCATTCGACTACATGTATGTGGTAGTCAGAAAGTTGATTGGGATCCGCCTTTGGAGCTCTTGGAATTGAGGAGTGGGTAAGAGATAGTAGGTGTAGGAGAGATAAAGTTTGTGGTGAGAAAGTAAGTGTGTGAGAGTTAGAGTTTGCGGAGAGAGTCATAGGAGCCGTTCGTTGAGTTTTATGGAAAATGCCTTGATTGAGGAGTTAGTCCTAGAGAAGTTATGCATGAACATATTGAATATGGGATCTGATTATATTCAATTCTATGATCCTTAAGTGATCATTTGAGGATCGCATATCGATCATCCTCAATTGCTTAGACATGGATCAATCCTTAATAGTTAATGATAATGGACGGGCCTCTTTGACTTGTGAATAATACATGCAAGAACTCAATCATGAGAAATGACATTTTCTAGTGAAATTTCATATACAAAGGCAATTGGTTTTATTATTTAAAGCATTTTAAGCATGATCAAGATTGTGAATATATAAGTCAAACCAAAACAAGCAATGTGTTATCCAAAATTTAAGCAATACTAACTTAATGACAACTGGGGAACGGGGAAGTTGAAGGAACCAAATTAAAGGATAATTGGATGATACATTGAGATACAAAAGTAGTATAAAAAATTTAGCTAAACTATAATGAATATTCATTCACCAAAAAACCCTAAATTTAAATATCGCATCCTCGAGTAACACAAAATCCAAAACACACCAAATTAATACTTCTAACCCATGCAATTGCCTCACTTTCATGTCATGCTATTTTCCTTACCACTTAATATGGACAAGCTTACCAACTTCCACATATCCAAGAGCACATATATCCAAGTATTAATTCTTTATTTCACTTCCCAAAAACACTCCCTTAAGCCCATACTTAAGATTAAGCATGTCTAAGATCTCTTTGAAAGTTTAGGGAGACCCACAGAGAAAAAGGTACACATATTATATGACACTGGGATGTTTTGAAAAAATGTAAAATTAAGGCATTCATTGTTATCTTAGGTAGAAATATGAGTGAAAGAAGTTTTGGAGGGAGGATGAAAATTTGTAGCACATTGAAATTGAGGTTGTTTTTTCCTTCAATGATTCATAGCCTTTGGATGTGTGCATTGGCATATTTTTCTTTTGCCTTTTGTTTGTACACCTATTATACATGGAGAGAGGTGTGGAAGAAGAAGATAGAGAAAGAAGGGGTGTACCACCCCAAATATATATTTGGCATAGTTTGTGGTTTTTATTTCTTTTTTGGATGGAAGGTAAGAAGATAGAAAAGAAGCGTAGAAGAGGGATCAGACCAACATCAGTTCCATTTACAATTTAATGCACATAGTTGTTCTCCTTATCACAGTACACTCAAATAACATATGAATATTGAACAAGTGACGATTCCATTGAATTTAATGATGTGTTTGATCCCTCTCAATACCTCCAACACCTGTCATATTTTCCAAGTAAAGATGATGTTTGGCTTCATAAGCCACACATGGTAATTCCTAGACATTGTTTAGTATTAAAGATTGATAATATTGTGATTTTCATGGAATAAGGAGATTTCAATGATGATAATATAAATGTATTCAAACAAAAAAAATCAAAATATAAGTCGGTATGATAACAGGTCTGATTATTCTAGACAAAATTTATAAAAAATATACACTGGATGCATGTTGCGAGTTGACAATGTTGAGTTCTTAGAATTAAAAATAGAAATTAAAATGGATAGGAGTTGGTGGAGTGATATATGTACCACTAACCCTCCACCTCAAACATAGAAATGTGCTTGTTCCCAAGAATCCACAAAATTCAAAAGGAGGGGAAGAATTTCATAACACTCATCCAGGTAGCCATAGCAACTTGAAGAAGGTCTAGCTAAGAGGAATATTGATCAGGGGTGGGACTTTAAACAAAAGAGTTCCATGGTGGACCCAGTGATTTGTTGGTCGTAATAGATCAAAGGGGCATCTCATATGATTAAAATAAATTGTTTTTTTACCATGAAATACATCTAGTATGATCCGCAAATACTCCTTCCTCAATAGAGGAAGTTATGTAGATGTGGGTGGATGTATTTTTGTGACAAAGGTAATATGTGATGAATATACCACACGTAATGTTGGATGTGGTTAATTAGGTGGAGGATCTATCTAGAGTGTTTCCTCATCACCTAGATCTTCATTCAGGAGGTGTGGCGCAAACATGGGAGGAACTATCTCAATAGTAAAATTGGCCTTATAAATTTATTTATATGGTTGTGGATCCTCCTGAAATTCATGCATTAGGAGTGATGGGTGCAATGTGGTTCATCATTGGATCAATATATTTCTCTATTCCTAATGATGAGTGTTAGTGGAAGAATGCATACTAATAAACTATTTTCACCTTCTCCTTGGATAAAATTAACATTGAGTTCAAGGCATCCTTTTCTCCCTCTTTATTTGATATTTCTTCTTTTTTTATGTCCTCTTATTTTAGAATGATTTTTTTATTTATGCTCAAGCTTCTTTTGACACATATCATTGCTTTTTTTTAATAGAAGGAACATAGATGTATATCCTTTTACTTCTATTTTTGGAGAAATCAACCAATATACATGTTGCAAAATATGCTAAAAAATGATGCAAAAAGAGAAAACAATATACATGAAACTTATTTGCAACTAATTGATATGCACATATCTATATTTTTTCCTTTTTTTAAATAAGAATATCAACATTATAGTCGAACAATGGAGACAATTAAATACTTGTAGAATAGTAGCTTCCCATATGGAACAAATTGATGTTCCATAAAAATTGGTTGTAACGAAGTGTAGAGATATGGATGAGATAGTCATTCTTTAATATCAACAACAATATATGCACTAGGAGTTGGTTGTTCATCTTCTATATAAAAATCTTCCAATGTTGGGTGATCATTCTAAGCATCTAGAATTGGATATGTAATAAAGGTGGGCTTCATAGATTGGGGTACTACAATTATGTAGAGGTAATTCTCTTGATGAGAGTTTTCATGTCAACATACTAAACACACAAACATAGAGAAGGATGGAATTTTGTGTACATGTCACATTCTGGTTGCAATTCACTAGATTTTTACTATCAATGTAAAAAATATTATCATTACTAAGATGTCATTTGTATCATCTTATTCACTTATCATTGTCTTTGGGTGATCCACTTGCTTTATGTAACTCTCAAATTTAACTTCAAACACCTAAGTCAACGAGGAAAGATTGGATATTAGCTAAGACATGAGTTTATACATTCTTTTGTGATAGGCTTCTTGTTCAACCATCATCCTTGCATTTTCAATGCACATCTTCTCCAAGGATTCCAACCAATCATTTGGATCATGTGGAGGTCGAAGTACTTGATTAAACTCTTCATTCTTAACCCCATAATATTGTTAATTACATTCGGCCTCATTGTAATAATGGTCTACATTGCACTGCTACTGGCCTGAACCTTCAAAATATTTTGGACTCTCGTCCTGCGTAGTTATTCTTGAGCTTCTCAATATTCCTCTTGAATGACTCCCCTAGAATCTATATGGCATTTTCTCTCCATGAATGGAGGGCCAAGTCCACCCTATGTTGTATTTCAACTTTTCAGATTTTATATGGATGCCAAAAAAAACTATCAAGAATCAAGATATTTAAGTCCAACAAGAATTTGTATATTAATTATGCTAGAAAATATTTTTGATATGATCAAAGAAAAAACATCTTTAATCAATCAGTATTAAAGTGCAATTATGTAAATGATCCCATTGTCCTCGACAATTATGCCAAAATTTGAAGTCAAAAAATAATTCGTACTAGAAAATTCATTTAGATGTGACAATCCCAATTTTTTTCAAACACTGTGTAATAATACCACCGACAAGTTCATTAGACTTATTGTATCATAGTGAAGGATTAGATTCCAATAGATAAAATTGTTCAAATCCTTGTTAATTTTATCCCATCTAAAATAAGATCAATATTTGGAACCAAGATTTGTTTGAGTTGGATTAATCTACTTGCAAAAAAAAGTATGAGTAATTAAATTTTAATGAAAATTAATTATGGGAAGCATATGGGTTGAATCAAGTTTTACCATCATTAACTAGTATCCAATCACTTGCATCATACCACTTCTTGTTTAAATTTCATTGAGGCTAAATAATTTGCAAACCTTTATACAAGAAGTGAAAAATAAACAAGTTAATGAAATATGGGTAGTGGGGCCACACCCTAGTGAATAAACTACTGACTCCACATGGTGAGAATAAAGCAACGAGTGAATGAAGGATACATAATCATTTTGATGGATGCAAGAAAAGGGTAATCCATCATGTTGTGCAATAGACAATTCTTCCTTCTTCTTATTCTTGGGTATTGACTCTGACTTACAACGACTAAGAACATTATGGGACACTTTCTGTGGGTGGTGAATGTAGTGCTTTTATGGTGGAGAGAATGATCAATTTATTTTCTATGGTTAGAAGTGGATATCTATCTTCCACATAGGATATTATCAATGGTCAATTGGTAATAAAAGCTACTGTTTAATGGAGATGGAAGGCTTGTCGATAAGTGTACTGGACAGGTGAGGAAATTGGTATAAAGGAAGCATTGTGGCTTCTTGATCTTGTCGTTCGATTGCAAAAGTCCAAGTAGAAATGTGTTTGGACTTGTAGAACTATGTACATTGGTGGTGGTTGGATATTAATTGACAACATGGTAGTAATGGATTTTAGGTGTGATGACCCTTGTGTGTTTAGTGATTCCATCAATGACTTATCTCTCATTTGAGGGTGTCGATTATGCAGGTTGATCGATCACTTGGATGAATATTGAGGGTGACATATTTAGTGATTTGGAGGTTGCATTCTATCTGATGATGTAGGTGATCAAGCAGTGGTGGTGTTGACTATCAGTTGTGTACATGCATGGTGTTGGTTGATTTCTTGGGGTGTCAACAACCATACATGTCCATTGCTAGATTGAAAGTGGTGATGTGTCATGTCATTTACATTGTGTAAGGAACTTTTTTGTGAATGTGATGGGGGATGAGTGTGCTATTGAGGTGTGGAGGATGGATCGTTTAAGGTTCAATTGTTGGTAGATTGCATGCTCGATCGACAAGTGGATATCAAGGTTATATTTTCTTGATGGCCACCATGGTCTATGGTTGTTGGGTAGTGAGATCAGACATCGAGATGAAGGTTTAAAAATCCTATCTTTGATCCATGGGGGTTTACAGGTAGGAGCTTTTTCTATTGAGAGGTAGTCGATTAGTGGCATGATGGTTGACCAAGCCATGAGGTAGGGACCTTAAGAAACTATGATCGAGTATAGCCTTCTTGCTCAAGCCTTGTTGAGTTCCTACATCATAGACTGTGAGTTTTCTTCAATTTCTTGAGATAGATTGACTTGATGAATTGGTTCTGATTAGGTACAGGAGAAAGTGTTGTGGTTAGACTTGGTGTCCTGCTCAGTCAATCGACATGTAGAGTGCTTGTCAAGGCAATTATTGTTTTCTGACTGCATGCAAGTGGGAGTCAATGGTCGATTTGGATGCACTTTAGAGAACTTGGAACTATTTTGAGAGAGAGATAGAGAGTAGGTGAGGGAGAGATAAAGTCCACAAAGAGAGATCAAGGGAAAGTTTGGGAGAGTGAGAGTTTATGGAGAGAAAGAAATATGAGAGCAATAAATTGAGTGCTTTGAAAATTGCCTTGACTAAGGGTTTAGTCCTTGACGAATGTTGGATGCAAGGCCTGGTTGTGGGCTTTAGTTATGTCTAATTACATGTTCCTTGATCATTTAATTAATTTTGCTCAATTGATTATTTCAGGATATGATCTTGATGGTACTCGATTTCTTAGACATGGATCAAGTATTAATAGAGAAATGAAAGGTGATTGGACTTCTTTCACTTGTGACATATACATGTAGGTACTCAAACACATGAAATGTTATTTGATAGTGTAGTATCTTCTACAAAATTAATTGGATTAATTATTAAAAGCACTATAAGCATGGCCAAGACTGTAAACAAAATTGATACAAAACAAGCAATCAATTTTCTAAAGTTGATACATACTACTATAATGAAAACTAGGGAAATGGGAAACTGGTTTAACTCAATTAATAGATAAATGAATACATTAAGATGCAAAACAATGCAATAGAAATATAGATTAACTGAGATGGATTTTCATTCATCACTCAACTGATCAAGACTCCAGTGGTCCCAAAGACGGTCGGAAAGAGGGGGAGTGGATTAGATAGGTGCCCCTTCTTCTGAGATTTCATTTTGGCTTGGTATGGATAAACTAGGGGATTATTTAAGGCATGATTATGTCCAAGGAGGATGTTGAAGGATGCACTCATACACCCAATGATCAAGATATCAGACTATATCAAGTTGTTCTTAGTGAAAACATCTTAATAAAGGTAATCCAAAATGTCTCATTCATAAATTGGATGTTTATCCCCATTTGCGACCTCCCCGTTGAGGAATTAATATTTAAATATATGATAATGACCACCAATAATTATATGAATTTTGTCTTATTTTGTTAATTCAATTGGTGAATTTATCACTAGAATTGTTCTTCAAATCACATCATGAAATTTGATCACAAGCCTAGTCAAAATTAACACAGTTTGATTGAATACGATTATATTTTGAACCTAAATTATATTTTTGCATCCTGAAACCCCTCAAGTTATTCAAAGAGACTTGATATGTTAGTATTCCTTTTATCTAATTCCATAATGCCTTTCAGTGCCTTTCAGACATATTCTGGTACTTATGGTTATGTCAATGTTCTACCAAAAAATCTTTTATTACTTTGTAGTTTGACCATTTGCATGCACTTGTTTCATGAATCTCTCGCTTTTAAAGTTGTTGTGGTTTTACTCATTAGGCAACCAAATCATGTATACTCCAGAATTTAGTGTTAATAGTTTCCCATAATAAATCTGGGTCTAGGAGTCCTCCATGAGGATTGCACCATCAAATATTCACTTACTAAAGATGGAGTTTGTCAGAGTGAAAAAAGGGGTAATGGGAGAAATTGAAAACATGAAGAGGCTCCAGGATGTGCTTTTACACTATAGGAATCAACCTTGTAGCACAAGTGGTCTCCCAACATCTATAAAAGGAATCTAGAGGAGCACATAAGAGGAATGAAAGTTGTTTTTATATATCTCTGAGTCTAGGTGTCAAGTTAAGGCTCTTTCATATTAGAACAAACTCCCAAAAACATGGAGAAATCCTAAAAGCATATCAACAAGAGGAGAGGTAAAGGATAAGAAGGGAGGAAATGATATTGGGTTCTCAAGAATGTAAATTGCATCACAATTTTTTTCCCTATAATACTTCAAACATGATCTATCTAATGCAACAGAACTATATTAGTGCTTACATGTTTATACCTTACCATGTAAGAGGTTCAAAAAATTCAGCTTGCAATGCTCAATGTAGGCTTTTATCTTGTTGGTTATGCACCTTGAGATCCATCACATGATTATTTTATAAGGGATATTTCTATTTGATTTGATTATCATTAAAAAGGAAATTCCACATATTATCCTTATTTCAATATTGAGATAATGCATTAACCTAATAATATCCTAAATGTTTTGACACAATGACATATGGATTGGTTGTGTATGGTTTTTGGACTTGAACATGAAATGATTTTTATACTTAGAGTATTCATTCTTGTTATGTCCTTAGTTGGTTGTTACTGTGGATATTATAGGACAACAATAATATACAAGACTAGCATGTATGATGAGTTATTTGTACATGGGTACTTGTAAGAGAAAAAGTGGTACCAGATATCAGCTCATATACATGGGTACTTGTACGAGAAAAAGTGGTACCAGATTGACCCACCTTGAGAATGACACATGGAAGTCACTATAGTAATCACAACTTGTTCTATGTGCTTTGAACACTAGCCTAACATGCTATGAAGGATTCCAAAAGGTAGTGATTGGATGCATTGTGTCACATGGGGATGACTGTAGAGTGATGTAGATGGAATTTGGTCCTCATTTGGAGTGACATCCTGACCATTTGATAAGTGAAACTATTGAAATGAATGGCCTTTGATAAGTGAAACTATTAAAATGCATGGCCATTCTCGTGTGCGTTAGTATATGATATTTAGCTCATATATCTCAAATAGTTTTCTATAGTTCAAGGAAAATAGGTTGAATGATAAGACGATGACAATTCCATACCTTAGTTTCAACTTGGATATCTATGACAAGGGAATTATATGATCAAGGTAAAATTGAACACTTTACAGGTTGAAGTTGTTTTCCAACTAACTCCTATTATTTGGGAGGCGATAATGTGTGGCTAGACACAAATCTTTGCTTGTAAGGATTTAAGTATCAATATCAACTTAATTAGGAACCTATTGGGTTACACACAGAAGAATGCATAAGGGAATTGTAGCTCACAATCAAACATATGATTATAATTGTTCTAAAGAGTAAACATGTTGATTTCCTACATAGTTAGGTGACTAGAATGTCTAGTTGGCTATGTGGATCAGTTGGGTCAATGGATTAATTGATTGTAAATTGATCGACTAGCTTTCACTTTGTATAGTGACCAATCGTCTGACTCACTTAGTGAGATGGGAGAACAGATTCCAATAGGAGAAGTTTCTCTTTGAAACCACTCTAGATTTGAATCTAGTCAGTCAACCAATTGGAAGACCATGTCCGCCAATTAGAATACAATGTGGATCTCATATGTGTATTTTGGCTAACCCTATTGGCAGATTGATAATCCTAGTCCGGCTATGGGAGAAGGGATGGGATATTGAACGCCCCTTAGTCCCATGTTCCCCTTTTTATGGCCTATTGGAGTTGCCATTTGAGTTTCCAATATTGATACTTTTTTGTATAAAGGGGGTTCATCCAATTGGGGTTACATACATGAGATACAACTTGTGAGACAAGTTTCATATGATATTTGAGAGAGGAACTTAACCAAGATATGGATGACCAAGATAGGAAAAGAAAGGGATTAGGATGAGTAACACATCAACTCCTCATGTTCTTCTTCAACATCGTGGCCAAGTTGGTGCACCACATTCTCCCTGATTGACATGGATGGAGTAGAGGCTAAGTAACATGTACAAAGGCTTGGAGAAGCTATTCCA
This sequence comes from Alisma plantago-aquatica, assembly GCA_963693085.1. NCBI lineage: Eukaryota > Viridiplantae > Streptophyta > Magnoliopsida > Alismatales > Alismataceae > Alisma > Alisma plantago-aquatica. The sequence continues at coordinate 711,299,747 of OY856413.1, read as the reverse complement.
CAAGATGACAACAAGTTACTACTAAGAAGATAACCTTGCAACAACTTGGTGGTCAATCTAAATTCCTTGGTAGATGATCTTGATTTCTTGGTGGACATTTCAAATCTTCATCTGAAAGGTTGGGTTTTTACTCAAAAACATGTCTAGTTGTTGGGCAACAAGTGTGTGTGAAGGTATAATCATAATTCTTTCTAAGTGTATTATTCACCAAAGTTTTATATCTACGAGGATCCAACAGCTTGGGTAATCTGGGAAAGATTTTTGTGTTATTCCACTATTCCTCCATCATGAAAACCCTACTATGGTATCAGATCTGACGTTGTACACTTTTAATGTCATCTAGGTTTCTAAATTGTAAGTGATTTTATGGATGAATTATGTGAAACATTGCATCCAAGTTAATCACCTAATATCTAATATGATATATGTATATGTATGTATTACATAAACCAAACTGACACCTTGAAAATCATTTTCTTGATGGAAGTGGATGAGGAAATCAGGTAGTTGTGGTGTGGTGTGGTGTGGTGTGAAATATGTAACAATGTTGTTTAGATTTTGAACAAAAGTTATGTAACTTGTATATAGCTTTCATTTCATGCCTCTCTCTTAGGTCTTTGTGGTGTGCTCTAACATATGTAACATTTTTGTTTTGATTTTGATCAAAATTTATGTACCAGGTATATCACTTGCATGTCATGCCTCTCTATATACATTCTTCGTGTAAATTTTAATTACATAATTAGAATAGGATGACATACCGACATCACTAGTGGACCATGGGAAGAGGAGGAGATAATCAGAAGCTCACATCGAAGAGCATCATCCTTGGGGGGTTCATGATCAAGATAAAACAACAGATCACTCAACAACACAGAACTACCCAAAACATGGATTACCAGTTGGGAGATTGGAAATACTATCGAGGGTAGATTTAAGCTTAAATCTAGATATATGAATATCTTGGTTGTTTTTCTACAACTCTATATGTCTAAAGATGTTATAATAGTTGCCACTTCCTATTTTATGGTAGGTGGTGAGTGGCATAGTATATGATATGTATAATAATGTATATGTAATGGTAATTGGACACATGTCGATATATATAATCCCTTAATATGATATCAATATGGAATACCTCTTCCATGTGCAATACAAATGAAAACCTTATTTGACTAATGTGGGCATGCTCAACATGGTGCAATCATCTGCCTACCTTGGGGAAGTGTGATAATAAGTATATGGGTCTTCTTAGTAGGGTGCATATATTATTGTATTTCCTTTTGGGTTGGACTTAATAGGATTAAGCACCTAGAGGCATAAAGATGAAATATTATCATATGATGATTTATTGACATGGAATTGTATAACCATCATCTAATAATTGCATAGGATGCAATTGATAATTGTTACCTACATTGATAGTTAAGTTATGAGCGGTCATTCGTAGTTGACAAATGACATAATTGATTTTAGATCTTGGATCACTATAAGATTTCTTATTGTAATTTTCTGAATAAATAGTGAGGGTTATTCATTTGAATACAATTTTGGGAAAATAATAATTAAAGGCCAAATTAAATCCATCAAGGTTGATTTTGAAATCAGTTAATTCTTCAATCAAATAATCCTTTTCTATCACGATCTATCCTTGAGAAAGAAAAACTAAATGGGAACAACTTCAACGACTAGTTTAGGATGCTGAGTTTTGTTGTCTCACATTAGTATAAGCTCTTTGTTCTGGACACACTAGTACCAAATGAACCAGCTTTACATGCACCCAGGGAGGAATAGGAATCTTACAAGAACCGTTCTAATGATGCCATGAACATCAAGTGCCTCATTCTATGTTCCATGAATCATGAGCTTCTAAAGCAACATATGAATATGGATGTTATAGAGATGATAACACATCTCTATAGTGTGTATCAAAAATAAGTAAGGCAAGAGAGGTATGATGTCTCTAAGGCATTGTTTAAGAGCAAGATGACATAAGGGTGATCCATTTGGACCCCATGTACTCGAGTTAATTTGTTAATTGGGTATGTGGAATGTCTTTCAAGATTGGGATTTCCATTAGGCCAAAGTTGGCCATATATGTCATCTTGCAATTGTTACCAGATTCTTACAAGCAATTTGTCATGAATTAAAACATGAAAATTGTGTTAAGCTATTGATATAGATACTTAGCATGTTGAGAAAAGTTGAGGGGAAAATGAAAGACAAACCTAAATTCATTCTTATAGTTGGCAAAAGAAAAGGTAAGTCCAAGGCCAAATGTAAATAGAAGAAAGGTTTGAGGGTTGCTCAAAAGTTTTTTACACTTAAGGAAAAAGGAGGAGTGGATGAGGAAATTCTCATCATTGTCACTGGATTGGACATTATAAGATAAATTTCTCTCTCTACCTTAAGGAGATAAAGAAAAATAATTAGGGGATGGAGATCTCCATTATAGGTATATATCTTATATAGATAAAATTATTTACTTCTTCGTCATGGATATTGGATCACAGATGTGGATCTCACATATACTCAAATATGCATGATCTAAAAGGAGTAGACCCTTGCATAAAGGGGAGGCGGAACAACGTGTTGCAAATGGAGCAAGAGTTTCTTCCACAATTGTAGTCACCTACTATATATATCAGCCTAGTGGGCTTGTAATAAAATTACAGAACTGCTATATGTACCTATCGTATATAGAAACATTTCTTATGTATCTTGTTTGGACAAGAACACTTTTGAATTTCTATTAAAGGATGGTCAAATTTCCATTTCAAAAGATGAGATTTTTTATTCTAGTGCTCCTATATCTTATTCTCTTTACTTATTAGATATTGAGACACATGTATTTAACATAAATACAAAGAATTTTAAAACTCAATGACTAAAAAAATTATCTTTGGTACTGGTGCGTAGGGAACATAAATGAAGTGCATTTGTAGATTCCATAGAGATGGATATATAGTCTCTTGTGATTTTATATCAATATAGACATGTGACTCTTGTTTATTGGGAAAGATGGAAAAAATACATTTCACTAGAAAGAGTGAGATAACTAGTTACTTATTAGGACTCATACTTATACATCTATGTGAACCTTTTAGGACATTATTATAGTTGGATATTAGTATTTAATCACATATATTTATGACTTCAATATATTTCCTATGTGTGTATTTAAAAATACAAATCAAAATTATTTGAAAAGTTCAAGGAATTCATGAATGAAGTACAAAACCAACTTGGTAAGAATGTTGAAGCACTATGATCTGATCATGGTGGAGAATGTCTTTGTAACACCCGAGCCCACTGCCCAAGGCTCTATTAGAGTTTCAGGAATGACGATTGTCCCCACAGACCACCACTAGCCTTAACTGCATGCTTTGTCCTCACTCACGCGCATTCCAAGATCAACTTTCGGATAGGTCACCCATCCTAGTACTACTCCAAGTTGAGCACGCTTAACTATGGAGTTCTTAGTAATGGGCTCCCGGAAAAGGAGGTGCACCTTAGTGATATGGGTAGTCCAATCATTCCTTATAATATCATGTTATATGAGGCCTCAAATCTTGGGATGTTAGAATCTCCCCCACTTAGACTCTTGACGTCCTCGTCAAGGCTCAACTATAAGGCCTCATAATATCTTCCCCATTTCAGTGCAGACCCACAATGGCCCATGGACACCCAGCTCCCGATCATGGAATACCAGCACAAGGGTGGCTACATCAACCATGGACAGTTCTTTCCTACATGCATGGACTGTACGACTCAAGACTGGCATGCCATTCCCATGTGGGCCCAACCTACTAGAGGGATTATGGCTCTGATACCATCTATAATGCTCGAGCCCACTGCCCAAGGCTCTAGTAGAGTTTCAGGAATGACGACTGTCCCCACAGACCACCACTAGCCTTAACTGCATGCTTTGTCCTCACTCACGTGCATGTCAGGATCAACTTCCCGATAGGTCACCCATCCTAGTACTACTCCAAGCTGAGCACACTTAACTATGGAGTTCTTAGTGATGGGCTCCCAGAAAAGGAGGTCCATCTTGGTGATATTGGTAGTCCAATCATTCCTTATAAGATCATGTTATCCGAGGCCTCAAATCCTGGGATGTTACATTCTTAGCCAAGAGTTTGAGGCCCTTATGAGAGACAATGGTATTATATCATAGTTGACTCCACCAGGAACACCAAAACATAATGGCCTATTTGAAATAAGGAATTTCACCTTGTTGGACATGGTACAATCAATGATTAGGTTTGATAATCTTATAGTTTCCTAATGAGAACTTACTCTTGAAACTCTCACGTTTATAGTTGACCAAGTACCTACCAAATACATGAAAAATACACCATATGATATATGGAATGAGAACCATCCCAATATGTCTTCCATTAACGTTAGGGATGTGAAGCATATGTCAAGAAATATTTATGTGAAATGCTTGGACCCAAATTGGATAACATTTTCTTTGATGGATACTCTATGAAGATTAAGGGTTACTACTTTGACACTCCATCTGAAAACAAAGTGTTTTTTTCTAGAACTTATGTATTCCTCAAAAAGGAAATATTTTTTAGAGGAACTAGTGGAAGGAACATAAAGTGAAGAAGTTTGATATTGACAAGATAACATTGAACCTATGGATGTAGATAAGAAATAAGAGGAACCACAACATTTTGTGGAATCTCAAGTTCTTATTGTAGTACAAGATCCTTGAAGGTCTAGTAAGGAAATGTCTTGATCTAGAGAGTTATGGATATTTTTTGACTCAACAAGATGATGTGTTGTTGTTCAATGACAATGATGAGACAACAAACTACAATGAGACTATTGAGGAAACTAATTCTGGGAACTGGTTTGAATCCATGAGATCTGAGATGGACTCCACATATACCAACAAGTTATGGACCTTATTGAATCCACTTGAAGTGGTAAAACCGATAGGGTACAAATGGGTCTTCAAGAAGAAGACCAACATGGATAGTAATGTTCCAACCTACAAAGGTTGGTTGTATTAAAAGGTTTCAAACAAGTTCAAGGTGTTGTCTTTGAGGGCTCAATAGTTTCCATGGTTAAATCTATCAGGATCAATCTTGCCATTACAACTTATCATGACTATGAGATTTGGAAAATGGACTTTAGAATTGCTTTACTTAATGGGAATCTTCTAGAGGATGTATACATGACACATCTTGAAGTTTTTGTTGTTCCAAATGAAGACAAAAAAGTTTGTAAGAAACAAGGTCAATCTATGAATTGAAGTAAGGATCTCAGAGATGGAACCTTCATTTTGATGACATAATAAATAGTTTGTCTTTATTAAACATGAAGATGAACCTTGTGGTTTGTGGGAGCATAATTGTATTCCTTATATCATAGGTAGAGACATGCTATTGATGGGAAATGACATATCTACTCTACAATTGGGTAAGACTTAGTTGGGAAGTACCTTCTCCATGAAGGACATAGGCAAAGTTCCCTATATACTAAGAATCAAGATCTATATAAATAGATATAGAAGGCTTGTTGGCCTAAGACAAAGTACATACATTGACAAAGTGATAAAGAGGTTTAATGTATATAATTCTAAGATAGGAAACTTACTCACTTTATATAGAATAAGTCTGTCTAAATCCTAATGTCCTAGCTCTTTGGAAGAGAAGGCACGCATGTGTAAGATTCCATATGCTTCGATAATTGGATCGATCACATGATATGTACACACCTAGATGTCTCATTTTCTTTGAGCATGACAAGAAAGGTACCAGTAGAATCAGGGTGAAGGTCATTAAATTACTCTAAAGAACATTCTTAAGTACTTGAGAAGAACTAAGCGTCAATTCCTAATTTATGGTGGTGAGGAAGAGTGGATTGTATAAGGTTACACTCATGCAAACTTCCAAACTGACAAGGACAATCACAAATTTCAACCAAGATTTTTGTTTTGCCTAAACGGTAGAGTTGTAAGCTAGATGAGTTCTGAGCAAGAGATAGTGATTTTGTCTATAATAGAGTCTTGAGTATATTGCCACATCCAAGGCAACAAAGGTATATGTATGAATCAAAAATTTCATTGAGTGAACTTAGAGTGGTTCCAACCATCACAGACATAATAGAACTATAATGAAATAACAATAGAGACATTGCACCAGCTAAGGAACCCACATTGAATCACTGTTATAAGCATATAATCATGTGTAGTCATCTCATATAAGAGATTTTTCAATGAGGAGATGTTAATATTTATAGAGTACCAACTGAAAGCAACATTGTTTATCCCTTAAAAAAAGCACTTTTGCAACATAAGCATAATGGTAATCTTAGATCACTTAGACTTAGGTTCTTGAGTGAATGTCTCTAGTGCAAGTAAGATATTGTTGGTTATATGCCCTGAGAGACATCATTTTGATGACTGTAAAATGGATATAATGTGTTTGACTTGATTATAACTAAAAGGGAAATTTCAGTTATCATGTTTATTTCAATATTGGGATAATGATTGAAATTAATAATGAACTAAGAATATTTTGACTTAATGAAATATGGTTGGGTTGATCACCTAAACATGGGATCATATGCATAATTTAGAGGATGAAGTAGACACCTAGGAACACATGCAGAGGCTTGAACAAATTGTTTCACAAGACGACAACAAGATGATATGAAAAAGATAATCATGCAGTAACTTGGTGGCCAATCTAGAATCCTTGGAAGACAAACTTGATTTATTGGTGACCTTGAATATAGATCCAAAATTTTGAGTTCTTCATAGACACAGATGTGTCTATTTTTTTAGAAAAATAATGTGCACAAAGATATCATATTTTTATTTTTAATGTCATTTGTTAACCAATGTTTTATAGCTATGATGGATCTAGCGGCTAGCATAAAACATGGAATTTTTTTTCCATAGTTCTCCCTTCCCAAAAACCATACAAACCTTGCAATATATGTCTCTTTCAAGTATCAATAAATAAAAATTCATAACTCATTTATGGTGTCTTTGGCACTCTAAAAGATGCCTTAACATGTGTGAAAATAACTAAATTTTTGTGAAGGATCATAGCAATCTGTGAATGACTATTAATGGTAAATATTAGGATTCCATCATGGACTGGCACATATCCCAGGGTCACACATTTGGCTCTGTTGACCCCATATCTAATCATGAAATCACCTCTCGCGGATTGCATTGTTCCACAGCTGAATACCTATATGGAATGTGTTGATCCATGGATGGAACTATATGGACAACACATCATTTTTTTATGAACACATTCTTATTGAAATATATGCTACCAGTGAGACCGCTCATCTGAAATGCAGTTCATTTGCAACTCATCTCCATGGTATCCATAAGAGCTTGAAGATTGAGGTTTGGAGTCACTAGACTCCTCCATCTCTTTATTTATAACCCCTCTCTCTCTTAGTTCATCTTAGGGTTTCTTAAACCTTGGAGAAAACCATGTGAAAACAAAAATTTTCTATCTAGGATCCTCCTATATCTATATATATATATATATATATATATATATATATAGTCAGGCTAGAATACACTCGAGTGTACGGATCGCATGAATACACTCAAGTGTGTTTGCATATCAAGACTATTTGTTTTTAAAATGTAAACCATTGATCTTCAACGTCATACTATAACTAGGCTACATACAAATTTTTAGCCCATTTGGATGAGTGTAAGTCACTCATCCAAGGGCAACAAAATCGACGCGCGAAACTAATTTGAAATGCATAATTTTTGCGGTCTTCATAACATGAGTTGTACATATCCAAATGTGCTCAAATTTTGCGTATGAGTTGTTCACAAGATGTTTAAGCAGATAAATGAATAAGATTTTCAAAAAAAATATTGCATCATGAAAAACGACTTGAGTGTATTCCACTCCGGATACACTCGAGTGTATTCTAGCCTGACTCTCTCTCTCTCTCTCTCTCTCTATATATATATATATATATATATATATATATATATATATAACACATATATAGGGCCCATATTTAATGCCCACGTGGGTAACTACCCGCCCCCCATTTCGGTTACTTTTTTTTCAAGTTGGTTACTTTTGACATGTAGAGGGTTACTTTACCTTGCAAACTGTTGAGTTTCATGCATAGATAGTTATGTTTGTAACAACAGATTTCAAAACACGGTTACATATATATCTGTTGTGTATTTTGTACGGGATTACTTTTTTAGTCGTATAGTTACTTTTTTATCAATATAGTTACTTTTTTTATAGCAGAATTACTTTTCTGGTCAGAACAGTTACTTTTTTGGCTGCCGGGTAGCAAAATCCAGGCTACCCGCACGGGTATTAAACAAACAGCCATACATATAAATATATATATATATATATATATATATAATTTCCATATCCTAATCTGACTAGGATTATGGATTCCCTCAGAGAACGGGGGAATCCACCACGCATTAGATCCCATAGAACACATTGTCATCCTTGTGTTGTGTGTGCTCTCCTCTTTCTTTGAGGGTTGGGTCCCTAACTTATGTACACTAATTTCCATGGTTAGGATCTATATTTAATTGCATGTCCTTAAAACTTGCTTTTAGGTTCTTATATTTGTAACGATTCTAATTGACTCCAAATCAAACTTTCTTCAAGCTATCTTTATATGTGTGACCCTAAGGCATCATACTACATTGTATATGGATTAATTAACCAATTCTAAGATCCATAAGTAATGCAGGTGTCTAGATACACATCATTGCTACCCAAGTAGTTGGATTAGTTAGAATAGACTAAACTATCAGTGACAAGTGTTTCCATGTTGTATAATATGTTCATGATAGATATCCAGATTGAACTAGAGGCATGAGACTTTGTTCTCATTACGTTTAAGCCAAGTTCCTTGACCTCTAAGTAGTCTATCTCGTGATACATATGAGATCCATATCAGGCACTAACTCACATGATCATGGTTATGAATTTCTCTGGTCTCACTTATAAGAAGGCCTAGGATATTGATCACACTATATAGGAGGGAAAAATTCCTTCAACACCACTCACAATGTCTAGCATGAGACTCATCATACCTAATCACTATCTTTATGGAAAACTTCTTGTAGATCATTTTGAACAGTGTCAAAGCACGATAACTGTCACTTCACCATTGTAGTGACTTCATGTTGAAAGACCACAAAATCACTATCACATTTGATAGTTGATTATGACTATCATGTAACGGTCCATGAATCACTATCAAGGCGGGTTAGTCTAGTACACTTGTTCTCTAACAAGTACCTATGTGTTTGACTTGGTATTCAATTCCTATGACCCACTAGATATGGGCATCAATCACCACATATACTAGTCAGACATGCATTATAGTTTCACAATATATACTGATATTTGACTAGGAACACTTAAGAATAGTGTTCTTAGTATCCATTAGGATCTCATGTTCAAGTCACATACTTGAAGTCCCTTGTCTTTGAACCAATAATTTTGAGAAAATCTATTTTGCACACATATCAAAGTAATCAAATGTGCATCAATGCAATTACCTTTCATAATAAAATCAAAAGTAAAACTATCACTATAGCCATCAAAGTGATTGTATTTAGAGAATATATAGAAAATTCTCCCACTTGATCATCTGAGAATCATTCATGTATCTAATAACAAGTTTTCTATCATGTTCATCATGCTTCTTGTATGAAAATGCCTTCATAATGTGATCATAATATTTCTCTCTATCGATAGCTTGCTAATCCTTACATTATGTTGCTCAATGATTTCTCATATGAGATGCAAATGCCAAAGAATGTGATTGAAATAATGATTTGATCTGGGTTCCTTGACTTGTGTGATAGTCCCACTATGTTCCCAATATTACTCTATCGTGTCCTCAATGCAAGGAAACTGTTAATCCATAAATCATCCTTAACAACGTCTGATGCAATAATATATTCAGATTTTATTGTAAAATCTTCCATTGTCACTTCCTTGGAACTCATCTAACTGAGAACACCACCATTAAGGAAAAACACATAATGAAATTGCAATTGAAAACTGATTTTATTGGTTTGGAAGTGTGTGTCAGTGTAACCTCATACAACCAACTCTTTCTCACCTCCATATATCAGGAAAGCACCCTTTTTTCTCAAGTATTGAAGGATTTTCTTAGCTACAGTCCAGTGATCTTTACCTAGATTTGTCTGATATATGCTCATCGTGATCAAGGCATATGAAATGTATGGACGTGTACATTACATTTCATACATGGTAGATCTAATTGAAGAGGCATATGTAACCTTACTCATAAAGTCCCTTTATTATAAATATTTGGGATAGTTGGCCTTAGAAATACTTATTGCATGAGACATGAGTAAGTCCCCTTTATTATACTCTTCCATGTTGAACTATTTCAACACTTTTTCAATGCATGTACTTCATCTTAATCCAAGAAGCCTTCTAGATCTATCTCTATATATCTTGATATCAAGAATATATGTGGCTTCTCCTAAGTCTCATTGAGAAACTATTTCCCAACCACATCTTCACCTTTTGTAGAGTTAGAATATCATGTTTATTAGTATTATTTTTTCCACATACAAGGTGAGGAATACTACAATACAAAGTTTGTATTAACACAAAGTTCATCTTTATTCTTAATGAAGTCAAACTCTTTGACCAATTAATCAAAACAAATATTCTAGATTCTGAGTGCTTGGTTCAATCCAGAGATTGACCTTTACATCTTGCAAACCTTCTCAGCATCCTTTAGAGGTTCAATACCTTCAAGTTTTCTTGCAGACACATCCTCAAGTAGACTCCAATTAAGGAATGTGGTTTTCACATACATATGCTAGATCTCATTGTTGTGGTATGTTGTAAAGGCTAGCATGATCCTGATGAACTTGACCATGTAGACTAGTGATAAAGTTTCATCATAGTCATCACATTGAACTTGTTTGTAACCTTTTTCTACTAGTTTCTCTTAGTAGGTATGGACATTTTCTTCCATGTAAGTCTTCTTATTAAAGACCCACTTGCACCCAATGGGTTTTACCCCTTCAGGTGGTTTCTACAAGGTATGTAGATTATTGGTATATATGGAGCCCATCTTAGATATTATGGCCTCAAGGTATTTACCAAATTTTGGTCCCTCTATAGTTTCCTTGAAAGTCTTTGTCTCATCTTGATCCATGGCCAACACCTCACCATCTTCAGTCACAAGAAACCCAAATCTCTATGGCATATTCTGAATCCTACTGGATCTATGAGGTTCTATGATTATTGAGGAGGTGGTTGTACCACATCAACTTGTTGTACCTCCTCATGTTCCTCTATGGGTTCATTTTCATTTTGTGTATCTTGGACTTCTTCGACTTCTATTTTCCACCCACAGGTATTTATAGAGATTAACTTCTTCTCAACAATGGGACTAGTTCTAGTAGTAGACACTTTGTCCTTTGACTGAATATAGAAATAGTATCATTTGGTTTCCTTAGGATACCCTACAAAATAACACTTTTCATATTAGGGTCCTAAATTCTCAAGAGATGAACACTTCACGTAATAATGACAAACCCAAACAAACCTTTTAAAAAATGGATATCAGATGCTACCCACTTCATATCACATATGGTGTCTTTGTGATCAATTTTTAAGTAATATCGTTGTGTAAAGATAACAATTTCAATATCTTGTCCTCAAAAGGAATTAGGAATTCCATTTTTCCTCATCATGGACCTCACCATGTCTAACAATGTATGATTCATTATCTCTAAAACATCATTATGTTACGGTGTTCCTAGTGGAGTCAACAATGATGCAATAACACACTCCTTGAGAAGGTCATCAAAATCTTGGCTCAAATATTCACCACCAAGATTAAATTGAAGCATTTCAATCTTCTTACCATGTTTGTTCTCTACTTTATTCTTGAAACTTGGAGTTTTCAAAGGATTTTGATGTAACAAACCAAAACCTAGAATCCTACCCTATTCCATTATTAGAAAGCTAGTGAGATTTGTTCTTTAGATGAGACCAAACAAGGATAAAATTAAAATACATTTACATAATAATTTGAATATATCTAACATGAAAGTTAATTCATGAATTATATTACATACATTTCCTTTGCTCACATAATGGAGGAAAACATGATTAATACGTGTTAAAATGATAGTTTGGAATTTTCATGTGCAATCTTATAAATTAAAAAGTAATATATAAATTAAATATGTTAATTGATTAAAAGGTGTATTTTCACACATAACAATTATATATAACACTTTTGGTGGTAATGAGAAGATAATGGAACACAATTAAATGAACAATAGTAATAATGATGATAAAGGGCCACAAATATTAAATATATATAATTCATGGAAGGAAATCTTTAAAATGAAATCTAATGTGAAAATTGTGTTCCTTGGGACCAAATTAATTTGGGAGTCAAGTTTCACCTTATTTGCACAATAATAATTATCCTTGTAATGTTTGGAAAGGAAATATGAGTTTTTCTCCAAAATATCAAATAAATCATTAAATAACTTCAAAAGTGAAAATAAACCTCAAATTTGTAATCCACATGTTAAAATTAGCCTACGTCTTAATTTTCATCTAATTTGGACAACCTTAAATGTTTAAGTGTAGTTTAGGAGAGAGTGTGTGTAAAAGCCCTAAACATTAAATAATGTGATAAATAAACCCAAGTGAGAGAAATAATGGAAAAACCATATTCCATATAATAGAGTTTGCTTGAGGGTGAATTTTCACATTAATTGAGTAAATCTAGATTCCTTAAATACATTAGGAAAAAGAAAATATGATTTTCTTTAAAAGAATTAAATAATATAGCAAAATTCTCCATAAAGGGAAAACTGGTTCCAAAATTAGATTCTACATGCCTTAATTAGTCTAGGTGCAAAATTTTACTTAATTTGGATAAGGTTTGAGCCCTCAAATAAACAAGGAAAGAAAAATATAATTTAAATGAATAATATTTCAATTATTTATTCATTGATTTTTGATTTCTTAAAGTCTTTAGATTTTAATGTCATACACTCCTTATTTTCCCAGTTTTCCTAAGTTGGCTATGTCATGCAGTTGGTTTAGTGGTTAGATTCTATCTTGACCCTTATATCAGGATCTGACAGAGGTAGGGTTGTCTCCTACCTCCAGTCAGACTCCCCCTTTCCGCTAATAGTACCCCAATTCTTTCTCTTTCAATTCATCTCTCTCTTCTATACGGTTTTCTGAGATCTTTTCTCCATTATTTTCCTTGTAAGTTTTTGCATCTTATGATTCCTTACTCAAACCCTAACTCTCTAGATTTTGGAAACACCCACATTGACAACTACTACTCCGTCGCCCCCAAACTCACAACGCCTATAGACTACTTTGAACTCCTATATAAACACCCAAAAATGATTGCAAGGTCCCTCTTGTTTATTCCTCCACTTCAATTTCTCTTGGATGCCCCTCTAGTTGCTTCTGCCAATGATACTCTGTCTACAGAGATGGTAGCCTCTCCCTGACGCCTCTGACCACCTCCATTTAGTTCCACGTCGGGTATCATTCCTAGACCTCTTTTCTTCAATTTCATATGATTAGATCATCAAGTTCATGCTTCCTTTCCATTTCCCTAAATCCGGCTGAGGATCAGCCTTGCTGCTTAGCAGCCATGGCCACGACATTGTAAGGGGATGATTTCCCCCTGTGTTTACTATTCCCCTCCTTGTTTCTTGTTTTCTTTTTGATTTTGCTTTGGGGCATTCTTGTATTTTTTCCTGCACTTTGTGTTCTATGACGTGGAAAATATCGCACTAAAAAATTCACTTAGGGTTGAAATCCTCGAGCTTTTAACAAAACCTCATGTAATAATACCACCCACAAGCGGACGGGTCTTATCGCAGTATAGTTAAGGATCGAATCCCAAAGGACAACATTTTTAAGAATCTTTGTCAGTCGAATCTAGCTCAACTGATTTAGAATGATTGGTTTGGTTGAGGTTAATTAAACTAATTGTAGGAAAGTAAATGAGCAGAATGAAAGTTTGTTTTAGATTAAATGATATGGAATCACTGGGATGGTATCAGGTTTCACCACCACTGCACATGCAAACACATCCAAACACATAACATCCAGGCAGACATCTAACTATCCAAATGGAACTACTGTGAACCCTCCCGAAAGGATGTTTAGGCCCACGTAAGCATCCCCTTAGGCATCCAATTTCTCGTCGCCATCTGGATCATGCACTTACGGTTCCGAAGATACAACATCCAACTAAGGTTGTGGTCCTCCCTGAGGGATGTTTAGACCACAGAAGCATCACTTTGGGCTAGATGGCTCGTCCCCTCACGGATCATACACTTACGACCTCAAGGAACCCCATTCTATTTCTAGTTCAGGAGTCAACCGCGCTAATGACAAGTGTGTAGGCGATAAGTCTACAATCAAACATCGACAATTAACAAGAAGATACAACATCCAACTAAGGTTGTGGTCCTCCCTGAGGGATGTTTAGACCACAGAATTGTCACCGTGGGTTAAATGGTTCGTCCCCTCACGGATCACACACTTACAACCTCAAGGAACCCTGTCATATTTCTCGCCAAGGAGTCTACCTCATTAATCGACATTCTATGCTACCAAGAGAAGAACAAGATGAAAGCAAGCAGGTAATCAACTACACACATATCAAATAGCAATGAAATGAAAAGTTATATACATTGCCTTGGAATGTTAAATGAAAAGACATGAATGCATCGGCAGCGGGGCTAGTCCCCGCACCCCAGCGAAAAGGAACTACTCGCTCATGATGTGAGAAATAAGAAGAATAAGAAAGAGAGAGGATTCTATCATGAGCATGATGTAGAAGGTGGTCGTAGCTCGGTGAAGATGATGCGGTCTCCTATGTCATGTCGGAGCAAATCTGGACAAAGAATGAGGGATGCCAAGATAGACCGGGCAGTCTTTCTCACTCCTCCTTCCTTCTCTTCTCGGTCTCCTTGAGTTACAGTAGGAACGGTAGGAGAAGTGACAATGGCAGGATTGGACCAACATTTTAGACAGCCTGGCGGTGTACCAGATCTGATGCCCAAATGAGGACCCTATTGGTCCTATTTATAGGCTCGGGTTTGGTTCTCACATTTTTGGTGTGAGCCCTCCATACGGTCTGGTCCAAATGCCTTTATCAAACGGTCTTGTAATCCCTTTTCCATTCGGTCATGCATGCATTCCTTTTCCATACGGTCTTGGTTGCATATGACCAAACGGTCTTCATAAGTAACTTTTCCAAACAGTCTCATTATCTTTTCCATACGGTCTCATAATCTTTTCCATACGGCCTCGCATGCATTCCTTTTTCATACGGTCCTACAATGCCCTTTTCCAAATGGTCTCACAATCCTTGTGCAAACGGTCTCGTAGCCAACCTCCATATGGTTTTGTAGTCCCTCCTTTTCCAAATGGTTTCATACTCCTTTTCCAAATGGTCCTGCAGACATGTCAGCCTCCAAACGGTCTTGCAATGTATCTTTTCCAAATGGTTTGTCAGCCAGCCTCCATGCAGTTTTTATTTGTTACTTTTCCAAACGGTCCTGCATGCATGCCTATTTCATACGGTTTGGAACTCCAGCCTCAAACGGTCTCGCGCTCCAGCCTCAATCAGTCTCGCGATGCTGGTCTTCATATGGTTTTGTAATGCTTTTCCAAACACTCTTGCAAGACCGTTCTTGCTGCCAGTGCGGATGCTCAACGGTCTCGGTTGCCCGCTCTATCGGCCTCGCAGACCGGTTGCAGGTTGCTATGGTGCAGAGAAGACGGCGGTGTCAGTGGTGATGGGCGGCAGTGCAGGTAGCGGATGCTGGACAGAGAAGGTAGAGGAGGCATTGACACTGCTGCTGGTTAGGGTTTGCAGGATGGACGAGGGAAGCAGGATGTGTTTGGCGGTGGTAGGTTGATGGAGGTGTGATGTGCGCAGCAGGTGGAGAAGGAATTAGGGTTTTGGCGGGAGGAAGAAGAAGGGAAGAAGGCAGTGCTGCAAATGGTCTAGAGGGCCTAAACGATCCTGAGGAGGTTGCTTAATTGGTCTTGAAGACCAATAGCATCAAATGGTCTTGGAGAAGAGGGGTGGCTCAAGACCGTTTATGGTACAACCCCAGTTTTGGGTTCATTTGGTGGGAAATGTGATTTCTCATATTAAAGATATTTGAACAAATAAAGATATGATTTGTTTTGAATAAATGGATTTCGTTTACAATAGCCCTGATGATTGTTTTGTGGGCTTTATTGGCTATTGGGCCCAATAACAAGGAAGAGACAAAAGGAACTCCATTATTAATAAGAAATGGAGAAAAGAAAATTGTAGAAATCTCCAGAAGGCAAAAGTATGTAATCCAAAGGTGGATTCCATGCCTCTTGGGTTCCTTGGGTCCCAAGGAGTCCAAAGTTGCAAAAATAATACACCAAGAAAAGAAAAGACCCATTAAGTATTTCTTTATTAAGAAAGAAATTGAAAACAATGATAAAATGTGGAAAATAAGTGAAAAGAGGTATAATTGAGTTATCCTTGATGGATTTTTGTATCCAAAGGATTCCTAATGTTAAATGGAATGTCAATGAGGAAAATAAAAAGAAAGATAAATAGAAATCATCAAAAAGAGATATTTTAATAAGAAATAAATGAGATAATGTGAAATAATGAATATTGATGCATCTAGAAGGATAATAAGTATCCTTGTGAAGGAATTTCGAAATCTTGGAGTTTCTTGGGGTCCAAGGAGCCCCAATGAAGAAAGTGGAAAGAGAAAATACCAATAATATCAAATAAGAAGATAATATGATGCATAATGAATGGTTTTGGGGTATTGTTAAGAAGGAAGTGATTTCTATTAAAAGAAAATTGAAATTCGTGCCAATGGATTAAAAAGCAAGAATAAAGAGAATAAGTGAGAGGAATTTTGAATTCCTAATTATCCAAGAAATAAGAAATATCAAAGGGTTAGTAATGAGAGAGAAAGCTTGCTTCCTAATGAAGGAATTGGATTCCTATTGGGAAAAGACCTTGCATCTTTGTGGATGCACATCTTGGGGTGTGAAAACCCTCCCTTGTATAAGGGGTAGAGCTCAGGGATGAGTTCTGAGGAGTTCCATGTATCCCCTCTCTTCTTCTTGTTCCTTTCCCTACAAACCCTAACCAAGAAGGTGTAGTGTGATTCCTAGAGTACAAAGGGTGGTAGTGTGGTCTTGTTAAAGGCAAGAAGCATCCACAACGATCCAAGGAGGATCGGCTATCCAACCTCGCCATAGCCTTTGGGAAACCTCTGTCGTATGTCTGCAGAACTGTAGCAAACCGCAGAAGTAACCGCAGGAAGATCAAGCTTAGAACAAAAATCTTTGGCCACAGTTTGGATGTGCCCCGAGGGCGCCAGGGTGTATCGGAGCTGGGGCGGCCATGGACGGCCACCCCCGAGCCCAGAGGAGAGAAGGACAGACCTCTGACGCGCTACAGGCCAACACTGTTAGGTTGTCGCGAGGTAGATAAAGGGGCAGGTGGTCGTTGGATGGATGTACCCCACCCGGGTATGAAGAGTCGACCACTTAGACAGGGGCAAAATCATAATTCAATTATGTTTTCAACTGAATCGAACAACGTTGCATGGAGCATAACACTTGGCACGCTCTGATTGGCCCAAAGTAAGTTAATTTTGCATAATTTGTATCTAATTAACCGTAGCTCGGATGGATACACGTAATATATTAATTTTGCTCAAAAATTGAGAGGAATTCAATAAAAATATATTTGAAGGCTAATTCCTCTTGCAATTCAAAAAGTAGTGTAATTTATCAACTTTAATGAATTAAAGATTAAGAAACCCTATTTGGAGATGATTAATGTATTTAGTAGGGCTTAATGGATGATTAAAGTTGATATTAACATGTTAATTTTAAAAAGGTGCATTAAACACAAAAAGGATGAAATTTGCACGTAATTGGTTAATTTAGAGTTTCCTATGCATAAATATGCTTTAATGGGCCTTGAAACCCTAATATTAGTAAATGTGACTCTTAATGGCTTTAATTATTTGAAATCGTGAATAATGCTAAGATTTGATGATTCTAAGCTATTTTGAGTTAAAAGTTCCTAATTGTGGATAAATACCCTTAATGTAGTAATTAGGGTTTTCTAATGGATAAAGGTAGAATTAATGACAAATAGAGTTCATATGTAAATTAGATCATAATGAACTATGAATTGATGATAAAGGAGCATAATGATCTTGTCATGGATTAAAAGGATAAAAATGGTAGCTTTAATGTAAAAGAGGCTTAATGGACCTAATTGATGATTAATTGTGTTGTTTCTGAAATTAAGGTTATATGTTGTTAAAAGGTAACCCTAATAACTTTTGTGAAGGATAGATGAGAAATTAGGGTTTAAAAGAGTAAAATGAAGTAAAAACCCTAATTGCAAAGTAAACCCTAAAAGAGGTAGAAATCCTAAAAAGGAATAGCAACCTTAAGTAGCAAGATGGTATGAATAAATTTTGATAAAAAGGAATTGGATGTGATTTTAGGATTCTTGTACTTGCTTGATTGGATTTCCCTTATTGGTTGATTCTGTCTAAAATCTGCCTGACAGGTATGTGGTTACGCTTATGAATATCTCGAATTAGTTTTTTGAGGTTTTCTGAAGTTTTCCTCAATGATTTGAATTAAACTGTTGGATGAATTTAATTCATGCAAACTATAATGTGGATATGACTATCACTTAAGATATGTGCCTACTAGCTCAGATCCTAGTCCCCTCTGTGGCTTAATAGTTTGACCTAGTAAATAGCTACCTATGGGGTAGGTCCATCAGGTCATTGGATGACTTAGTACATGGCTACCAATGGGGTAGGTCCATCAAGTCACCTTGAGTCAGGGATTGGGCTACCTTTGGGTACGGCCATGCAACTTTATAACCCTAAGTATTGACTACCTGTGAGGTAGGGCCATGGGGGTAAGGATCTACCATAGAAATAGGTAGTATCCAGGTCCACTGTAGGGACAGCCCAGAGATAGGGGATAGGTAAGGATTGAGTAGTATTTCTTAAAACGTAATCTTAGCTGTTAAATGATATTTGGTTGATTACATTGTTATCATAGTTGCACGATTATTGTTTCCCCCACATACCAACTTTATGATGACCGACGTTTGTTTGTCGGCATTTTAGGTACAAGTGAAAAGAACAAACAGTAAAGTGGCATGTGTGGATTTAAATGAGGATTAAAGTATAAAGGAGGATTAGTTAGAATAGACTCCAGTTATGGATAGAAGTAGTTACCCTCGGTTTGAAAGAAGAAGAAAAAAAGGTATGCAAAGTTTTACTTTATGACAGTCTTTCAGTTTAGTTTAGTAGAATTTGATAATTATTATCGATTATTTGTTGAACCTTTGATCTGGAAATTGGGATAACAGCTCTGACCTCTTGGTCTCCCTTAATTGGGGGTTACTAGGAGGCGGGGTCGTTACATTTGGTATCAGAGCATAGGTTCCTCATTTAATCTTTAATAATTATTAAATTTTACAAACTTCATAGAATCCGGGAGTTATAAGAGGATTTTCCAAAAGGCTGAGGTGTTTAGAAAAGGATTACGTCTGAGGGCTGGAAAGAATTTCCTCCGCACCGCTAGTCGGAATACGAGGACTCCCAGATTAGTGTGACTGCCTAGATGATGTCTTAGGATCTGACTCGAAATAAGATACCTTTAGGACTCTCTCATCTTGTTCATCCCTTCTCAACTCAAATGTTGTTAAGGACCTTAAGGATTAGGGTTTTCTCTCTTTTCCTCACCCTCTTGAGGTATGGGTAAGGTTGCTAAGGTTTAAGGAATCCTCCACCAAATTAATAAAAAGCATGTAAATAAGATGTCATGGACATAAGCTTAATAGTTTAATCATAAACTAAAGAATAGATACATGCTTAGGTCATATGACATAAGTTATCATGCCCTCAGGAGAGACCTGAGGCTAGACCTTCTTGTCTGGAGGATAAGTATAGAGAGAGTTCATCTTGGAGGTAGAGATCTCCATTACAAGTAGAGACCCGACACATCCTCTGAGGATGATGTTAACCCTAACCCTAAGTGAAGGTTAAAGAGAGAGATGACATGATGAGTCAGACGTCATGGTAGACCAGGTGTTTGGATAGACATGCCTTGGATGTCATATGAGCCATGAGAGGTTGGATGACCGAGTACCTTTGGCGACCCAACCCTGGGAAGGGTCGTGCTTGTTAGAGTGAAGGATAGATCCTTCATTGATGAGGTCAGAGAAGGACCAATAGAAACCCCATGAGATTATATGAGCATGGCATAGTAAACACCCAGTATACATCAGTAGTGCAAGCAGTAGGTGGAAACCCTGGCCAGGAGCGTATGATAGATAGCTTATGAGATAAGCATAAAGATAATCCTAAGCGAACATAAGTTTGAACATAGGTTTCCCCATGTAGAGGTATGCTTGTAATCTTGATCCACCTTCATGGAGAAAGGACCTCGGGTAGTAAGGTTGTTTGTAGGGTTAGCTCTAGAGAGAGAGCGGGATCCATGCAAGAAGGTTGGAAGCCTAGACTCCGAGATATGAGGAAAAGTGGTGAGTTGAGGATGATGTGACCTAAGTGGATGATAGTGGTTGCCTCATGCTGATGATGTCTTGGTTACCATTAGAGGAACCAAACCCTGAAGAGAGGATGAGGATGTTGGTACCTCTATACCTATGAGAAGAAGAGTTCCTCAAACAATGAAGAGGTTTAGTAACAGGTTGTGAGACCTTATACCTTGTTGGTTATCCTTGAGGAGGACTCCACTCTGAAGTGTTGTTCAAGTAGAAGGATTATGGGAAGTACATGTCATACCTTGTACATGTTTGGATTGTGGTTAAGAGGTTGAGCAGACAGTGGACATCAGAGAAGTGAACCTAGGGTTCCTAGGCCTAAGAGGGGTAGTGGTGTACCTGATACTCATGACAAGGTTTGATTTCTATAGACTTGAGCATGGTACTCCTCATGTTTAGAGGAAAAAGGAAACCCTTTAAGTTTAGGGTATGTTTGATGAATCCCTCACAACTAAGTGGATGACATGGGAAGGTATGATAGTGATCCAATGTTGAGGAAAGAGAACAAGTAGGACCTAGTATGGTTTAGTAGGTGGTCTTCGTGTGCCTTAGTAGATGTTGGGTTGAGCATGCTCATGTGAATAGAAACCCTAAGGATGTTTGTGACCTTGTTGTCAAGAGTTTTAGTTTCCTCCCATCCAGGGAGAAGGACCCTTTAAAAGGGTGTATACCAGGTGGGTTTGAGGAAACCTAAAGAGGTCTCATAGGATCTTGAGAAGCTAAGTGAAAAGTGCATAGTATGAGAATGAACCTGTAGACCCATATATAACCATCTCTAAGTGCATGTGTATGTGTTACCATGGAGGTAACCGGTATGGGGCTTGACCAAGGTAGACAGGTTGCCATGACCCCTATGAAAGGATGGAAGTCAGCCCATGAATGCAGAGAGAGAGATGATGAAGGCTTGGGTAAGGTTCTAAGTTGGACATGTACTACAATAGAATCCTAAATCTATCCTAGGTTCAGGTAGGGATAAGACTGATGGAAGTAGGAGTTGCCTAATTCCCTAGTTGCAAATGACCATAGGGTCGGGAGGTAACAACTATCATTGTTCGAGGGCCATGGGTTAGGAGATTGCTCACATTCATGAACTCATAGGACCCAAAGGGCATATGAGTAGGGCACTCTCTAGATGCATGAGGGAAGAGGGATGACCCCAAAAGTGTCGACACCCTATAGACCTAGAGGAGATGACCGAGGAATGTGTGTGGACACAAGTAGGTTCGAGACCAATTTTCCCATGGAAGTAATTTTGATATTGAGAATGATGTTGAGACATAAGATGCACGTTTCAACTAAGATTTAAAGGTGTACTCGAAGGGTGGGATGTACCATCTCTACTATTGGAACATGAAGAACTTTGTATTTGGACTGCAGCCAAATGCTTATTTCCTCTTGTTATGGGAGTGAGAGATAGGACAATATGCATGCCATACACCAAGGATAAAAGATGATGTGAGTTGGAACGTTACTATGGGGTATGAGGACAGAGAAGGATAACATACCCTTGTGGAGTGAATGAAACATGGATGGTTTACATGCAAGGTAGTCATCTTATGAGGATGTTTTATCATGAGATATGAGTCATATAAGGTTGATGTCGAAAAACCAAGAGAATAAGCTCAGAGTTTTCTTGATGAAGATAGACCTAGAGATGAGGTGAGATAATAAGTGGAATACATGGAGGTGTATGTCTTCAACTTTACATAACACCTAAGGATGTGTAGTGGTAATAGATGCTCTGGATGAGATGCAGCTACCTAGTTTAGCTAGAGGCTATAAGGGGGTTGTTAGGTTAACCCTAAGTTGAAAAAGAGATAAGTTTGGCTAACACTCAGATGGAATAAGATATGTTGAACAAGTTAGTGGTTGTTTGGTTAGCTAGCCTAGTCCTTGATACAATGAAAGGATGGTTGTAGACCCTCGGATGCACTTCACTGAAAAGGAAGGTGTGGAAACCCTTTTTAGAGTGGTTTAGGGTTTCTGAGGAATCGATCTTAAGGAATCATGACAATACAGGAGATCATGATTTAAGATCACCATATATTGTGGTGCTACCAAGATAATAAGTGATAATAGTACTTTGGATGCCTAAGATAAAGTTGCATGTGGTGTGTTTCCATGCAAGCCGGGAGGTGAAGGATGAACACCAGTAACCCAGTGTTTTGACATAGAGGATAAATAATCCCTGAGAAGGAATGGGAGATCATCATTATGGATGTTTTAAGTCTCCCCTAGACCAAGGAAGGTTGATATGCAATATGGGTTATGGTAGATCACCTTACCTTGATGACATAAGAAAGAAAGAGTATTGTCAAGGGACAGATCCAGTTGAACTACATATGAGAGAGATGGTTCAACTACACCGTGATGCAAGTTCAAAAGTTCTTGAGTATGACCTAAAGGTTCACTACCATAAGGTGGAAGTAGGTACATGAAGAACTTGATGTAGTACCATTTATCACCCCTAACTAATGGTTAGTGTGATCTAGACTAGAGGGTCTGATGAGAGCATGTGTGCTCATTCAGGGTGATACATGGGGACAATTCTTATCTTCGGTAAAATATGATGATAACCACCATAGCCAGTATCGGGTTGTAAGGAAGCTTTGTAAGAGAGGTTGTGTCGGTCACCACTTCATTAAGATGATGTTGGTGAAGGGACCTTGCGAAGGTCAAGAAAGGACCACAGTGTGTGCAGATGAAGTCTATTTGATCGTGCAATGGCTGTAAGGAGCCCAGGGATGACATGAGTCATAAGCTGATGCAAAGTAGACTGACATGTAGTTCACTGTGGGGGAATATGTCACATGAAATCCGACCCCTCTAAGTTATAGCTAAGAGAGTTGAGTCCCCAATGCATGGGTTCTTTTGACATGGTTTGGTTGAGAAGGTTAAGTTTTTCCCTTACCCCTCAGGATAATGTGATGTGTAATGAGTTCCATGTGTCCAATTTAGAGCACTATGTGAGGTACCTGGACCGTGTGGAGAAATGAACCTAGTGAGCCCCAAGGGAGGCTGAAATGACATGCGTCACCTGTGAGGTTTATAGATGCCAAGGTGAAAGATCTCAGAGAAAAGAATATGTGATGATAAAGGTTCTTTGGAAGCGCCATTGATAAGGTAAAGCCACATAGGGGCCAATAATGGACATGGAAAAGTCTTATCCTAAAATGTTTGTTTGTTTGATGGAATTTTGAGGGCAAAATTCCTATAAGAGGGGAAGGATGTTACAACCCCAGTTTTGGGTTCATTTGGTGGGAAATGTGATTTCTCATATTAAAGATATTTGAACAAATAAAGATATGATTTGTTTTGAATAAATGGATTTCATTTAAAATAGCCTTGATGATTGTTTTGTGGGCTTTATTGTCTATTGGGTCCAATAACAAGGAAGAGACAAAAGGAACTCCATTATTAATAAGAAATGGAGAAAAGAAAAATGTAGAAACCTCTAGAAGGCAAAAGTATGTAATCCAAAGGTGGATTTCATGCCTCTTGGGTTCCTTGGGTCCCAAGGAGTCTAAAGTTGCAAAAATAATACACCAGGAAAAGAAAAGACCCATTAAGTATTTCTTTATTAAGAAAGAAATTGAAAACAATGATAAAATCTGGAAAATAAGTGAAAAAAGGTATAATTGAGTTATCCTTGATGGATTTTCATATATAAAGGATTCCTAATGTTAAATGGAATGCCAATGAGGAAAATAAAAGAAAGATAAAGAGAAATCATCAAAAAGAGATATTTTAATAAGAAATAAATGAGATAATGTGAAATAATGAATATTGATGCATCTAGAAGGATAATAAGTATCCTTATGAAGGAATTTTGAAATCTTGGAGTTTCTTGTGGTCCAAGGAGCCCCAATGAAGAAATAGGAAAGAGAAAATACCAATAATGTCAAATAAGAAGATAATATGATACATAATGAATGATTTTGGGGTAATGTTAAAAAGGAAGTGATTTCTATTAAAAGAAAATAGAAATTCGTGCCAATGGATTAAAAAGCAAGAATAAAGAGAATAAGTGCAAGGAATTTCAAATTCCTAATTATCCAAGAAATAAGAAATATCAAAGGGTTAGTAAGGAGAGAGAAAGCTTGCTTCCTAATGAAGGAATTGGATACCTATTGGGAAAAGACCTTGCATCTTTGTGGATGTACATCTTGGGGTGTAAAAACCCTCCCCTATATAAGGGGTAGAGCTGAGGGACGAGTTCTGAGGAGTTCCATGTATCCCCTCTCTTCTTCTTGTTCCTTTCCCTGAAAACCCTAACCAAGAAGGTGTAGTGTGATCCCTAGAGCACGAAGGGTGGTAGTGTTGTCTTGTCAAAGGCAAGAAGCATCTACGGCGATCCAAGGAGGATCGACTATCCAACCCCGCCCTAGCCTTTGGGTGACCTCTACTGTATGTCTGCAGAACTACAGCAAACTTTAGCAGTAATCGCAGTAAGATCAAGCTTTGAACAACCATCTTTGGCCACAGTTTGGATGTTCCCCGAGGGCACCAGGGTGTATCGGAGCTGGGGCGTCCATGGAAGGCCACCCCCGAGCCCAGAGGAGAGATGGGTGGACCTCCGACGCACTACAGGTCGTCGGCGTTAGGTTGTGCAAGGTAGATGAAGGGCAGGTGGTCGTTGGACGGATGTACCCCTCCTGGGTATGAAGAGGCGGCCACTTAGATTGGGGCAAAATCATCATTCAATTATGTTTTCAACTGAATCGAACAGCATTGCATGGAGCAGGACACTTGGCGCACTCTAATTGGCCCAAAGTAAGTTAATTTTGCATAATTCATATCTAATTAACCATAGCTCGGATGGATATGCGTAATCTATGAATTTTGCTCAGAAAAATGAGAGGAATTCAAAAAAAATTGAAGCCTAATTCCTCTTACAATTCAAAAAGTAGTGTAATTTATCAACTTTAATGACTTAAAGATTAAGAAACCCTATTTAGAGATGATTAATGTATTTAGTAGGGTTTAATGGATGATTAAAGTTGATATTAACATGTTAATTGTAAAAAGGTACATTAAACACAAAAAGGATGAACTTTGCATGTAATTGGTTAATTTAGAGTTTCATGTGCATAAATATGCTTTAATGGGCCTTGAAACCCTAATATTAGTAAATGTGACTCTTAATGGCTTTAATTATTTGAAATCGTGAATAATGCTAAGATTTGATGATTCTAAGCTATTTCGAGTATAAAAGTTCCTAATTGTGGATAAATACCCTTAATGTAGAAATTAGGGTTTTCTAATGGATAAAGGTAGAATTAATGACAAATAGAGTTCATATGTAAATTAGATCATAATGAACTATGAATTGATGATAAAGGAGAATACTGATCTTGTCATGGATTAAAAGGATAAAAATGGTAGCTTTAATGTAAAAGAGGCTTAATGGACTTAATTGATGATTAATTGTGCTATTTCTGAAATTAAGGTTATATGTTGTTAAAAGGTAACCTTAATAACTTTACTGAAGGATAGACGAGAAATTAGGGTTTAAAATAGTAAAATGAACTAAAAACCCTAATTGCAAAGTAAACCCTAAAAGAGGTAGAAATTCTAAAAAAGGAATAGAAACCTTAAGTAGCAAGATGGTTTGAATAAATTTTGATAAAAAGGAATTGGATGTGATTTCAAGATTCTTGTACTTGCTTGATTAGATTTCCCTTCTTGGTTGATTCTGTATCAAATATTCCTGACAAGTATGTGGTTATGCTTATGAATATCTTGAATTAGTTTTTTGAGGTTTTCCGAAGTTTTCCTCGATGACTTGAATTAAACTATTGGATGAATTTAATTTGTGCAAACTATAATGTGGATATGACTATCACTTAAGATATGTGCCTACTAGCTCAGATCCTAGTCCCCTCTGTGGCTTAATAGTTTGACCTAGTACATGGCTACCTATGGGGTAGGTCCATCAGGTCATTGGATGACTTAGTACATGGCTACCAATGGGGTAGGTCCATCAAGTCACCTTGAGTCAGGGATTGGGCTACCTTTGGGTAGGGCCATGCGACTCTATAACCCTAAGTATTGGCTACCTGTGAGGTAGGGCCATTGGGGTAAGGATCTACCATAGAAAGAGATAGTATCCAGGTCCACTGTAGGGACAGCACAGAGATAGGGGATAGGTAAGGATTGAGTAGTATTGCTTAAAATGTAATCTTGGTTGTTAAATGATAATTGGCTGATTACATTGTTATCATAGTTGCACGATTATTGTTTCCCCCACATACCAGCTTTATGCTGACTAACATTTTGTTTGTCGGAATTTTAGGTACAAGTGAAAAGAACAAACAGTAAAGTGGCATGTGTGGATTTAAATGAGGATTAAAGTACAAAGGAGGATTAGTTAGAATATACTCCAATTATGGATAGAAGTAGTTACCCTCAGTTTGAAAGAAAGAAAAAAAAAGATATGCAAAGTTTTACTTTATTACAACCTTTAAGTTTTGTTTAGTAGAATTTGATAATTATTATCGATTATTTGTTGAACCTTTGATCCAGAAATTGGGATAACGACTCTGACCTCTTGGTCTCCCTTAATTGGGGGTTATTGGGAGGCGGGGTTGTTACAGTTTAA
This sequence comes from Alisma plantago-aquatica, assembly GCA_963693085.1. NCBI lineage: Eukaryota > Viridiplantae > Streptophyta > Magnoliopsida > Alismatales > Alismataceae > Alisma > Alisma plantago-aquatica. Next base: position 711,272,476 of record OY856413.1, on the reverse strand, counting down.
GAAGATGAATGCAGACCTTTGATCAGTGATCTGATGGTGGAGAACAATTAGCGCCCAAACGGTCTGGAAGTCAAGTTTGATCCAAATGGTTTTGAGGTGAGTATGACCATACAATCTTGAGACCGTATGGATGAAACCGTATGGGTGAGACCATATGGTCAAGACCAAGGATGAGTGAGGGTAGATCAAGGGCAGATAAAGATGGGTCCCACTCATTTGGGTTTGATTTGGATGATGGTTGATTGAAATAAAGATCGAATGGTGGTGATTCTTATGGATAAGGGTTGCAAGGAGGTGGGTGCCAGCAGATTGTTCAACCTCAGCAAGATCTGCATAAAATCAACATAAACTCAGTTAGAAACCTTGATAATTGAACCAATTAGGAAAATTTGCATATTTTAATATTTAGTAACTGAAATTGGATGTATTGAATCAAAAAGAGCCCAAGAAGGCGACTAAAAATCATGATGAATGTGCATTCATAAAAACACCCCAAACTTAAACGTTGCTCGACCTCGAGTAACACAAAATCTGAAACAGTCGCCAAATGAATACTTTCTGGTCATGTGATTGCCTCCTCTTCACATCATGATTGTTTCCTTTTTGCTTAGTATGACTACGCATCTTAACTTCCTGAGACCACTAAACACATCTTACCATATCTTCATTCCTGAGTTTACTTTCCAACTTCACTTCCTCCTCACTTTTTCCAACAACAAGCATGTCGAAGAGGTTCGTAAGAGTCCAGAGATACCCGCAAAACAACAAGTGTGCATCTGATCTGACACTAGTGTATTTCAGGGTGGTGGAGGCATTTATTTGTGCCATTAGGTAGAAAAGGGAGTGAAGGAAGGTATGGAAGGAAGAAATAAATCTCTCCTCTATTCGACTCGAGATTTTTATTATATTATTTGCAATTTCATTTATTGCATTTTTTGTGCGAATCTCTCCTCTATTCGACTCGAGATTGCATTTCTTTTTGTGTGTGCTTTGGCATATTTTCTTGGTGGTACGTCCCTATTAATTTATGAGGGGTATGGAAGAAGCGGATATAGAGGGAAGTGGCGTTCCACCCCAAACTTAGGGTTTGGCACTATTTTGGCTATTTTTTATTCTTTTTATGGATGGAGGGGTATGAAGATGATAGAAGAAGTGTAAAAGAGAGTTCAGATCAGAATGCAACTTGGTTTACACTTTCGTGCACCGGGTTGTTCTCTTTATCGTACTCTGCTCAGATAATGACTTGATGAGGATCCGATGGGGATTCCATGTTGTTGTTCCACTAGTCAGTTAGGAAGCACGACGTGTTTGATCCCTATCAGTTCGACATACACTTGTCATTTTTGCATAAAGATCATGATGTTAGGATTCATAAGCTTCACAAGATGATTTCAATCAAAAGGCTAGTTTTTAGAAAGTGGTCCTTTTGAGGATCTACTTCGAATGAGGAGGGTATAATGATTCGAAATGCATAGAGATTGAAAAAGTCTCAAAACTTCATCTGGTATATGTTCAAATTTCTTTTGAAAACTTTAAAATTTTTGAAAATTTTATTTGAAAATTTTAGGTCAAAAATGCGATAATGAAATCTTAAGTCTGGTTTAGATGGGTGAAAGTGGAGAGTAAGATACGTACCACCCACCCTCCACCCCGAACTTAGAAATTTGCTCATCCTGAGCAAACTCTAAATCCGATATGGAGGGGAAATTTCATGCCGTTTGGACCACCGAATGTGGTTGCGTTCCAATCAATGTGTTTCCTCCATCTGAAAATCTCAAACATAAAGACCATTCAGAACTCAAAATACCATCTCACGATGCAATTTTATTTGGTGTAAAATTATCTAGAAGGTAAAAACAAAATTAAGGAAAATTTCTAATTCGAAATTAAAACTAAATATGAATTTATCTATTGGGTTGCTTCTCGACAAGCGCCTTTTTTTACGTGGATGGCTCGACTTGATTCCTTCAACTTTTATGGTGGATATGTTGGATTGGTGAGATCCAACATTATTTCAGAGCCTGTGTCGGCCGAGGTGAAATATCTCTTCAATCGTTGACCATTTGCCATAAATTCACCCGTCTTTTCACTCCATAAAGAGAAAGCACCATATGGGGAGATGCTCTTGACAATGTAAGGTCCTGACCAATGAGAACGAAGTTTTCCTGGGAATAACCTCAATCTAGAATTGAACATAAGAGCTTGGTCTCCCACTTGTATGTCCTTTCTTTTTAGATGGCTGTCATGCCAAAGTTTCATACGTTCTTTATAGATTTGTGCATTCTCGTAAGATGACATTCGGAGTTCTTCCAACTCCTAAAGTTGTAGAATCCTGGCTTGACTGATGAATGCATATTCATCATGAAATTCAATTATCATTTTTGGACAAAATCAACTCTACATATACTATTTCACTCATTAAATATCAATATGAATCATAATGTGCAAAACTACTTGATTATTCGATTATACAAGCCTTAACTGAATTTATGTTGACTTAATGCAGGTCTTGATGAAGCTGGACATTCAGCTGGGGCCCATCCTCACTCACCCTTGGTTCTGTCATATTGAAAGATATAACTCTTTGCCAACATCTATTAAAAGCACATGTAAACTAAAGCATATAGGTAACATCATTATCAGATTGAGCATATTCAACTAAACGATATGTATTAAATTAACAATACAAATTAAACAAAATGGGAAGTTACCTCTGAGCAGTAGAACAAGTTATAACTTTAGAAGGAATATGAAGAACGTGTATAACATTTGATTTATTTTACCACATTATATATCAATAAGTCAGTACAAAGATAAGGAAAGGGGTAATCAAATGTGAGTCATGTTTAACCCTAAGTAGTTACACTACATGGCTGTATTACGTCTTTTATTATGCCCTGAGGAGAAGAGGTATACCACTCATACTCGAACTGACCACAATTAATTCAAAACCAGTGTCATACATGATCAATGGAAGAGCTGGAATCCATGATCTCTCCACACCCTTGGTCATTCCGAGTCTGTCGTAGTGACATACCAAGTCCAACTACAAAATAGCCTAGTCCACCTTAGTATATAAGTCATGACACTAGTGAAATGAGACACAAATGTAATCGTTCTCCTACTAGGGTATGACTGCAGTCATCCCAGTAACATATCACACATACTAAATCACATCATCTGAGATATGGACTTAACTGTTCTCTTGCCAGGGTATGACCTCAACTATCCCAGTGTATTAAGGATACAAGGAGATACATCAACTTGCACCCCACATATTCTACAATATGTGCTCCGAATTTCCCAAAGGAATTGCTCGTTTCACCATCCAGCTAAAATTGATGTTGAAGATGGATCTATGGCACAGGGAAACTACACGATTAGGGTTTCACTTGATTAGTTAAGCCAATTGAGTATCTTTTATCATCAATCAAGTTACAACATATAAACCCTAAACAAGTTCTACAAAGATAAGGGAATAATACAACTCTCGAAGATATAAAACGTTTGTATCATAAATCTATCACATCATCACATGACACCACTTGCCATACAACACCATCACTATTATCACACTATCATGGGATATCAATCCCTCATCATCTCACTTAAGGATAACACCTCATGCTAGGCATTTATGCCTCTACCTAGTCATAAGACCCATCACATCAACATGCCTCATCAAGGTGTATAGCCATCATTCTTTGACATATGATCACCATCACAACATTCACAAGCTATGACTATCATGCACCGACATGGTTAATATCATACAAGTAGGATGGAGAAAGAAAGCATCATCACTGCATACTATCACATTGCACATGGTATGCATCTATTTTATTAGTCCCACGTTAGGGTTAGGGTTTCAACATTATGTCTGATTAGGGTTCTACATCCCGACCCAATCTAAAACCCTAGGTATATCATCTTCCCACATTCTTGGAATATACCATGTAATCCAAGGCAGTTATACTGCAACATCCCAGACCTGGGTTATGCTTTAACCCTAGGTGTTTTGTTTAAGAAAGATAATTATATGTTTGATATTATCTTTTGAAAAGTAATTAAGGCTCAAGAGGAATTTATATTTCAATTTTAATCCATTTTGAATAATGTTGAAAGTAATGTTTTACTTGCTTTGGACTAAAGTGCAAATTACCCAAGTTGAGGGGTTAAATTGCAAATTATGCATGATAGTATGTTCCTCATGTGTTGAAGCATCATGGGAATGAATATGATGCAGAGGTATGGCTAGTGAAAGCCTGAGTACCAAGAAAGAGCTGATAAAGCAATGTTTGTGCATTAAAACCTAGTTTTGGTGTAATGTGCACTTTACCCAAAACCCAGGGTTCAATATGCAATTTACCACTTCAAAATAGTCCATAATATTTCTTGGCATCATGTATATCAAAGAAAAAGAGAGGTGCATCTCATTTGTATCACTTTGAAGGAGAGAGAATCTTGATATTAAAATAATCAAGATTTAAGCATAATTGAAACCTTAATTCAATTTAATGAAAAAATAAATAAAGTAATTGAAGGGCCTTCAACCAAAAACGAGATGGTTGGATTTTCTCAAGTGTTAAAGTCCTTGTGCCTTGCAAAGGCAAAGGAAATATCTACGTGAGTGGGGAACCCACTCACATTAAGAAAATAAAAAGAAATATCCACTAATATATGGATAATAATATTATAAAGGTTAAGGTGCTTAATTTCGTTTCCCTTAATTCATGGATAATGGAAGGGAGTTCGGAGTTGAGGAAGATATCTTTGCATGCAAGTAATTGAGGGGGGAGAGGTGGCATCAAATTTGTAATTAAAGTATTTTTATAAGGCATTTTCTCTCTCATTGATTTTCTTATAAAAACACCCTTTACAACTAAAACCAAAGGCTTTTTTGAATCCACTTCTTCTCTTTTCTTGAAGAAATGACCAAGGGAGCTAGGAGAATTAGGAGGACGACCCCCAACCTGTTGTTAAGCTTCTTGACTTTCTTTCACCTTGATTCCATGGTGGAAATCACAAATCAATGTATGATTTCTTCTTATCTCGATCCCATCTTCAATTCTAGCCAATCATTTTCACTCAAAAGCTTGAGGAACGAACCTTGTGGTGTGAAAAAGCTTTTTCCACCATTGTTGATGTGAAGCTCCAAGCTTTTAAGCTCAATTGGATGCGGGTTATATAACTTGAACCCCTATTCATTGTTATTGAATTCAATTTCTCAATCAATTATGTTCAATTGCTCTTCTTTCAATTCCTTTGATTAGTTGATGCAACTACCATGATAATGGCAGTATTTTTCGATGGAATAAGGATTTATGATGATGACATCATCTTAGGCACACATTCCAACCAGTTTCTATTGCAAACGGTTTTAAGACCTTGGTCCAAACGGTTTCACTAAACCGTTTGGAGACCAAACGGTTTGCAAACCGATTGGAGGTTTGGATCCCAAACCATTTGGATGGGTTGACCGTTCGGATGGGTTGACCATTTGAGGTCAGGACCCTAGTACATGTTGGATGATGATCTAATGGATCCAATTGATTAATTCAATATATGGACAATCCTCCAATTAGAAACCCTAATCGGGTTAAGTGCTGAAATTTCAATTGGTTGATTTAAAACTTTGGGTTGATTAACCCAAATGGTCTCAAGACTATTTGGAGACTACCCAAATGGTCTCAAGACCATTTGGAGGTCAACCAAGACCGTTTAGAGGTCTATGTTTGAGTAAGGTTTAGTAATTGAAGATTCAAAGATATCAAATTGAAATGCAATTAATAGCTAATTTGATGATCAATCCAATGATCTAAACCGTAATTGAATTTCACAAATTTTAGTGATGGATGGGGCAACCGGTCTCAAGACCATTTGGAGGTCATCCAAACGACCTCAAGACCGTTTGAGGTTAGGTCATATCATAATATTATGATGATTCATTGATTTCAATTGAATTAGTTCCACAATGTTAACCATTGATGGTTCCTCGATTCCAAAACCCTAATTGAAGGTTTCTTGATTATAAATCCTAGTTCAATTGGGTTCAAAACCCTAATTGATGGTCCAATTGAAGGATGATTCAATAGTTCAATTGATGAATGAATCAAGGATTCAATTGATAGTCGGTTCTTTGATTGAAACCTTGAATTGTTTAGGTGTTGAAAGACCTTTTTGGTCCATTCAGTTTTGAGAGGGTTTGGACCAAACGATCTTAAGACCGTTTGAGTCCAAACGGTCTCAAGACCATTTGTGTCCAAACGGTCTCAAACCGTTTGGAGATCCAAGCCCATTCGGTTTCAACACATTTCTTGCTTAAGCGGTTTTAAGGGAAATTTTCCTAAACGGTTTCAAACCGTTTGAATTCTGAGAGACCAAGACCATTTAGGGTCTAAGTAATCAAAACCATTAGAGGTTCAACATGGTTAATCCATTTGGATATCTAATGTAATTGAAGACTCAATTGGTTGATCCACTTGGACACCCAATGTAATTGAAGATTCAATTGGTCAATTCATTTGGATACCTCATGTAATTGAAGGTTCAATTGATCAAACCTTCTGGACACCTAATGTATTTAGATGGTTGATACCTTAGTGGGATTAATCATTGGTGCATAAGGATGCAATAATTCAATACATCATGCTAACCCTGAATGCATGTATTTGAATAAAGAGTATGCTCAATCTAATCAAGAATTGAGTTGTGGAAATCCTAGAAGAGGATGAGAGAGAGATTCATACATGAAAGATAATCATGTAGCAATCAAGTTTAACACATTCGAAATAAGTGTAGTATAAAATTAGAGTATGATCCTTGATAAAGAGATCATAAAACCCTAATTGAGTTGATTGATGAACTCAAACCCTAATTTAGATGAATAGTAATCCTTAATTATGGGTAATTTAATATGAAACCCTAATTGGGATGAATAGTAAACCCTAATGGTGGGTTATTGAATATAAACCCTAATCTAGGGTGATGTGATGTGAATAGAAAACCCTAATTCTAAATTGGGTGAAGGTGTGTGAAACCCTAATTCGGGATTATACTATATAGTAAGAAACTCTAATCTTAGACAATGAAATGATGAATCATTGGTCCTAATTGAACAAAGGGGATGAGTAACCTTGATTGAAATAAAATGGGAATCCCTAACCCTGGTAAGGGAATAGTGGTGTTACCCTTGAATAGCATGGAACTGAAATATGATTGATATATCTGTTATCATGTGTTCTAACCATGCAGGTATCATGAGATGATGAACATAGCCAGGTACGAGCTATGATGTTTTATTTATTAAAATTGTTATTGGGCCTTGTGTGCCATAATATGCCTTGTTGCCTAGTAAGAGGTAATAAGAGAATTAATGGGCCTTAAGTGCCATGAGAGATGTTTGTGTAACAAGTATCATGTTTACCTTGGTCAGATGACCTAAAGGTGGTAGTTACCTAGAAAAGTGGTAACAATGCTCAGTGATGAGTTAAGGGTTTGAATACCTAGAACCATATGTTTATGGCATTGAGTTTGTGAAGGGATGAGTATTCCCAGTAATTAAATGAGGGACTGAGATCCCAATGTCTTATAAAGATTGAGAAGTAGCTGATGAAAATAGTACATGTTTCTTTGTAGCATTTGTCCTAATAAGTTATGTTTGAAAAGTTGACTTATGCTAAAAGAATATGATAATGTACTTAATTAATAAAGTGAAATTTTTTCATGTAGTGATCTGACCATAGATCCATCATCATCAGTAGTTGGTGATGGTGAAAAAGGTTTTCCTACGGGATCTACTGGAGTTTGCATATTTTTGAATATGTGGGGGTCAATGGGAAAAAATATCCATACGTCCTAATGGGGGAATTGATGGAAGGTAAACATTAAACCTCTCAATCCTTCATTATATGTTCCGGGATGGATGTATCACAAATCTCCCGATGTTGTTAATGCCAGATCGATGGAGGTAAACACAAAATCTCTCGATTGCGAAGAGAGTGCAGCCGCCATTGTAGCTCTATAGCGAAGATGCCACTATACTTTGGCAAGCTATGTAGCTGAGACACAAGATGTCCTGCATGTGATCTCGTACTGACCGATATGTGGGAAGTCATTGAAGCTAGCTCTTTAATTGACTTGTATGGTACCGATTTCGACTTCGCAATGGTCGGTTGGAGTATGAGTGATATTCCTCATCTCTTCAGAGCTTAAGTATGCTTGTAAAATGTAATCAGCCGTGTAGCGTATTTGAATAAGATTGAAATACGAGAACCATTGGTTGATGTTATCTTGCTTAGCATGTCCTTGATACATAACTGTTACTTATGTTCTTTAATTATGTATTGAATAAGAGACATGTTGCCTTATCAAGTTATAGCTGAAATACTTGAATAGGAATGTTGCTCTAAACTGCATAGATATTGATTTATCTGCTATTGAAATATATGATTCCACTATTCAGTTTATTTCTATTAAACTACAATAATAATGTTTTCGACGGAGAGTTATATCTCTCACTGGGGCAATTTACAAATTGTCTCACCCCCGTGGGATCCAACATTTTTAGGTAGACGCAGACAAAGAGGAAGAACCTATGTAGCAGGGGAAGAATAGCAATAGCAACAACAACAACAGGGACAACAGTGATATCCCAGGTGGGGATACTGGCTGTCACGCTTTGTACATATGCAAATAGATTCCTATGTGTCGTCTTTATACTCTCAGGCCCTAGGAGTCAGTAGATAGTGTTTTTATAATCGATCTGAGATTTTAATTTGACTGCCTCAAGGATTTTGTTACTTGTGCTGTTTAGCAAAGCAATGATGTATATATATTCCTCGAGAAGAGATGGTACATGGAATGTACAATGTGGACCAGTATGTAAATATAATATTGTGGTTCTTGTTTAAAGAATTTTCCTGAGAATGGATCTCTTTGTAAATGGTTTTAATTTTTAGTGATTTTCAGTAATCCACTGTGAATGATACACTTCCGCATTAGTTAATCTTGTTTTTGTGAGTTAGATGCCACACGTTTAGTGGTATCAGATCTCTAGGTTTGTTGAGTCTACAGAGACATAGGATTAAGGTTGTTGAGTATGTTCTAAGTGTCTTCCAGTTTATCTGACAGTGTCTTCTGCTCATATAGGAGAAGAAGAACTTGAAGATGTGTGTATCACATGACGAACATGTTGTTGAGAGCAGCATTGCTGCACCAGGAGGAGGTGCAAGGGATCAAGCTAGGGAGGAACCCGTGCCTGAGATTCCTCATCTTGATCAAGATTTATTAGAGAACCCAGCCTTCCATGCTATGTTCGGGCAGTTTATGGTGACCATGACACATATTGCAGACAGAATTCCACCACCTACACTGAGGGCACCAGCCCACAATGAAGGACAAGGAGCTCGCAAGACCTTTGAATGGCTTCGTCGGGTGGGAGCCACAGACTATGTTGGTACAGCTGACCTAGTTGATGTAGATTTGTGGTTGACTAAGCTGGAGAAAGCCTTCATAATCCTCAACATTTTAGAAGCTGAGAAGGTGAGACATGTTGTATACCTTCTGAAGGGGAGTGCTGGTCATTGGTGGACCATCGAAGAAGGTAAAAGGCCAAGAGTTGAAGTCGGATGGGATGAATTCTGACGTCAATTTGTCACTAGATACTTCCCTAGGACGTATCTAGATGAGAAGATCTCTCAATTTGAGAAGTTGAGGAAAGGACAGATGAACATTAGTGAGTATGAAGCTAGGTTCATGGAGCTTTTACGGTTCTGTCCGCATATGGTAGCTACTGATGAAGAGAGGATTCGGCGTTTCGAGAAGGGGTTGAACGCTGAATTGACCACTCCTGTGTCTGCTCTGGAGAACAGGGAAAGATTTGCTACTTTTGTGGAATCTGTTAGGTGGATAGAGAGGTCGGTGATCGAAAAGTGACAGACCAGTAATAAGAAAGTGCATCCTCAGTTTCAAGGACAAAGGTCTGAGAGTTTCAAGAAGCTGAGGTTCTCTTCACCACCACCACCACCAAGGTTTAATACCCCAATGCAGTGGACATCGAGTAGGGGTAGGGGTCGTAGTTTTCCTCCAAGTAGAGCCCCCAGTTAGCATCAGCATCAGTGATAGGACCACCCAGGCAGAGTTTGGGAAGTTACAACTGCTTCCAGTGTGGGAGGTCAGGACACTTGAAGAGAGATTGTCCTGAGAAAGTCAGGACTGTAACTCAACCCCAGAGGTAGAGTCAACAAGGCTCATAGAGAAGACAATTTTCTAGTGGTGCTCGAGGATGTGGAAAAGCATCCCAGGCTGGATCGTCGGCACCCAACAACCAAGCACAGGGTGCCATGAATCAGCCCAAAGCAGTAGTCAACCCTCGGGTTGTGACAGGTCAGATGGAACTATTTTATTCTGATATGTCCTCGTCCTGCTTCATATCTGTTTTAATTGATCCGGGTGCTACACATTCTTTTATCACTCGAGAAGTGATTCATGACTGCAACATGATTGTCAGTCATAGAGCAGATAGTTTGATGCTAGAAACCCCTTTGTTGGGATCTACAGTGTTGCGGGAGGTGTGTTCTCCCTGCAATCTTTCTTTTTCTGAACATCGCATTCAAGTGGATCTTATACCACTTGAGATGCAGGGTTTTGATATAATCCTAGGGATGGACACCTTAGAGAAGTATAATGTTGTCTTGGATTGCAGTTCCAAATAAGTTGTGTTCACAGACAATGGTGACACATGGATCTTTCAGGGAGACAGAAAGATTCTTCCAACCTGTTTAGTGTCAGCTATGGTAGCTGAGAAGTTGATGAGATAGGGATGCTTTGCATTCTTGGCTCATGTGGTAGATACCACAACGGAGAGCCCTCATCCTTCTGAAGTTCCGGTTGTTAGGGAGTTTGAAGATGTATTCCCTTAGGAACTTCCAGGTGTTCCGCCACCCCGAGAGATTGATTTTGAGATTAATCTAATCCCAGGCACACAACCAATAGCACAAACACCATATAGAATGGCACCGGCTGAGATGACAGAGCTTAAGAAACAACTATAGGAGTTGCTTGAGAAGGGTTTTATCTGACTGAGTACTTCACCAAGGGGTGCTCCGGTCCTCTTTGTTAAGAAGAAGGATGGGTCGATGCGGTTATGCATTGACTACAGACAGTTAAATAAAGTAACCATAAATAACAAGTGTCCTCTACCAAGGATTGATGACTTGTTTGATCAGTTACATGGTGCAACTATCTTTTCTAAGATAGATCTGAGATCGAGATACCATCAGTTGTGTATTAAGGAGAGTGATATACCTAAGTCTACCTTTAGGATAAGGTATGGTCACTATGAGTTCATAGTTATGTCGTTTGGACTAACTAATGCACCAGCTGCATTCATGGAACTCATGAATAGAATCTTTCGACCTTTTCTTGATCAGTACGTAGTAGTTTTCATAGATGACATCTTGATCTACAGTAGAGATGCTCAACAGCATGAGCAGCACCTCCGTCAGGCTTTGACTTTGCTAACAGAGCATAAGTTGTATGCTAAGTTTAACAAATGTGAGTTCTGGTTACCAGAAGTTTATTTTCTAGGACACGTAATATCTGCTTTAGGTATTCGTGTTGATCCTAAGAAGGTAGAATCTGTCCTGCAATGGGAACAACCAAAGACACCGACGGAGATTCACAGTTACCTAGGGTTGGCAGTCTATTATAGGATGTTCATCAAGAACTTTAGCTCTATAGCTTTACCCCTAACCAAGTTGACCAGGAAGGAGGTTCCTTTTGTCTGGAATGACAAGTGTCAACATTCTTTCCACCTGCTGAAAGAAAGGTTAACTAGTGCACATGTGTTAGTGTTACCTGAGCAAGGGAAGGGGTACATAGTCTTTTGTGATGCATCCAAGAACGGTCTAGGATGTGTGTTGATGCAGGATAAACAAGTGATTTCTTTTGCTTCTCGGAAGGTTAAGAAAGACGAGGAGAATTATCCAACACATGATCTAGAGTTAGCTATTGTGGTCCATGCTTTGAAGATCTGGAGACATTATCTCTATGGAGAAACATTCTAGATTTTCACAGACCATAAGAACCTAAATTATATCTTCTCACAACATGAGCTGAACATGAGACAACGCCGTTGGATGGAATTAATCAAGGACTACGATTGTACAGTTGATTATCATCCAGGGAAGGCTAATGTAGTGTTTGATGCTTTAAGTAGAAAATCATCCTCACCAGCCTTAGATAAAGCACAGTTTAACTCCTTAGTGTGCTTTAAAAGAGATATGCTTATCTCCTTAAGGAAAGACAATATCAAGCTTAAAGTATCATTGTTATCCAGGTTGTTAGCTGAGATGCAAGTAAAACCTACTCTGAGACAACAGATTAAAGAAGCATAGCAAGTTGATACTATGATTTAGTAGATCAGGTCAGAGTATGGTAGTGAGAAACGAGATGGCTTCCATGATTCAGATGATCAGGTAGTCTATTATAATGGTAGGATGGTAGTACCTGATGTCGATAACTTAAGAAAGTTAGTTCTGGAAGAAGCTCATTCTTCAATGTATGTTATGCATCCAGGGAGCACCAAGATGTATCATAACTTAAAAGATATGTATTGGTGGCCTGGATTGAAGAAATATGTTGTTGAGTTTGTTATGCGGTGTCTAGTGTGTCAGCAGGTTAAAGCTAAACATCAAAAGCCCGTAGGAACAATGCAACCTCTAACTTTTTTTTTAGGAAGGACGGGAAGCCCTGTGATTGGGACTCCCCGTCATCTATTCATTAGCTAAATCACTAATTACAAAAGGCATAAAGTTCAAAGGAAAATTCTGCGAAAACGAAAACCTATCTACTTGGCTCCTACGTGCAGCATTTGCTACCTCGTGGGCAACCTTGTTACATCTACGGCTAACAAAGCTAAGATTGCAAAAAGAAAAAGATTGCTTCAGTAGAAGGATGTCGTCAACAATGGAGCCAATGTAGTCCTTCCTTGGGCTGCTGCTATGACATGCTTGGATGATAGCCATGGCATCAGATTCCATTTCTACCCTATTCAAGCCCTTCTCTCTTGCCCATGCGAGAGCTTCCCATATCGCTAGCGCTTCCGTCAATGCAACATCGCCTCCTATCATTACCCTTGCCCCCAGCATTCCTACTACCTCCCCCCCATCATCTCGAGCTACGACACCAATACATGCCTTCCCTTCCTCCCCACACGATCCGTCCACATTTATCTTAATATTACCATGCCTCGGTTTCCTCCATGTTTGTCTAGCAACAGCGCTAGTCTCCCCACCGTCCGCCCCCTCACGCTGCTGGCACGCCAGCACGTCTCCCATGCATGCACGTCCTGCTCCTTCAATCCGAACTCTCACCATGGCCAAGTAACGGCGGTGGAGCACCCCCATGTTCGGTGTACCATTCTGGAAGACACGTAAGCACCTGCCACACCATATAACCTCCATAGATGCCACTAACACATCCCTCTCGCCGGTTGTCGTATCTTGTAGAGATGCCTCCATGGTTGATTGGATCTCCCCGTCCTTCCTATCCTCCACCCATTGTTGGATCACCCTCGAAGTTTGGTCCCATAGCTCTGTCGCATTCAGACACCTAAATAGCATGTGAGGTATGGTCTCTTTTTCAGACATGCATAGCGAACATGTTCCGTCTTCGATACAATGCCTATCAAAAAGCCTTCCCCTCGTAGCAAGCCCGCCCGTACAAACTCTCCATATGAAGTGTGCCGTCTTTGGACTCCATCCGTCCTGCCATACTCTCTTCCATAGCTCGTCTCCTACCCGGTCGTTGTACCTCCGAGCCTCCTCCACCCCGAGCAGTCCCATCCAGTAAGCAGACCAAACTGTAAACACCCCGTTCTTGGACGGCCACCACATCACAGAATCATTGGGCTTCCTATTGCTGATTGGGATTGCACTGATCTTCCTTGCAATGCTGTCCGGGAAACATTCTCTCACCTTATTCTCATCCCACCTCCACCCGTCCTCCGTCATGAGCTCCTTAACTTTGTGATAATCTGGGCTTCCCTCATGTTTGAAACGTCTCAACGTGTCCACTTCCTTTGGAACCCATTTGTCATCCCATATGTCAATGTCAACTCCGTCCCCCACTCTCCACTGGACCCCTTCCTTCAACACTGCCTTAGCTCCCCATAGACTCCTCCAAACATGACTCGGATCATACCCCCTCCTCGCTTCCCAAACGGACATCCTTGGGTAATATCTCGCCTTAAGAACCTTGGTAACTAGCGCATCTGGGTGACAAACCAAACTCCAAGCTTGTCTAGCAAGAAGGGCTTGGTTAAAGATGTGCAAGTCCCTAAAACCCAGCCCTCCCTGCCTTTTCAGTTTACATAGCCTCTCCCAACTCATCCATGAGAGCTTCCTCTCCTTCTCCTTTGCCCCCCACTAGAATCTAGCCACCATCCACTGTATTTCCTCCATAGTACCCATGGGCAACTGGAACACACTCATGACATAGGTGGGAATTGCTTGTGCCACTACTTTGATGAGGACCTCCCTTCCTGCTTTTGACAACAACTTTTCAGACCAGCCTTGAAGTTTCCTCCATATTCTTTCTTTTATGTAGCTGAAAACCTACTTTTTTGACCTGTCCACCATTGTAGAAGACCAAGATAGCAAGCATGATGATCCACAGCACGTACGCCCAAGAGATCACGCAGCTCCTCTCTTCTTGTGCCTCGTACCCCTTTGCTGAAAACAACCTCTGTCTTTTGGAAATTTATTTTCTGACCGGATGCCTGTTCGTACTGGATGATGATTTCAGGTATCTTCAGACATTCTGCATTGGTTGCTCTAGCAAAAAGAATACTATCATCTGCAAAGAAAAGATGTGAGATACTGGGTTCTCCCCTACACGGCTTAATGCCATGTATATGGGAGTCTCGGACAGTAGTGCTTAATAAAGTGGAGAACGCTTCAGCACATAAAATAAAGAGGTATGGGGAAAGAGGGTCACCCTGGCAAAGTCCGCGTGCAGGCCTCATGCTCTTGGTCCTATCCCCGTTGACGGCAAAGGTATGCTGGACAGAAGTGATACATTCCTGGATCTTGTTCCTCCATTTCCTCCCAAACCCCATCTTCTCCATAATAATGTCAAGGAAGCTCCACTCGACTCGATCATAGGCTTTGGACATATCAAGTTTCAAAGCAAGACTGCCTTTCTTCTTTCCCTTGTCTCTCTTCATGCTGTGGAACACCTCATAAGCTATGATGGCATTATCAGTAATCATTCTCCCCGGCACGAAAGCGCTTTGGTTTTCAGAAATGACATCATTCATAAGCGGCTTTAGTCTGTTTGTTAGCACCTTGGAAGCAATCTTGTACAACACATTACACAAGCTGATGGGCCTGTACTCGCCCATAGTTTTTCGCTTCTCAGTCTTCGGGATCAGCACCACAAGTGTTTCATTTACCGCCTTCCAGTCCCGTTCCCCTTTCCACCACCCCTTGATATAGCTAGCAACATCTTCGCCCACCACTCCCCAAAATTTTTGATAGAACATTGCCTTCATAACATCTGGTCCTGGTGCTTTATTTGGATGCATTTGGTCCAGCGCCGCCTTTATTTCCTCATCAGTAATGTCTCTCTCCAACTCCTCAATCTGGTCTCCAGAAATAACTTCCCGAATCCCTTTAGTGGCCTCCTCAAAACCCGATGGATCACTAGACTGAAACAGCTGGGAGAAATAATTGACAATGATGTTGTTAATTTCTTCTTCATGATGTCTCATATGTCCCTACTCATCCTCAAGCTCCTCAATCCAATTCCTTCTTCTCCTGTTAGTAGCTTTTTGATGGAAGTAGGAAGTGTTCCTATCCCCTTCTTTCAGCTAATTTACTCTCGCCCTAGCAGCCCAGTACTCTTCATCTCTTTGAAGCCAATATTGCAACTCCTTAGAATTTTCCTCCGCCTCCAAAAGATTTATGTGATATGGGGGACATGCTTGGAGTCTTTTTAAATCATCTTCCAACTCTTTGATCTTCTTCTGTCTTTTCCCAAATTTTTCAGCAGCCCATTCCCTCAGCTTATCTTTACATGTCAGCATTTTCGTATTAAGATCAGCCACTCTGTCTTGCTCCCAAACTTCTTTAATTATTTTAGCACATTCTTCCTCATTCACCCACATGGGTTCAAATCTGAAGTGCCCTCTCCCCCTCCTCCTTTTGCTGCCTGTATTATCAGCTTTTAAAATAATAGGCGCATGATCAGACTCATAGATGGGAAGATGGATCACCCTACAGAATTTAAATAAATTTCTCCACTCAAGCTCCGGCAAGAACCTGTCTAACCTCTCTTTTACTAGAGTTCTTTCCGTCAACCCCCTTTTCCACGTGAAAATATTCCCCTCAAATCCCACATCAATCAAGTTGCATTCATCAATAACATCTCTAAAGTTCTGGATAAACTTTTCATCTTTTGGCGGGCCCCCCTCTTTTTCTGCATTGGAAACAATCTCATTGACGTCCCCGAAGAAGATGACCGGTTCATTTGCCTCATTTTTCAACCTCCTCATAAGCTCCCAGGTCTTTGTCTTACTTTGTTGATCCGCCCACCCATAGATCCCAATGGCTCTCCACGTACAGCCTGCTGCCCCTTCTTTAACCAACGCCGACACATGCCTGTTAGAGTAGCTCAAAATTTCCAGCTCTCTGTCCTTCCACCAGAAGCCAAGTCCCCCTGCTCTTACAGTACGAGATATGCACATCCCATCCGAGAAACCACAACTTCTTTTGACGTCTTCGAGTTGCTTGTCCACCAGCATAGTTTCCATGATGAAAACTATATTTGGGCGCTCCCTCCAGACCCAAGCCCGGAGGGCTTTGCATGTGTCAGGGTCGCCCAATCCCTGACAGTTCCAGCTAAAGATTTTCATTGTCCTTTGTGGGACTGGACACCGCCAGTCTCCGCTACTTGGGCTGCGACACCCTCTGCCATCCCAGACATAACTTCTGCAACTGTCCTCTATCTTTTTTCTGCTGTAGGCTTTGGTACCTGTTCGTCCAAATCCATATCACAAAGATCCCCACTTCTGACCCGCTTCCCAACTGCACTCTCCCACACCACCTCTTCCTCAGGTATGCCCAACCGAGCACCCGACTCATTTTATAGACCCACGGTTGGTGTTTCTTCTTTCCTTGTCCCTGCTTAGCTCCCTGCTTTTTATTTGTCCCCGATTCTGTCTGCCTTTGCGCTATGGTAATGGCCCTCTTTTCACGTTTGTTTAGGTGTTGGACTTCCTCCAAACCCTGTGTAAAGCTCAACTGGATTCCAACGTCATGACCTTCACACCCATGCAGTCCCAGTTCTTCACCTTTCTTCGTGTCATTGTCTTGACCAGAATGGTCTCTGTTTTCATCAGATATGCAGTTTCCGGATTGTTGTACGTCGCAGATCATGTTTTCAAGAACCTCCTGTTCCCTTTGTGCCCCAAGCTGCTCCGACGACTCCCCCACCCCATGCCTCGATGCCTGGTTTCCTCCAGAAAACCTCAGCCCTAACAGTTCTTCCCTCGTCAGTTTTTTAGTTTTCCCATCCCTCGACGACACCAGCGGCATCACTACACCCTCGTCTTCCTCCGGATTCCCACTCTCCCCCTGATATTGTAGATGGCATTACCCACTCCTCTTACGTTTCTCTTTCCTGACAGACCTCCCGCACTGTCCCCCTCGACGCCCCTTCGGAGACCCGCTCCCTCACTCACATCCCGCCTGGACTCACGCCCCTTCCGCCCTCCACCTCCCACGTCACTTCCACCCGCCCCAGCGCCAAACCCCCCCACCACACTGCCAGAGTCACCGGAATCTTCCTTCCTCCTCCCGTCATCCGACGAACTTAGCCTGAAGGTGAGAGTCTTCTGCACACCTCCATTGCCTCCCTTCCCACTTTCCCCATGCCGTCGCTGCTTCCATGGGGAAGCTTTCATCCAGTTGCCCCACTGGTGCTGTCGCTCCACGTCGTCGCCATGGATTTGGCAGTCCTTGTCAATGTGACCAAGCTGGCCACACACGAAACAGAAATTCGACAAGCTTTCGTACTTGATCTCCAATTCCATGATCTTGCCGCTTTCAACTCTGATCTTTAGAGAACGTTTTAGGGGTTTGGTAACATCCAGTGCAATCCAGACTCGTAGGGACGAGTCCCAGCCCAGGCTGTCTCTGTCAATCTCCAGCACCTCTCCGATACGAGCCGCGATCGACCTGATAGTGGCATCCGCTCGATACCCTAATGGGACACCATAAAGACGAACCCAGAAGGGTGACGAGTCGATTCGTAGCTTTCCTGGATGTTCCTCCTTATCGATTTCCTTGAACAAGAGCAGCCGTCCGTCAAAGTTCCACGGAGCTCCCTCGATCACCCGTTGTTTGTCCGACCAGTGGGTGAATTTCATCACAAAGGCTCCACCCTCCAGTTGTTTGAATTCCACTAATTCACGCAGGCTCCACGCCTGTGCCATCGTCCGCTCCATCACCCGGAAGTTAAATGATCTGTCCGTCAGAATTCTGCCCACCAGCGCCAACGTTGTATGATCCTCTGCCTCCTCTCCATTCCCGATCGCCTGAACGTCGATGGGATCCTCCTCCTCCTCTGTCAATCGAAGACATGCGTATCTTTCTGCCAGCTCATCCGCCATCCTGGGACGGGACCAAGATAAGACCCGCTCGCTTGAACCTGTAAGAGTAAACCCTAAGCTAAGGGAGGGAGACGTTCACGCCCGCTATCCCTAATCGCCAGAGCGACAAGGACGCAGGGGAACGGGATGCCTTTTGCCTAGAACAACCAAAAGTCATGATTCCATATGGGTGATAGTTGATAGGTTGACAAATACTTCACATTTCCTTCCTATCAAAACAACCTACACAGCTGAGAAGCTTGCACAGATATACATAGATGAGATAGTCTGTTTGCACGGGGTTCCAGCTACAATTGTATCTGATAGAGGTCCCCAGTTTATGAGTCATTTTTCAGAGAGACTCCATAAAGCTTTGGGTACGCAGTTAAGGTTTAGTACAACCTTTCACCCACACACAGATGGACAATCTGAGAGGACCATACAAACCTTGGAGGACTTTCTTAGGGCATGTGTCCTTCAGTGTGTAGGAAATTGGGATCTACACCTGAGCTTGATAGAATTTGCTTATAATAATAGCTATCAGCACAATATTGATATGGCACCATATGAGGCATTGTATGGTAGACGTTGTAGATCTCCTTCATGTTGGTATGAAATAGGAGAGTATCAACTTTTGGGTCCTGAGCTAGTATAGCAAACAACTGAGAATATTAAAGTAATACAACAACAGTTGAAAGCTGCCCAGGATAGATAGAAATCTTATGCTGACAAACGGCGTAGACCCTTATAATTCCAAGTTGGATACAGAGTATACCTCAAGCTCTCACCTTGGAAAGGTATCCTGAGATTTGGAAAGAAGGGGAAGTTAGCACCTAGATTTTTGGGGCCTTATCCAGTCATTGAAAGGATGGGAAAGGTAGCCTATAAGCTGGAGTTACCACCTGAGTTGCATAGATTGCACCCAGTATTCCATATCTCCATGTTGAGGAAGTGTCATCCTGACACTGAGTTAGTTCTACGACCTGTGGAGGTAGAACTAAATGATGATATATCTTATGTTGAAGGACATGTGTTGGTTCTTGACAGAATAATTAAAAAGCTGAAAAAGAAACACATTTGTCTTGTAAAAGTTCTCTGGCATCATTGTGGCATTGAAGAATCTACATGGGAGCTAGAGGAAGAGATGAGGAGGAAGTACCCTACTCTTTTCTCTAAATGTTTTCTTTAATGATTTTGGGGACGAAATCCTTGTAAGGGGTGAGTAACTTGTAACATCACTGACTTGGGTTATGCTTTAACCCTAGGTGTTTTGTTTAAGAAAGATAATTATATGCTTGATATTATCTTTTAAAAAGTAATTAAGGCTCAAGAGGAATTTATATTTCAGTTTTTGTCCATTTTGAATAATGTTGAAAGTAATGTTTTACTTGCTTTGGACTAAAGTGCAAATTACCCAAGTTGAGGGGTTGAATTGCAAATTTTGCATGATAATATGTTCCTCATGTGTTGAATCATCATGGGAATTAATATGATGCAGAGGTATGGCTAGTGAAAGCCTGAGTACCAAGAAAGAGTTGATAAAGCAATGTTTGTACATTAAAACATGGTTTTGGTGTATTGTGTAATTTACCCAAAACCCAGGGTTCAATATGCAATTTACCACTTCAAAATAGTCCCTAATATTTCTTGGCATCATGTAGAGAAAATAAAATGAGAGTGGCATCTCATTTGTATCACTTTGAAGGAGAGAGAATCTTAATATTAAAATAATCAAGATTTAAGCATAATTGAAACCTTAATTCAATTTAATGCAAAAATAAATAAAGTAATTGAAGGGACTTCAACCAAAAATGAGATGGTTGGATTTTCTCAAGTTTGAACATCCTTGTGCCTTGCAAAGGCAAAGGAAATATCTACGTGAGTGGGGAACCCACTCACATTAAGAAAATAAAAAGAAATATCCACTAATTTATGGATAATAATATTATAAAGGTTAAGGTGCTTACTTTCGTTTCCCTTAATTCATGGATAATGGAAGGGATTTCGGAGGTGAGTAAGATATATTTTCATGCAAGGAATTGAGGGGGAATAGGTGCATCAATTTTGGAATTAAAGGATTTTTATAAGTTAGTTTCTCTCTCATTGATTTTCTTATAAAAACACCCTTTACAACTCAAACCAAAGTCTTTTTCGAATCCACTTCTTCTCTTTGCTTGAAAAAACGACCAAGGGAGCTAGGAGCAGTAGGAGGACGACCCCCAACCTGTTGGTAAGCTTCTTGACTTTATTTCACCTTGATTCCATGGTGGAAATCACAAATCAATGCATGATTTCTTCTTATCTCGATCCCATCTTCAATTCTAGCCAATCCTTTTCACTCAAAAGCTTGAGGAACGAACCTTGTGGTGTGAAAAAGCTTTTTCCACCATTGTTGATGTGAAGCTCCAAGCTTTTAAGCTCAATTGGATGCGGGTTATATAACTTGAACCCCTATTCATTGTTATTGAATTCAATTTCTCAATCAATTATGTTCAATTGCTCTTCTTTCAATTCCTTTGATTAGTTGATGCAACTACCATGATAATGGCAGTATTTTTCGATGGAATAAGGATTTATGATGATGACATCATCTTAGGCACACATTCCAACCAGTTTCTATTGCAAACGGTTTTAAGACCTTGGTCCAAACGGTTTCACTAAACCGTTTGGAGACCAAACGGTTTGCAAACCGATTGGAGGTTTGGATCCCAAACCATTTGGATGGGTTGACCATTTGAGTTCAGGACCCTAGTACATGTTGGATGATGATCTAATGGATCCAATTGATTAATTCAATATATGGACAATCCTCCAATTAGAAACCCTAATCGGGTTAAGTGTTGAAATTTCAATTGGTTGATTTAAAACTTTGGGTTGATTAACCCAAACGGTCTCAAGACCATTTGGAAATCACTCAAATGGTCTCAAGACTGTTTGGAGGTCAACCAAGACTATTTAGAGGTCTAGGGTTGAGTAAGTTTGAATAATTGAAGATCCAGAGATATCAAATTGAAATGCAATCAATATCTAATTTGATGATCAATCCAATGATCTAAACCCTAATTGAATTTCACAAATTTTAATGATGGATGGGGCAAACGGTCTGAAGACCATTTGGAGGTCATCCAAATGACCTCAAGACCGTTTGAGGTCAGGTCATATCATAATTTGATGATGATTCATTGATTTTAATTGAATTCATTCCACAATGTTAACCATTGATGGTTCCTCGATTCCAAAACCCTAATTGAAGGTTTCTTGATTATAAATCCTAGTTCAATTCGGTTCAAAAGCCTAATTGATGGTCCAAATGAAGGATGATTCAATAGTTCAATTGATGAATGAATCAAGGATTCAATTGATAGTCGGTTCTTTGATTGAAACCTTGAATTGTTTAAGTGTTGAAAGACCTTTTTGGTCCATTCGGTTTTGAGAGGGTTTGGACCAAACGGTCTCAAGACCGTTTGGGTCCAAACGGTCTCAAACCATTTGGAGATCGAAGCCCATTCAGTTTCAACACATTTCTTGCTTAAACGGTTTCAAGGGCAATTTCCCCAAACAGTTTCAAACCATTTGAATTCTGAGAGACCAAGACCGTTTAGGGTCTAAGTAATCAAAACCATTGGAGGTTCAACATGGTTAATCCATTTGGATATCTAATGTAATTGAAGACTCAATTGGTTGATCCACTTGGACACCCAATGTAATTGAAGATTCAATTGGTCAATTCATTTGGATACATCATGTAATTGAAGGTTCAATTGATCAAACCTTCTGGACACCTAATGTATTTAGATGGTTGATGCCTTAGTGGGATTAATCATTGGTGCATAAGGATGCAATAATCCAATACATCATGCTAACCCTAAATGCATGTATTTGAATAAAGAGTAGGATCAATCTAATCAAGAATTGAGTTGTGGACATCCTAGAAGAGGATGAGAGAGAGAGATTCATACATGAAAGATAATCATGTAAGAATCATGTTTAACACATTCAAAATAAGTGTAGTATACAATTAGGGTATAATCCTTGATAAAGAGATCATAAAACCCTAATTGAGTTGATTGATGAACTCAAACCCTAATTTAGATGAATAGTAATCCTTAATTATGGGTAATTGAATATGAAACCCTAATTGGGATGAATAGAAAACCCTAATGGTGGGTTATTGAATATAAACCCTAATCTAGGGTGATGTGATGTGAATAGTAAACCCTAATTCTAAATAGGGTGAAGGTGTGTGAAACCCTAATTCTGGATTATACTATATAGCAAGAAACTCTAATCTTGGACAATGAAATGATGAATCATTGGTCCTAATTGAACAAAGGGGATTAGTAACCTTGATTGAAATAAAATGGGAAACCCTAACCTTGGTAAGGGAATAGTGGTGTTACCCTTGAATAGCATGGAACTGAAATATGATTGATATATTGGTTATCATGTGTGCTAACCATGCAGGTATCATGAGATGATGAACATAGCCAGGTAGGAGCTATGATGTTTTATTTATTAAAATTGTTATTGGGCCTTATGTGCTATAATATGCCTTGTTGCCTAGTAAGAGGTAATAAGATAATTAATGGGCCTTAAGTGCCATGAGACATGCTTGTGTAACAAGTATCATGTTTACCTTGGTCAGATGACCTGAAGGTGGTAGTTACCTAGAAAAGTGGTAATAATGCTCAGTGATGAGTTAAGGGTTTGAATACCCAGAACCATATGTTTATGGAATTGAGTTTGTGAAGGGATGAGTATTCCCAGTATTGAAATGAGGGACTAATATCCCAATGTCTTATAAAGACTGAGAAGTAGCTAATGAAAACAGTACATGTTTCTTTGTAGCATTTGTCCTAATAAGTTATGTTTGAAAACGTGACTGATGCTAAAAGAATATGATAATGTACTTAATTAATCAAGTGAAATTTTTTCATGTAGTGCTCTGACCATAGATCCATCATCGTCAGTAGTTGGTGATGGTGAAATAGGTTTTCCTACGGGATCTCCTGGAGTTTGCATATTTTTGAATATGTGAGGGTCAATGGGTAAAAATATATGTACGTCCTAATGGGGGAATTGATGGAAGGTAAACATTAAACCTCTCAATCCTTCATTATATGTTCCGAGATGGATGTATCACAAATCTCCCAATGTTGTTAATGCCAGATCGATGGAGGTAAACACGAAATCTCTCGATTGTGAAGAGAGTGCAGCCGCTGTTGTAGCTCTATAGAGAAGATGCCACTATACCTTGGCAAGATATGTAGCAGAGACACAAGATATCCTACATGTGATCTCGTACTGACCGAGATGTGGGAAGTCATGGAATTCGGCTCTTTCATTGACTTGTATGGTACCGATTTCGACTTCACAATGGTCGGTTGGAGTATGAGCGGTATACCTCATCTCTTCAGAGCTTAAGTATGTTTGTAAAATGTAATCAGTCGTGTAGCGTATTTGTATAAGATTGAAATACGAGAACCACTGGTTGTTGTTATCTTGCTTAGCATGTCCTTGATACATAAATGTTACTTATGTTCTTTAATTCCGTATTGAATAAGAGACATGCTGCCTTATCAAGTTATAGATGAAATACTTGAATAGGAATGTTGCTCTAAACTACATAGATATTGATTTATCTGCTATTGAAATATATGATTCCACTGTTTAGTTTATTTCTATTAAACTGCAATAATAATGTTTTCTGAGGAGAGTTATATCTCTCGCTGGGGCAATTTACAAATTGTCTCACCCCCGTGGGATCCAACATTTTTAGGTAGACGCAGACAAAGAGGAAGAACCTCTGTAGCAGGGTAAGAACAGCAGCAACAACAACAACAGGAACAACAATGATATCCCATGTGGGGATACTGGTTGTCAGGCTTTGTACATATGCAAATAGAGTCCTATGTGTCGTCTCTGTACTCTCAGGTCCTAGGAGTCAGTAGATAGTGTTTTTATAATCGATTTGAGATTTTGGTTTGACTGCCTCAAGGATTTTGTTACTTGTACTGTTTAGCAAAGCAATGATGTATATATATTCCTCGAGAAGATATGGTACATGGAATGTACAATGTAGACCAGTATGTAAATATAATATTTTGGTTCTTGTTTAAAGAGTTTTCCTGAGAATGGATCTCTTTGTAAATGGTTTTAATTTTTAGTGATTTTCAGTAATCTACTGCGAATGATATGCTCCCGTATTAGTTAATCTTGTTTTTGTGAGTAGGATGCCACATATACATCATGTTCGAAGACCAAGGCACAACCATGGGACACCAGTGATCGAAGGGAGATATACATCATCCCCGAAGACCATCCTCAAGACCAGCAACCAAGGCACAGTTGTGACACACCAGTAGTCGAAGGGATCCACAGTCGAAGACACACCTTCAACGACCAAACCACAAACTTAGTCAGCGGTCAAGACACAAACCACAACCAAAAGGTTGAAGGAAAACCTTAGATCATAGACCACATCACAGACCAAGCATTACAAAAATAAACGGTCAAAGGGAATCCACCTATTCAGCAGTTGAAGAGAATTAATGATCTAAGAGACTGAAGGAAATACTTATTCAACCAAAGAGAGACCATTCTAAGTGACCCCAAAACTAAAGGAAAGCCATCTCATTCGACCAAAAATCACCAATCATTCAACCACTTGGATAGCAACATGTAAAACATCTAAGAGATACAACCACTAGAAAACCATGAGCAAGATAGATGATTAACAACATGAAACCGGCCTTCAAGAGATGATGTAAAAACTTAAGGAAAACATCATGCAAACCCTAAAATCAAGCACCACGTGTGTCCAACATGGAAACCATGAGGTGAGAGATAAAAAACCAAGATCAAACTCATGAAAACAAAACCAAAATCCACCTCATGCAAGGCAACCAAACCAAGAACCAAGATAACAATGCCAAGGTTGAGATGCATGCAAAACCACCATCATCTCCACCATATAGATTTCAGGTAAGTGAATTAGGGTTTAAACAAAGGAGCAAGTACATGCACAATCATTATAGCATTACAACCCTAACCAATATATCATTAATCACAACAAGTAATCACATTTTGGAAAGAGTTGCATATAGGATTATAGTGCAATAATAGAAGAGGGAAAAGAGTTATATAACCCACCTTAGATGATGGTTGCACCACCTTCAAGAAATGTTCCAAAATCAATAAGGAAATCTAGCTTTGATCACCTCCACAACCAAGCTATTCATCACCTCAAAGGAGAAGAAAAACCCTAGGTCAAAAGGTCAAGAGGAGGAACCAAAACCTCAAGGATGAAAAGAACAAGAAGGGAGAGAAAGGGAGAAGTTTTCCTCCACCTAGCTTGAGTACTACCTTGGAACCAAGAATTCAACCCAACAAAGAGGAGTACATCCATCCCAACACAAGCACCACCATTGAAACTCCATGGATTCGGCCAAGGGAAGAAGAAATAGGTAGGGTTTTGCAAGAAAATGAAACTAAGAAGTTAGATCACTTACCAACAATCAATGATCACCAAATATCACCAAGGAAGAGTATATGCAAGCTTGGATCACCACATGCAAAGGATTTTGTCCACCAAGCACCAAGGATGATATCCTTCTCCACCAAGAACAAAAGGGCCCAACTCCAAAGATTACCAAGGTCATGGATGACCAACGGTTGAAGGAAAACAAGGCCACAAGGGCACATGGTCATATAAAACCAAGTGAGACAAGACACTTAAACCCTAGGTCAAGTGACCCAAGAGATAGCCTCAAACTTCTACAACCGTAGAGATCTCAAAACTCAACCAAAACTCATTCGACCATAAAGAAACCACCAAGGAACACAAGGGTGGTCACTGAATGACCCAAAACTCAAACGGCTAATACAAAGGTCAACATCAACATTAGGCATCAAAGAAAACCCTAGAAACTATACTCAACATGTCTCCTTCTCTCGCCTCCTCAAATAAGGTTCAACAAGGTGCACTGTCCTCTCTTTCTCATGATTCCAAGGCACAAAGGGAACAACCTAAATGTGACAAATTACAAGATTATCCCTCAACATGGGTAAATTGTAACTTTGTCCAAAATAAGCAAACATAGATCAAACAACATTCAAACATGACCAAACTGAAACAACAAACATGTCACATGATATTAAGGCATCTCAAGAGATTATATTAAGGTTTAACCATCTTATCAAGAAAAGCAAGAATATTCGAGCACTAAGCTAGGTCAGGGGACTTACACTAGGCTTGAACCTAGGACAAACTTTGGACTTGTTTAGACTCTAAAGAGTGGTATGTTTGCAAACAACATAATTCCTTTTGACCAATTAACCTATTTTCATCTTTCTCTTATTCCTATGGACAATAGCCTACAAATTATTTTTTCTTCTTTTGAGAATATGATTTCATGTGAAATATTTATGTTTACTCTATTCTTATGATCATCTTATTTTGATGGATACTCTTTTGAAGTCAATCTTATACTTGGTTCATGATTGAACTTCTACATGGTGACATGTGCTAATTTTGCCCACTTATGCTTTGAATGTTTATATTGTCATTTTTTTTATGGCAATCTTGTTAAATTTGACTATACTTTTTACTTACCACTACATTAAGCATGTTATGTGATCCAGTAGCCCTAGAGTAGTGTAAGTACATTGGTTTTTGGGTTGTGTAACCATGTGTTATTTTTGGTATGGAAGTTGTGTGCCTCATAAATATGTGGTGATTCCCATTTTTATATATATTGGGAGTCTGGAAGTACATAATTCTCTATTAGGTTTCAAGGTTGTGAGCCTTGGTAGCCTTTGTTATTTATATTGAACTAGTGCTATGGTTATCTCACATGCACGCATGTTGATGTTATTAAAGATGGGTTTTGTTCCCTAATTTCTTTATATGTGATTTTTATGAACAATTTATTTGTTGATTATATGGAAAGAATTCCTTTTCTATCATATGACTGTAATTCATTCCTCTTGATACCCACTTGGGTAGTTCTTTATTCTCTATGGGAATCTTTGTATACTTGATGTCCTTTTATATATATATTCCTCAATATCAATTGTGTATGCACACACTAGCCTTTTGATGATGTCATCTACTTCTATCCTTCTTGTTGGGGTATGCTTCCAACCCCAAGTGTAGGATATGGAGGACATGCAATGCTGAGATGGACCTAGCTTAAGGAGTTGTTGCTTGGAGACAAACTTGATATGGTCTAGATTTCCCTATACTAGATCCTTATGATGTAATATCCATGCAAACCCCAATATGGGAGATGATTATGTACTTTTGTAAAATTTATTATAGTCATGTTTTATATTCACTACTATAGTTTGGTCTTTTGTATACCATCATTTGAGATTTGAAAATTTTACACCTAGTATAGCATACCTTTTTTGTTTGTTTGGAATGGATGTTTTATTCCTCAAATTTTAATAGGGAATGGATCCCCTATCAGGTCCCACTCCTAAAATTTGATTTGTGTTTCCATATCCATATCAACTGAAATCATTAGGAAATGTCAAGAAGTATCAATGCCCATCTATAGTGGTTTAACTAAAAGGAACACATATATAAGTATGTATGAGCTCTAAACATTTAGTTTTTTCTCACTATTTCTAGTAAAAGGTTCTTATTGCTAAAGAAATATGATTTGAATGTCCTGGTCAATTATAAGTAAGAAAAATCTAAGTATATATCCTTATGGAGTTTCGAAATGTGCTTCTAGTTTATATGTCCCAAGTGATAATGCCAAAGATATATCATGTTTGAATCCTGCATTTTAAGTCATATTATATTTACATATATACATGTGTATCAATCAAAAAATATATACCATGAGTTGTAAGAACATTGTCACAAAAGATATCATCCAAAATTATAGAGAAAACCCCATTGTTATTTAGGAATAAAAAATCATTCTTCTCCAAATAAGAAATGGAAATTATATTTCTACTTATGACATGCACACAATATCAATTATCTAGTTATGTTGCAAACCCTAAGGGTATATATAAATTATACATTCATACATCCACAACAACAACCTTTTCCAATTAATGAATAATAGTCCCACATCTCCCTTCTTAAGGGGTCTACTTTGTTTCATATCATGCACATTGCAACATATCTAAGATCCACATTTGGTATCCAATACCCATGATTGGGACTTAGGCTTAGAATCTTTCTTATGTGCATTGACCATCAATACAAATATTTCTTGACTTTCTTCATGTTCAGTTTAGTAGTTCAAAATAGGTTGAGTAGTTTTGGCAATAGCTTAAGCATTTCATTCATGATGAATTGGTTATAAGATTTTGTAAATGATTGTAGAATCAAATCCATAGCCAAATGTTAGAACGTGAGGACCTATTGGATCTCCCTCTTATAGCTTGCTATAAAATAACTCCTTTATACACATACCTCTATTGACTAGCTTGGCATTCAAACAATCCTTTGAGAAGAATAATTGTTTCAAAGGCCTCCATCCATGATCTAGTGATTCCCCCATAGATCAAGCACCATGGATTCTAGCATGAGGCATGCCACATTATTGGAATAGTAGAATACATCTTGTGTGCATCCCTTTCATCCTTAGTGCATTGGGAGTGGGATCATTTGGAAAATCGTGATCCAGTACATCAAGTGGCAAGAACCCAAACATTCCAACCGAGGTTTGGTCCCACCAAAGGAGTGAATAGAATAACATTAAATTTTAATTAGTTACTAAAATTCAATCGTATATCTTTCTTTTCTTTCTTAATTATGTAGGAACATCATTTACTAAACATATAACACTTAAGTGATGCAAAATATGAATGTTTGCAGTAGAGTTCAACTTTTACATAAAAGGAAGAACTTTCCTTAATATACATCAAGTCCAGCTTATTACAAACTAATATACATTATCACTCTCTCATTCCCAAGATATAAAGGAAGTATAAGAGACCGAGTAACTAATCTAACTACTTATTCATAAGACCTCTACTCTATTCTTGATAAAAACTAAGTTCAGTCTCTTCTAGAGTAGTTGGTCCTTTCCTTAAAATGTTTTTGGGTAGGTCGATGAGTTATTGGCTCAGTGCATAGAAAATCAATAGGTAACCATGATATAAATTTAAGAGAAACTAACTTCAGGATACAAACATGTTAATACAGTAATTGAAACTATCCTTCATGCCAACATCACACGAGTACTCATAACAATTGATCAGAGTAAATCACTAACTATCCATTTATTTCTTTAGTTCATTTATTATATGCCCTGGACCCACATGAGGTGTACCATAATATGTGGAAATCAACAAGCTATGATCTTTATGCACAAGACTTAGAAGCATGCATGTGATTCTAAGTCTATAATCCCTAGAAACCCCCTTTGTAGTGGGCCTAGCCACGTCTGGCACTGGGAGGCTAGTGGGAGCGGTCAAATATCTAAACTCCTTATGTACCTTCATATTCATGTGTAAATTAAAATCACTCTACCTTAACTGATATCAGTGATTCTACCAAAGATAATCAATGAATAGAAACACAAGTACCAGTGATGTCTCCGATTGTTATTGGATACCATACTATAATTAGAAGTCTGCCCTCATAGGCCTAGACCTTACACCCTGATCCGATTTGATCCATATAAATCAATCTAAACTTATCCCTCGGTCGAGAAGAATGCTTCCTCCTCACTATTATTGCCTCATGTGTTTGATTCTATAACATTTAGGGCATCTAACATCTAGTTATATTTAATATATCCATACAAAATATTTATCTCTTCTAATATGTATCCTATTATCGACAACTAATCATTTAGAACATATTCACAAATTTCTTTTAGAAAAAGAAACTATCAAAATTTTCACAACATCACATTCCAATTGTTTTAGATCTGGATTAGGGAAGACCTAGGGTTTCTAATTCCTCTACATCCACCATTTAGTTTACCATATTGCACAATAGTTCACACAAAAATTGAACTTGTCAACATCAAAGCTCATGATGTACTAAAAAAATATGGTTCCTCTACTACAAAAGTTTTATAAACACAAAATTTAGAAACTACTGATATTGAGTTAGTATAAACATAGAAACATCATTTAAAGTTTTCTTTTCACTAACAAATATTGTGTAAAAAAACCTCATGAGAGAAGAGGTGATAGTTTGGGTGACTAGAAGGGTGACATTGTGCCTCTGTCTGCCACCATGTGGATCTAGGCAGCTTTAGAGAAAGAAGGGGGAAGAAACTCGTCAAAGTGTAGATCTAGGATTCTAGGAGTTTGTTAGAGTTTCACAAGACAAAAGATATAGCATACTATCATTGCATCAGAATGATATTATATTGATGAATGTGAAGCTTATTTACCCAAAGGAGGAGGTGGCAGAAAATGGAGCAAATGCCTTATAGGATAAATCCTTGATTTTAGCCTCATCTCTGGATGTTGGAAAGCTATTTGTGTTGGTTGTAGGATCCGTGCTAAACACTAGAAGAATTCAACAGAGGAGACATTGTTTTTCTTATAAGGTTTTCCAATTTTCTAGATTTTAAGTATGCCATGTCAGGGAACTCATATGCAAAGAACATGCATATTATATTAGTAAAATGAACATAGGGGGATATGTTTATTGAGGCCATACTGAAGGAGGTTCCGATCCAGTTGTGGATATAAAATATCTCATTTGAGCTTTGGGAAAATAGAATGTTTAAATAATTGGTTCTCTTCTTGGGAAATTGATAAAGACCAATGAACCTACAAATATTGCTCAAGGATTGAGTATGCAAGGCTTTACATTTTGATGTCTATTGAGGCTGAGTTTCCTAAATCTATCATTTCAAGTAGTAAAGGATAAAATAACAAAGTGGTGATGTTGTTTTTAAATGGTACACTTATAGATGGTACTATAGATTATTTTTAAATAGTACACTTATACATGGTACTATTTTGGTCTATAAGGTCACGATAATTGTCTAGTTTCAGATGGATACCCTCAGAAATAGAAGTAGAAAGGAAAAATGGTAGATGTTGATTGCACCAAAGACATTGATTCTGAAAGCAATATTGATTCTATTAATCTTAATGATATATAGCTTCATAATTTTGAATTGGTTAATCAATTCAAGCAAAGTATATTGAAGGTGGAAGATTAGTTTCCATGGATCCTCTTCCTATTTTTTCTCAAAACTCACCAAGAAGTAGTTGTTATCATGTGGTTGACAATGAAGAGTTAAAGGAAGTTCGTAGAAGAAATATCCCCCCCAAATTGTAGCTCTAAGCCAAGTTTGGTCATTTCTCACATAGTGACCAATTCAAAATTCCCCCAATGCACAAGAAACTTAATGGACTTGAAATTATGAATGAAGATAATGAGGCTAGTAATTCAACAACACTAAGGGTTAAATGAGTCTTTTGTTGAATATTACTTTTTGGAATGTCAGGGGAATAAGTAATAGATTCATGTATGCACATGAATAAATAATAAGGTTAAGAGGATACATCATTATTATCAATAAATCTGAGCCAGAGATATTAAATTTCATAAAGCTATGAACAAATATTTTCCAAAGTAGAAGTGGATATGAAATCTTAGTTCTCATTCTTGGTAGGGTGGTTATTCTTTGGAATGAGGATTCTTGTGAAATCACCAAGGTATCAGAGTGTGATCAATCTATTCATTCAAGAATCTAGTGTTAAGATGAATAATTCTATCTTATTGTTGTGTATGGCCACAATGTTGATTCAAATAGGGTGAGTAGATGGAATGAGATGGAAAATAGTTATGAAAATATTGATGGACCATGAGTGATAATGGTATATTTTAATATAACTAGAAAGTATTGTGAGAAGATAGGGAAGAAACCACCTATAAAAAAGTCC
The DNA here is from genome assembly GCA_963693085.1 of Alisma plantago-aquatica. Taxonomy (NCBI): domain Eukaryota; kingdom Viridiplantae; phylum Streptophyta; class Magnoliopsida; order Alismatales; family Alismataceae; genus Alisma; species Alisma plantago-aquatica. Next base: position 711,239,934 of record OY856413.1, on the reverse strand, counting down.
ATGGATTATTCCAATGATTGTGTTATTGACTTTAGTTATATAAGAGCTTGAGTTAGGAGGTCCTTATTTTAAAAGGAAATCATCAAGATGGAGATGATTTCATTACATAAAAATTGATAGAATCCTTTATGATTCATACTTAATGTCTTGATGTGTTTGATGGGGAGTGAATATCTAAAGCTATGAGTGGTTATAGAATGATTAGCCTCAATATTCGTAATTCTAGGAAGTTGAATATTTCTTTCAGATTTGTGAATTCATGGATGGCATATTATGATATCATTCCAGTGTTCAATATGTTTGGAATATACAAGGTGAAGGCTTTGATATACTTTAAACTTTACAAAATATGTGGAATCTTAGAATAAGGCTTATAGATAGGAATAAAAGGGTAGTTGGAGGTATATTTGAAATTTATAATGTGGTTAAAGACTCTACTCTGGTAGCCCACTTTTTTTTTAATCTGGTGGATGACACTGTAAGATCTAATGCCAAATTTTTGAGATAGAAAGCAAAGAAAGTTGTTGCTATTGAAGAATAATTTATTAGGAAATGATAAAGAGTCCAATGTCTGAAGGATGGCAATTCCAACACAAGTTCTTCTACTCTTCAATGAAAACTCATTGCATAAGGAACTGTATTAAGATTTTGATGATTAATGGTGAGCTTAATCATGATGTAAATGATATAAAAGATGTTGTCATTAATTTTATTCTAATCTCTTATGTAATAAGAATGACAATAGAGAGGTTTGGAAGGAGGAATGGGGGGTCCTAGCCTATTTGGTAATCAAATAGGAAAGGTTATATCTTAGAAAACCAAGAAAGAGGTGGATAAATTTGTCAAGAATATGAATGATGACAAGGCCTCTGGCCCCGATGAATTTAACTGGCACTTATAAATAAATGTGTGGAAGGTTATTGGTGATGAATCTTTGAGGCTTGCTAAAGAGTTCTTTTTCAATGGGAACTTACTTAGATAATCTAACAAAACGTTCTTTACCCCATTCCCTAAAGGTATGGATACATCAAGTATCACTAGTTGTAGGCCAAGTTCTCTATGCAATACTTTTTATAAAATCATTTCTAAGATATTGTCTAAGAGGCTCTGGCTAGTATGCCTCCAAAAATAGATACAAATCAATGTGCATTCATAAAAGTTAAAAATATTAAAGAAGTTATCTTAATAACTAATGAGATTCTTACCAAATTTAAGAAAGATACAAGAACTAATATGTGTATTCAAGATGTTTGTAAAGGTTATGATTCCATGAAGCAAAGGTACCTAATTTCTATTATGTATAGAATGAGATTCCCAACTACTTGGATAAGTTGGAATGAATCATCTTTAACACTACATTTTATCCATTGCTTATCAATGGAGATCCTACATATCCTATTATGCCAACTAATGGTGTCAAAAAATAGGACCAATAGTCCCATATTTATTTGCAATCATCATGCAAGGTTTCACTAAGTTAATGAAGAACAAGGTTAAAGAAAACAACATCAGTCCTATCCAAGCATTTAATAACTTAAAATATTTACACTTAATCTTTTCAAATTATCTAATGATTTTTTCTAAGGTTGATTGAGAGAGCATCATAAATTTGAAACCCTTATAAATAAGTTTGGCAAAGAGTCTAGATTGATTGTCATCCAAACAAAAAGTTTGACAAAAAGTTTAGTTCTTCTGGACATAAAGGTTGATGCTAGGGATATGGTAGGTGTTCTTGGTATTAAAGAAGGAAGTTTGGAATATCTAGGATTGTGTCTATTTGTATAGAATATTACAAAAATACACTACATAAAATCAAAAGGGAATGGAGAGTTGAAAGGCTAAAATTTTGTGGTTAGCAGGAAAGGTCGAGCTGATAAAATCAAAATTATCATCCATGCATCTTTTTTTATTTTCTCATTCCCTACTTCAAGCTCGACTCTAGAGGAAATAGATAAGATCTATAAGGATTTCTTGTGGAGTCAAACTAAGGCAAAAAAGAATCTTCATTTAGTCAAATGGGAGAGTTACTCTTCCATAAAATAAGATGATCTTGGAGTGAGAAATAGCAAGGAAGTAGCTAGATCTTTCTTAATCCTTAATTCTTGGGATATTGTGAATAAAAAGTATTCTTTATGGGTAAATGGATAAGTAAAAAATATGTGAAGAAGAATTCTTTCTGGGTGATTGAAGAGTGATCTAGTTTATTGTGAGTGTTTAACAACATACCTAGGTAAGAACTACCATGTTACCTCTATATGAATTAAATATTTGTAATGGTGAAGTCTTTAAACTATGGTAGGATCGTTGGTGTAATTTGAAATATCTTGGATATGTTATACGAAGAGACATGATAGTTTGACTGCTTTTCCATATTGGTTCTTTTATAAAAGTTATAATAACTAATCGAAAATGGAATACTCCCTCTAATAAAAGCTCAAATATTCTAGACTATGATATGATGAATCAAAACCCAAGTTTAGTACACAAATATCATCTTATGTTTCAACAAAGAAAATCAGCTAACGTAAGATTGGTTTGGGAAAACATCATGGTCAAAGGTAATGAAGATGTTGATTTTGAATGGATATGGAACTATAAATGTCAGATGAACTATTTGGTTCATTTACAAAAACTTCAATCTAACAAATTAACTACCTCATATTACATAAGGAGGAGAGGCACATTTATGTAGCCTCAATTTTCTTTCTTTGTAAGTGTATCTATGAAGATGCTGACCACATTATCCTTAAATGTAAGTTCTCCATAGAGTTATTGCATATAGATAAGTAGGAAGATATGACTGATATTGTTCTCAGAAACTAGAATGTTATAGTTAGTATGAATAATCACAATGATAAGTTCATATATCCTCTTATAATGTATCATAGTTTGTTGGAAAGGAATAAGAGAGTGCATTATGAGTATTCTTAGGGATGTGAAAAGTATATGGAAATATATAGTTAATGACTATGATACTTTATTTTTATCATCTATTCTTGTCCTGAGCATGCATTCTATGTTTCAAAATGAGAGATTGTATCTCTTGTTTTGTTAGTAGTGGTTGGCATTTGATTGGATATGTTGTGGTGTCCCCCCCAATGATAAGGTTGGTCCTGGGGTTTACTCTTAGATGGGTAGGGTCCAATAGTGGCCGATCCCTGGAGGGGTTCCTCGTTATAAAAAAACATCAAATTGAAGTGGTATATGATGTTTCTCTACATAGATTTTCTATCTATCTTGTGCAAATTTCAGCTGTTGTCTGGTCACAAATATGTTTTTTGTTGTCTCTTCCACCAACTTCGGACCTAAAATTTTCCTTTCTCCAACCTCATACTAGCAGATAAGTGATCTACACATGCTCTCAACATTTTCTCTAGGGTTTGAACTTCCATTCTAAATGTCCATTTTTCTAAAGATGAACAATATGCTAAACTTCAATCTTATTTCCATCAATTGTTTCAACTAATTACATATTCTAGATGTAAACTTTATGCCTTTGTCTGATATTTTACAAACTTGTAATCAATATAGTTTGACTACAACATCATTATAGACTTTGGTGTGATTTGTCATATCCCATGTTGTCTTAACTGGTAAAAAGTGAGAAGACTTAGTCAATCTGTCCACTATTCTCTGAATAGAATCAAATTGATGTGGGGTTTTAGGTAACCCAAGTACAAAATCCATAGTGATTTGGTCCCACTTCCATATAGAAATAGGGAATGTTTGAGAAATACCTTCAAGATTTTTATATTAAGCCATTACTTGTTGACATACACCACACCTAAATACATACTCAACCACATCTTTCTTCATACCTAACCACAAATACAATTCCTTAAGGTTTTTTTACATCTTAGAACTACCTGGATGCATCACATACATAAAAGAGTGAGCTTCCTCAAGAATTTGTTTCTTTAACTCAATGTCATCTGGAATACACAATGTGTCTTGCCAATACAACATGCCATCATCTAAATATTTGAACTCATTCCTCTTTCCTTCTATTAAGTCATGCGTGATTTTCTTCAATTCACTGACATCTTGTTCAATCTCTTTAATTTGGTCTTAGAATGTAGGTCCAATTTGTGCGGTCGTCCCACCTTGTCCTGACACTTTGAAATATAAACTCATTTCTCTCATTTTGACCATCACATATCTCTTTTGACATGCCAAAGAAAACATATCCATTAGTGATGTGTATTTCCTACTTAGATCATATGCCACAACATTTTCCTTCCCAAGGTGGTAATCTATAGTAATATCATAGTCCATTGTATGCTCCATCCACCTCTGTTGTCTTAAGATCTCTCTATGTGAAAATATATTGTAGACTCTTATTGTCTATAAAGATTTGACATGACTCACCATAAAGATAATGTTTCCATGTCTACCAACTTAAGATCATGCATAGGGTAGTTTTTTTCATTCCTATTTACCTATCTAGAGGCAAAAGATACCACTTTACGTTCATGCATGAGAACACATCCTAATCCTCTCCTGAATGCATTATAAAATACTACATAATATTTATCTACATCTATTAGGATCAAAACTGGTGTTGAGGTTAATCTTTTCTTTAATGTTTGGAAGCTTATATTGCAGTCATAAAACCAAACAAAAGATACATCCTTCCTTCTTAAACATGTATGTTTTTGATAAAATTGTTGGTCATCTAGTGGTACTCTTAACAACTATCCAAAAGATAAATCTTGGGTTAAAAGGTATAAACCCCTCACTATTGATCATTGAATAAAAGAATGTGTCATGCCAAACAAAAATTGTAACTAAAATTCTATTAAAGAGAAACTTCTCACATGTAACAACTCTAGGCGAGACTAATCCTTTAGATTGTTTCATAGAAATGAGACATCCTATATCTCTCCCTCTACCACATGGTCCTTGTTGTCTACTACTAGTACTAGATGATCTCCCTCTAGAGCTTGAGGTTGCCAACTCCAACTGGATCTTGTCTTTGAGGAGTCTAAAATGTTTAGTGTGAATTTTGTCCATGTTTAAGAAGAAGCTTTAGGAAGTCCCTCCTAATATGTATCATATATCCATAGTAATGACACATTTGGGTACTAACTCCCCAACACTATGCAGAATGTATCCTACCACTGGGTACTAATTCCCCAACGCTATGCAAATGTCTGTTACCAAATTTTCACGCATAGATCTATTTGTCTTTACGGACCTATCACTGATGATGATGACCTTGAAGGTCTATATGAATGTGCCCACCTAGGTGGTGTACTCCATCTACTAGAACTGGACCTTTCTCCACTATGTGAAGAGCTAGATCCTTGTCTTCCAAAACAACCAAGACCTCATTCTATATTGGAAAAAAAAAACCACAGCCGCCTCTACATACACATCCTTTTTGTCCTCCTCTACTGAAATTTCTAGATCTTTTCCTACCTTTAAACCTCCTATCAACATTAACTAACTCTTCTATGCTTCTTAAAACCTCCCCAAATTCTACAAAGAATTCTCTATCCCTTCGGCCAATTGTTGATAAGTTGTACCTAATTTCTAGTCTTAATCCTTGATGAAATATCCTACACTTTTCTATGTATTCTAGTATCAATTGCGTACAAAAATTATCCAACGTTGTGAAGTATGCCTCATATTTTTCAACTATCATTCCACCCTAACTAGTTTATTCTAGCTGCCTAACCTTGTCACTAGGGAAGTATGAGGGAAATTTTTCAAGTGGAACTCATCCACAAAATCTTTCTGTATCATCATTGTATATCTCCTCCTATTTTCTACTCCATGCCACCACAACTCAACATCTCATTTAAGTAGATAAATTACATGATTCTTATTATCTTTTGTTAACTCCATTAAATGAAAGACCTTCTCCAGCTGTTAGAGCCACATGTCCTCCACAACTCAATCTATAGTTCATAGAAACTGTATGCCATCAAGCTTCTCTACTAGATCATAGGATCCCATAAAATCATTACTAGAAGATGAAGCCATCATGTCCATCTTATATTTCTTTTTTGTTCCTAGGAAGATACAGTACATCCTTGCCACCCCATCCCTATCTTATCCTCCTTGATCTGTTGCTCAAGGCTTAGGGCCATAATGTGTCTCAGTTTGTTCCTTACTAAGACCACTTCCTCTTCTTGCCATCTACATAAATCATAACAGAACACATATATTAGAAAATTGTATCATACAGATGAAACATGTTAACCTAATGGACTCTTATCGTCTGTATCCCAAATGTATGCTAAATTTAAAGTTTAAACATATTGCTCAGATACCAAATTAAGTTGGCACAACTCAAAATTGCCAATCAGGACTTGGGACCTCCAAAGGGGCAATTAGACTAACCATTCACTTTTAATAACTCATTGAAAATAAATGATAGATTTTTCTTTTCTTTCTTAATTATGTAGGGACATCATTCACTAAAAACATAACTCTTTATTGATGCAAAACATGAAAATTTACAATAGGGTTCCACTTCCACATAAAAGGAAGAACTTCTTCTTAATATACATCAAGTTAAACTTATTACAAATTGTTCTCCACTCTCACTCTCTCTCATTCCCAGGATCTAGAGGAAGGGTTTGAGACAAACTCACTAATCTAACTACTTCTTAAGACATGTGCTCTATTCTTGATAAAATTTGGCTTCTTCCTCTTTTGGAGTAGTTGGTCCTCTACCCAAAAAATATTTCAATAGGTTTCTATTGGATTAGTCTGTAGAAAATAAACAGGTAACCATGATATATTAGTGAAGATATATCATTTGTTCATGATACAAATAGGTTAGTAAAGTAATTGAAACTATCTATCATTCTAACATCACATGATTATTAATCACTTGATAATAATAAATAGCTAAGTATCTATTTAGTTCTTTAGTTCATTTATTATATGCCTTGGAGCCACATAAGGCGTAATACAACATGTGGAAGCATCATAGAAAGATTCAATCTCACCATATAAGACTTAGAAGCGTGTATGAGATCCTAAGTCTATAATATCTAGCAGCCCCTTCTATAGTGGGCCTCACTAGTCTGGCTCTCAGAGGATAACAAGAGTGATGGGATATCTAGACTCCACCTCTAAACCTGGGCACTCAGGCAGAGAGTCAAAGCACTTTGGGTTATCCTGCATCAGTGGTTATATGAAATATAACCAATGACCAGCAACACAGGTACCACTGACATCTCTGGTTGTTGTTGAGTATCATATTATAATAAGGAGTTACCCTCATTGGACAACACCCAAACACTAATCTGGTGCAATCCAACTATCTCTATTTGGACTTATCCTCCAGTAAGGAAGAATGTTTCCTCCTCACTACAGGCCTTCTGTGAAGGATTCTACAATGTTTAGGGCATATAACATCTAATGATATTTAGTTGATCCAGAAAACATCTTAATTATTTTTAATATTTACCCTATTATCGACAACTTATCATTGAGAACATATTTACAGAAATCTTTTGGAAAAATCAACTATAAGAATTTTCTAAACATCACATTCCAGATCTTTGAGATCTAATTAAGGAAAACATGGTGTTTTCGGTTACTCTAAGACCACCATTTAGTTTACCATATTACATATCAGTTCATACAACAATTGAATGTACCAATAGTATAGCACATGATATACTAAACAATATGTTTTTTCTACTAAAAATCTTTGTATATACACAATAATTTCACAACAACTAATATTGAGCAAGTATCAACATAGAAACATTATTTTATTCAAACTTGAATGTTGTAAATAAAGGTTAAAAGGTGATTCTCCAAACACTTATACATGTTCTAGTTTATCGATCTCATCTTTGAACTAGATAGACTTGAATCTAGCTCGTCTTGGTCTGACCCAAGTTTTAGATCATCAACACTCATTCTAATTGTCTATCAGTAGGTCTGCTGACTTTGAAGAAAACCTATGAGATAGAAAACAAAAATTAATTAATAAAAACCATCAGTTATTGGAATATAGAACTTCAAGCATGGAGATACAAAAAAAGAAATATTTAAGGATGAAAAATTCTTATCGAAAAGCAACTATAGGGAAGCCTTCCATTTTTTGTTGATCAAATCGTCTTTCTTTTCTTCTTCCTTTGAATTGCCTTGCCACTATTCGTTAGTTGAAGGTGTTTAAAAGAATAAGGATCTAACTCCAAAGCTAACATGATGGATTTCATTGGATTCGATCAAGTACTTATAAAGATCTAAGATCTTTGTGATTTGATGAGTTGGGTGGCATCATAGACAAACCATCAAAAGAAAAACCTTTGATTTTAAATCCTTTGGTCATTGCCTTTAGAAGGAAAGCCTTTGGTATGCTCTAGCCTTTGATTTGGACAACCTTCGATTGTCACCTTTGACTATTATGCCTTTCGTTGATGGCTTTTAGTGCAATTATCAGTTGTTGTAACCATTACCGGTCCCTCCTTTGTCATATGATAGTTAAACCTTTGATAGTCATCACCAGTCTAGCTTTTGATTGATGCTCACGTACTCAACCTTGAGTTGGTAAATCCTTTGTCTAATGAATGTTTAGTTATTTACTTTGGTAGAAAACCTTTGATTGGCGTTCTCCAGCCAATGCTTCATCTATTAAAATTGTTGGTTGATCCTCAATTGATAAGCCATCAGTAGGTACCCACTTATCAACCATCAGAAGTATGGAAACCTGCCATGCTAAACAAGATTACTCAAAACCAAAACATGATCGCTCATTAATCACTAAAAAGGGGCATACTTAAAAGCATTTCAACATCTTAAACATATCCAAGAACATTTACATAGAGGTCCAACATATTGCATAAAAGCATATATCATACCAGGTATCTTTACAACTACTCCATGGCCTCAACCACCACTTGTCTACAAAATATATTACGCACACATTTACATCATGTACAAAATGTTAGGTTACCAAAAACTAGAGTCAATAAAAAAACATCTACTAAGTAACTAGCCAACCTTCTTCTATGGGTCTCCAAACTTCTCCTCGCCACCACAGATCAGACGACGTTGTTGACAATCACTTGAAAAAATTCGGTGATCCACGAGGTGAGACCCATGTCCCAACGAGAGATATAACTCATAACAATGTTTATTTATTACATCAGATTATACAAGTAAAAAGATATAGTTGATAATATTATAGAGTTAAAAATGCCAAATATAACCTTTGTTAATTACAATTATTGCCAAAGTCTTAATTGTAAGATTACAAGATTAACATAACTAACAAAAGATTAGAATAGTTAATTATCATAAGCACATTTGATTTCTCTTACTGAATTATGCATCATCTAAATATTAAAAGAGCAATAGCAAAGCTTATCATCCAATGTGAATCGTAGAATAACCCTAAGAGATATACAACACATCTGAATTACATATTTTATGAAGTCATGGGGAGTTTGAGGCATACAAATCACACTTATAGCTAACCAATGCAAAGTCACAATCAGCTCTGTAAAAGATCTAGGAGATACATATTCCTAAGATCTCTTCCCCTCAGTAAGTACATGTCTTCTGCACTGACATATCAGTCAAACTACAATCATCCTAGTCTGCCCTAGAAACACATGCCACAACACTAGAAACTAGGGTACTCAACCCTATCATCTGAGACCACAGCCTTCCTCATTAACATCACATATATATATATATATTCATCTGAGACGTGACCTCAACCGTTCTCCTAAACCTTGGGATCATAATGACAAGGATATACCCTCCCTGCACCCGCATATACTCAACAATATATGACTCTAAGTTTCCCTTCTGAAATACTCATTTTACTAACCAGCAAGTCCTGACACTAAAATAGTTCTAGGGTACATGATACTACATGATTAGGGTTTCACTTGATTAGTTAAGCCAATTGAGTGTTTTCAGGCTGCATCAATCAAGTTTCATATAAAAAAAACTATATTGTTTCTACAAAATTATTGGTAACATCTCCAGAAAATATTACATGTATGAAACATATTCCTCTTCACAACATCATAGTATACAAGTCAATTGTCATCCTTGAAAGGGACCAACTGACACTAGTGTTCAAAAAAATCCAAAAATGCCATTTAGTCCATTCAACATTACTCAGTGTAGGAATATCACTATCATTCCATACTTTGCAGAGGGTTCAACATGTTACCAACAAACTTGTTACATTTAGATCTGACATAAGGTTTCATCAATCGTATGATTTATTATATTTCCACGAGTAACATAACAAAGTTACCTTTAGCAATCTGAATTGTGTTCATTCAACATTTCAACATTAGTGGAAGATAAAGGTACTAAACCATCACTACTTTAACCATTATACCAATGATTCAACAATGTAGATTGGATTTGTATCACAAATCAGCATACATAGGTAGACCATCAGTTCATTAGCACACTTAGGCAACATAGTCAAATCATCATTTCATTAACAAAGTTAGGTAAGCACATAGGCAAACCATCATTTCATTTAGGGTTTAGGCAAATGTCAAACCATTGGTTCCTTCATGGAATTAACCAAAAATCATAGTCATTGATTCATTTAGAGTCTTAACCAAAAAATTCAATTCTCTTATCTAGAACACTCATCAGTTCATTCATGTACTCTGATAAACCATCTATTCATTTTATGTACATAGTAAAGGGAAACCATTAGTTCAAGAATAGCAAAATCATTAGATTAGGTGCTAGATAAAACATCATTGTATTAATTGAGTAGACCCATCTGTTCATTAGAATACATTAATGAAAGAATAGGATCATTAGTATACATAGACAAAATCAAGACCATCATATCATTAATATATTTAACCAAAATCAAAACCATAAAATCATTAGTATACTTAGACAAAAACATAACCATCATATCATTAAGGTACTTCAAAAAAATCAAAACCATAGGATCATTAAGGTACTTAACCCAAAATCAAAACCATTGGATCATTAGGGTACTTAACTAAAATCAAAACCATCAGATCATGGTCAGAAAAGCCATCAATTCATTTACTTAACATAGAACTGGATTGATGTATTACATAACCATTGGTTTGTTTACCAAGTAGTGTCAATGTTTCTCATTCTAGGTAACACCAACATCTTATTCTCTTTAATAAAACCATTGTTCCATGGACAAGTAGAACCATTGATTTAAAGACTAAGTATGACCATCAATTTTAGCACTAAGTAATACCATCGATTTCTACACTGAGGGAAAATCAATTCTTCCCACTAAGAAAAAGAACATCCTTCCCTACCTTCAAAATCAAGGTAGCTCATGTCCATACTGGAAGGGATGTATATATGATCTAAGGATAGTTTGAAAACACACAACTATCATAAATGTATACATAGTAGTTCACATAAAATCATCTCTTCTCATAATACCAAGTCTTAGGGCAAGATATATATAGGAAAAGCAAGAAATGGGTTGAAGGTTATATAACTCACCGCATGATGAAGATGAACATCCCAATAGAAAGTTGTCTCAAGGAGATAAGATGGAAACCCTAGCCTTCCACTCCCGAGCTTCAAGATAGTTCCTTCTTCAAGAACATGGCAGATCTAGGGCAAAAGAGAAAAGAAAAAGGTTCCTTCAACCACATGCATGATTTTCTACCAAGAACTTTAGTGTTTTGCTCATGGATGAAGAGAGAAGAAGACAAAATAAGAAAACAATGTTAGATAAGAAGATCTTACTTGGTTAGGGTGAAAAACTAGGTTGGGAAGTTCCAAACAACCCTAAAGATGCTTGATCCAAACCCTAGAGCAACATGCATCTAAGATCCTCATAAGCTTCATTCACAAGGAGCTCTTCCTTTCACAAAATGATGGGTTTAGGTCTCTCTAGAAACAAGGATAAGAGGGAGAAAGAAAAGGTTCGTTTGTGAGAGTGTTAAATATTATATATATATATATATATATATATATATATATATATATAATAATAATAAGAGAGAGAAATGTGGTCAAAAGGTTGAAAAACGAGCTTTCCATGTGTCAAACCCCAAAATCTATCTTTTCATGCATGTCAGAACATCCATCAGACATTTTACCAAGGTTATCCATTGGTTCATGCCTTAGTGAAATCATCAAGTTGTATCATCAGAAAACACATCGAATTGGTACATCATACTTTGCCATTTTGCAAACCCTAATCTTCCATCAGATTGTGTACTTCAACCAGGATACCCATTGATTCTAGGACCTCAAGGGAGAATCATCAAATCCTCTATCACAAGGAGAAAGCATCAAATCAATCTCTCACATGGTGAAACCATCAAATTCTTATTACTCAAGGTGAAACCATCGATCTCTACACTTAGGTGAGAAATTCTAAGTTCACAACCCAAGAGGGGAAGACAAGAAAATTTGGTGCATCTATCCATAAAAAGGTGAAAATATATCAAAAATTATAAAGATCAGTAAGTATCATTGCATGCATGTGCATGTAGAACCCTAAAAATGGGAAAATTGCATAAAAGACCACATAAGTACATACATTTCAAAACTTAAGCAAACAAAGTCCAAACTGGACCAAATTTGAAGCATAGATTTATCACTAGATATCAAAGCATAAACTAAGGTTTGACTAAGGATATAATAACATAATTAAGTTAATCAAGCATGTTTAACTGTTATCCAGGTCAGGGTTACAACCATAAACCCCTAATAGGGATTTTTCCCCCAAAATCCTAAACAAGCAAGGATGAGAACTTCCTATGTATCTCATACTCTAACTCCCGTGTGGCTTCTCCACTCCTTGGTGATGCTAGAACACCTTCACTAAGGCTATGTCATTATTCCTCAGCTTTTTTACACACTTATCTAGGATCAACACAGGACCTGACACATGTGAAGCATCCTCATCAAACTCAATCTCCATTGGTTGTATCGTCTGCTCTGTACCAGGGTGGCACTTCCTCCACATGTAAAAATGGAAATTATTATGTGACATGTGCAACTCTAGAGGTAACTCCAACTTGTGTGCTGCTTTTCCAACTTGTGTCAATATAGGGTAAGGTCCCATAAACCTAGGAGACAACTTCCCTTTTTACTGAACTTCAACACACTTTTGCAAGGAGAAATATTAAGATACACACAGTCTCCAGCTAGACATCTAACAGTCTATGTTGGTTATCAACATGTGACTTCTATTTTTTTGGGTTGCCTTTAGTTGTGGTTGAATCACTTTCAGGATTAGACTCAAGTGGACAGTCCAACTAGAAGAACTGCAAGATATAGCTCTTAAAAGATTCTCTAACATCTAATGGTCCTTTCTGACTAACCATCTGTCTATGTTTGAAAGGATATGTTGATCCTCAGTTGTGTTCTCAATGTTGTATGCAAACGTACTATCTCATCAACATATACATGTGCCAACTTCTCTGTTGTATAAGTGGTCTTGATTGGAAAAAATTTAGCTGACTTTGTCAGTCTATCAATGATCACCCAAATGGAATCATGGCCTTTGGTTGTTCTTAGAAGGCCAACCAAAAAGTCCATCATTATATGTTCCCATTTCCACTATGAAATTGGCAAAGATTGTAATATCTCTGCATGCTTCTGATGCTCCGTCTTTACTTGCTGACAAACTAGAAACTTAGTCACAAACTCTACCACATCATGCTTTAGACATGGACACTAGTACAAATTCATCAAAAAGAGACATACATCTTTGTACTTCCGAGATACATTTCTAGATTAAAGAATGATCCTCCTCAAGTACCATCTTTTTCAGATAATCAACAAGTAAAACCATTGTCTGGTTATGGAAACACACTTTCCCACCATTTGACTGATGGAAGCCATCATGCTTCCTGCTGCCAAATTGTAATATGATTTTCTATATCATGTTATCATCCTTTTGTGTGTCTTTGATCTACTATATCAAATTAAGTTTGACTTGTAGCTATGACACCGCCAAGAAAGATACTTCCAACTGTACATTCATCTGATTACGCAATGCTAGCATGTTCAGCTTGTGACATGCCATGGAGTGTAATTGTTCTTTATCTGGAATGTTGATGAAGATGACTTCCTATTCAGTGCACCATCCACCACATACACCTTCCCAAGATGGTAGTTTATCATGCACTCATATTCCTTGATTATCCCATCCACGTTCTCTGCCTCACGTTCAGATCCTACTTTGAGAAGGCGTACTGAAGTTTCTTGTGATCTATGAATATTTGACACTTTTCCATTACCTAGCAACACTAATAATGGATCACTTGTTGACTTATCCTTCAAAAACTAAAAGGAATGTTGACATTTGTCATCCCAAACAAAAGGAACACATTTCCTAGTCAACTTGGACAAATGTAAGGCAACTGCACTGAAGTTCTTTAATGAACCTCTTGTAGTAGTCAGGTAGACTTAGGAAGATTCAAACCTCAGTTAGTGTTTTGAGAAACTCCCACTCCAACACTGACTCCACCTTCTTGGGGTCCACACAAACCCCCTTTGTGGATATGACGTGATCAAGAAAAGACACCTCAACCAACCAAAACTCGCATTTACTGATCTTGGCATATAGACAATGTTGCCTGAACAATTCTAACACTTGGTGAAGATGTTGTTCATGCTTATGACTATCTTAGGAGCATATAAAGATATAATCTATAAACAAAACTATGAACCAATCAAGATATGTTCTAAACATGTTGTTCCTCAAACTCAAAAATGATGTTGGTATATTGATTAACCTAAACGGCATAACCAGAACTCATAATGACCATACCTAGTCCTAAAAGCATTCTTAGGTATGCCATTTGCGTTGATCCTTAACCAGTGATATATCGACCTCAAGTCTACCTTGGGGAACATTATAGCACCTCTCCACTGATCAATAAATATCTTATCCTTGGCAATAGATACTTGTGCTTAACTGTGACCTTGTTTGACTATCGGTAATCTATGCAAAGTCTCAAGCGAACCATGTTGCATCTTTTGAAACAAAATTGAAGCACCCCAAATAGAAATGATCGGTTGTATAAGGTATTTATCTAGAAACCCTTACAACTACCTCTTCAACTCTTGTACCATAGGTACATCCTGGATACTAGAGTGCATCCCCTTGGTATCCACTACATGGACTAAGAAAATCTCACACCCTTGTCTCGACAGCTTCTATGCCATCACAGCCAACACAAAACAAGTAGGAAGAATCTTCATGTCTCCTTGGAAAGCCCAAGAGGCATCCCCATCATAAAACATTGCAACTTTGAAACTACAGTCCAAACAACCTTGTACTTCTCCAAGGTATCCATCCCTAGGATCACATCAAATCGATGCATATCAAGTGGCATGAGATCCACTTGAATGATGTGTCCAAAAAACAACATAACACAAGAGGGGCACACCTCCCACAACACAAAGGAACCAACCAAAAAGGGGTTTCCAGCAAGCGCTTATCAGTTCTACCACAAACATGCAAGATACACTTCCATTCACTTTCTTATTTATATTCCTTTCCATTTTCTTAGAATTAATATAATCATTGTACTTTATTGTTCTTCCTTGTTAACTATTCATCATTCTTGTGTATGTCCTCTTGTGTTATCACATTCTTATTCACCTACCAAGGGTTAGTTCATCATAATCCACATTCTTTTCATTTAATAAATACCATCTCCATTTGATATCTTTTACATTTCATGATAATTTTACCTTGACACTTTCTTACACACATGTATTGGTCTAAGATTAACTCATATTTTTCTCATTATTATTGTCCTCATTTATTATACTTATCATTGAATTTCTCCTCTTCTTATATGAACTTTACACCATAAAAGATTATGATAACACAAATTCATCTCTATTTTACCTCATTATTTTCTGGAATCATAATTTCCAGAACTCCTTTTTATATTATTTATATTCAAATTAAGCTTCATGGCATTATATCTTTTCTTTCATCACCAAATACTCATATTTTGATGAGTTAATATATAATTCTTATCTTTCTTTAGTGGTAATATTAGTACATTTTCATCATGATTTCTTGTTTATGATGCTCATTGGATTGTTTCCAACTGACTATTTGCTCAGAGTAATTAGAAAGAAAACAATCAAAGAGTTCTCAAACTTTCCCTTTCCTCAATAATTGAATACCTAACTAGGGTACCCAAATACTAAGTCATGCAGTATGCATTATGTTCATGTCATGTTCATCACTTAGTTATCATACTAGACCTAAGCCTATTTTTCATGTAGACTCAATGAACTTAAAGCTTTGATACCACCAAATGTGGGAACCCACCATTCTAAATGAGACTAATCAAAACTAAACATGACCAATGACTAATTAATTGCTTCACTAAAAGGGGAATAATTAAAACCATATTCAACATCTTAAACATATCTAGGAACATTTGCATAGAGGACCAACATCTAGCATAAAAGAATATAACGTACTAGGTATGTTTATAACTACCCCATGGCCTCAGACACAACTTGTCTACAAAAGCTATTATCCACATATTTACATCATGTACAAATGTCAGGCTACTGAAAATTTGAGTCGGTGAAACATCACCTACAAAACTTTCCCTGCCCGAACCTAGGAATACAGGGTAGACTCTAGGACACACTAACCAACCATCCAACTTTCTTCTATGTGTCTCTAAACTACTTCTCCTTGCTACCATGGATCTGGTGGTGCTGCTGACGATCACCTAAAAAGATGTGGTGACCCACGAGGTGAGACCCTTGTCCCGGCAAGAGATATAACTCTCAACAACATTTATTTCTTACAAAGAATTATATATTTAAACATATATAGCCAGTAATATTATAGAATTAAAAATGACAAGTATAACCTATATTAATAACAATTATAGCCAAAGTCTTAATTGTAAGATTGGAACATTAACATAATTAAAAAATCATACATATTTAATCATCATTAGCATAGTTGATTTCTTTTACCGCATTATTAATCATCTTAATATTAGAAGAGACAAAGCAAGGGTTATCATCTAATATGAATCACAGAATAACCCTAATAGATATGCTACATGTCTGAACTACATGTTTTATTAAGCCTTGGGGAGTTTGAGGCATACTAGTCAAACTTTCAATTGACCACTGCAAAGTTGCAATCAGCTCCGTATAAGATCTAGGAGAGTCAGATTCCTAAGATCTCTTCCCCTTAGGCAGTACAAGTCTGCTGCAGTGACAAATAAGCCAAATTGGTATTAGCCTAGTCATCCTTGGGTACACAGGCCATGACACTAGAAACTAGGGTATTCAACCATATCATCTGAGGTACGACCGTTATCATCCTCAGTCACATCACATACACATATTCATCTGAGACACAATCTCGATTGTTCTCCAAAACCTTGGGATCATGATGATAAGGATATGCCCTCCCTACTCTGGTATATACTCAATAGTGTATGACTCTTAGTTTCCCTTTTAGAATACTCATTTTACTATCCATCATGTCTTGACACTGGAACAGTTCTACAACACAAGGCACTACATGACTAGGGTTTCACTTAATTCATTAAGACAATTGAGTATTTTTAGGCTGCATCAATCAAGTTACATACAAATAACTATATCATTTGTACAAAATCATTGGTACATAACATTTTCAGAAGATATAAAATGTATGAAACATATTCCACTTTACAACATCATAGTATAAAAGACCACTATCATCCTTGAAAGGGACCAATTTCCATTAGGGTTCAAAACACCCCACAAATTCCATTCAGGCCATTCAACATTACTCCTTGTAGCTATAATTAAATACCTTGTAGAGGGTTCAACATGTCACCAACAAACTTGTTACATTCAGACCCAACATAAGGTTTCATCAATCATATCAATTTGATATTTCCAAGAGTAACATAACAGAGTTACCTTTAGCAATATGAATTATTTCCATTCATCATTTCAACATTAGTGGAATATGAAGGTATTAAACCATCACCACCTTAATAATTACAATAATGATTTAATAATGTAGATTGGATTTGTATCACAAATCGGCGTACATAGGTAGATGGTCCGTTCATTACCACACTTAGCTAAAAACATAGGCAAATCATAGTTGCATTAGCACACTTATGTAAGCACATAGGTAAACCATCATTTCATTTAGGGTTTTGCCAAATGTAAACCATATGTTCCTTCATGGACTTAACCAAAACTCAATCGGTTCATTTAAAGACTTAGCCAAAAACATCAATTGGCATACCTAGCATACTCATTAGTTCATTCATGTAGTCAAATAAACCATGTATTCATATATGTACTGAGCAAAAGGAAACCATTAGTTCAAGAACACCAAAACCATATGATGATGTGCTAGATAAACATCATTATATTCATTGAGTACACCCATTGGTTCATTAGAATGCATACATGAAACCATATGATCATTAGTATGCTTAGCCAAAATCAAGACCATCAGATCATTAATATACTTAACCAAAATCAAAACCATCAAATCAGTAGTATACTTAGACAAAAACATAACAATCAGATCATTAAGGTACTTAACCAAAATCAAAATCATAGGATCATTAGGGTACTTAACCAAAAATCAAAACCATCATATCATTAGGGTAGTTAACCAAAATCAAAACCGTCGGATCATGGTCAGAAAATCCATCAATTCATTTAGTTAACACAGATATTGAATTATGGACTTACATAACCATTGGTCATTTACCAAGTAGTGTCAATGTATCTCATTCTAGGTAACACCATCATCTTATACTCTTTAACAAAACCATTTTTCCAAGGACAAGTAGAACCATTTATTTAAAGACTAAGTATGACCATCAATTTCAGCACTAAGTAATACCATCGATTTATATACTAAGGGAAAATCAGTTCTTCACACTAAAAAAACATCCTTCCATACCTTCAAAACCAAAGGTAGTTCATGTCCATACTAGAAGGTATGTATATATGATCTAAGGATAGTTTGAAAACACACAACTATCATGGATATAGATAACGTAGTGCACATAAGATCATCTCTTTTCATAATACCAAGTCTTAGGGCAAGATCTATATAGGAAAAGTCAAAAGCAAGCAATAAATGGGTTGATGGTTATATAACTCACCTCAAGATGAAGATGAACGTCAAAACAGAAATTTGTATCAAGGAGAGAAGATGAAAACCCTATATTTGCACTCCCAAGATTCAAGATAGCTCCTTTCTTCAAGAACACGGTAGATCTAGGGCAAAAGAGAGAAGAAAAATGTTTCTTCAACCACATGCACAATTTTCCACCAAGAACTTTAGGGTTCTACACGTGGATGAAAAGAGAAGGAAGAGAACAAAAATAAAACTAGGTTAGAGAAGAAGATATTACTTTGTTAAGGTGAGAAACAAGGTTGGGAAGTTCCAAACAACCCTAAAGATGCTTGATCCAAACCCTAGAGAAACATTCATCCAAGATCCTCCTAAGCTTCATCTACAAGGAGCTCTTCCTTCCACTAAATGATGGGTTAAGGTCTCTATAGGAACAAGGACAAGAGGGAGAAGGAAAATGTTCATTTTTGAGAGTGGTAAAGGGTATATATACCCAATAAGAGAGAGAAAGGTGGTCAAAAGGTTCAAAAACTAGCTTGTCATGCATTAAAACCCGAAATCTATATTTTCCATGCATGTCAAACTTCCATCAGATCTTTTACCAAGGTTATCCATTGGTTCATGCCTTAGTGAAATCATCAAGTTGTATCATTAGAAAATTCATCTAATTGTACAACATACTTATCCATTTGACAAACCCTGATCTTTTATCGAATTGTGTACTTAAACTAGGATATCCATCGATTCTAGGACCTCACAGAGAACCATTGAATCCTCTATCACAAGGAGAAGACTTCAAATATGGTGAAACCATCAAATCCTCATTACTCAAGGTGAAACCATCGAATAATTCTCTTACATGGTGAAAACACTGAATCCTCATTACTCAATGTGAAACCATCGATTTCTACACTTAGGTGAGAAACTCTGTGTTCTCAACCCTAGAGGGGAAGACAAGCAAAAATCTAATGGTGCATATATGCATCCAAAGGTGCAACTATATCAAAAATTATAAAGAGTAGTATTAAGCAAAAACATTCATGTGTGAACATACATATAGAACCCTAGAAATGGGAAAATTGCATAAAAGTCCACAAGAACAAATATTGCAAAACTTAAGCAAACAAAGTCCAAGTTGGACTATCACCTAATATCAAAGCATAAAATAAGGTTTGATTAAGGATTTAAGCACTCAATTAACTTAATAAAGCATATTTAACCATTAGCCAGGTTAGGGTTTTGACAACAAGGGACCCCTTCCCGAGCCATCGAATGGTGCTCCCTCTAACCCATTGGTCTACACCGGTCATCAGTTTATGGACAACACTTGCATTGACATTAAAAACCATTGATCTAGGGGTTCCATGAAACCATTGATTCCAATCTTTTGGTTGCCAAAAACCTAGCAAAATGATCGGTTCACCAAAACCATCAGTTTGCATAGCCTTAGAGAAGAAAACCATCAATTTACATGTCATTGTTTATCATGAGTGAACCCCAAAGAACCATCGACCAACTACGTTCAAACTATCTATTGACAATCAAAGGCAGAACCTTAGGTCAGCAATTGATGGTTGTTATTTCTCTATAATTAAACCATCATAACATCATTCTGATTCTAATTTTATTCATTCTTGATTAATTAATTTTATTATCTTTTTATGTCACAACTTATATTTAAATAATAAATCTAAGAAAAATAGTCACAAGATAATTAAGATACTATCAAGAATAATTAATACTACAGTTTTTTTTTACTCTAAGGTTACCAGATAATCATGTTATGGGTTGTAACATCAAGCTCACCCTCATGTTTGAGAGTGATTCTTGAGTTTACGTACTAATCCACAAAATTATCCCATCTATCTTGTCCTTTTACAAGGATTGGTTTCATTGAAAAGTTATTGTTGTTTGTCATGTGATCTCCACATAAAAAAAGCAGGAATTAAAATTTTGATTTGAAAAGTCTTCACATGTAATTAGGACTTTAATTAAATGGTTTCTTGCACTTTTTTCTTCTAACTAATAGCACTTACTATTAATTTAGAAAGTTACAGCAAATGAATTTCTAGCGGACTAAGGCTCATATTTCAATGAATCATGACTCCAATTAGTCTAATCACTCACAACTCAATTATTTAGGTAGGTAACTTTTGCCAATTTCTTCATATGCAACGCTCAGATGGATAAGGAAAAACTATTGTTAGATTCCATCATATGAAACACCCTTACACATGTTTCTAAGTACTTAATTCGATTAAAATTACCTAGATGAGACAAATGCAACCAACAATACCAATAAACCAGGTACCCTCATTTTTCATATGCGCATGTTTACATCACACCTCACCAAGATGGACAATGGACCTCTCTCTAGAGAGCCCACATAAATAAATTGAGGCCTTGATGTGTATTGCATGTTGGAAGACATATTAAGTTTAATATTTAAATGAGTGACTTTTGTAGCATATACATATCCAATAGTGACACATGTATATATTATATATCATATATATAAACAATCACCACACTCAATAAAGATAAAATGTGATTATTATGACCTCATAGCACAATATTTTCAAAATAATGGAATATTGAGGTCATCTAGAGTTTCATGCATATCATGCACAAACAAAAGTCCATAAATTCTAATCTTGGATTCTTTAATCATGGTGGCCACCATGGGGATTCATTGGTGTTGATGACTCAATCCTAAAGTTTTTGCTGACAAGGAGTGGCTCAAGTGATCAAGCACGATGTCTCCTAACAAAGGGACCCGGGTTCAAATCTCGGTTGTTGCCTTGATTTACCACCCTCTCAGTCATTCGGCCTCTGCCACGGACGTGGGAGAGGGGGGAGAAATATTTCTCTCTTAATCCCATAAATCCTAAGTTTCCCAAAATGTTACAACATATGTAAGAGAAACCTCTATTTACATTCAAGAGAAGTAAGGTGGAAATCCATACATATGGAATTAGTAGAGAAGTTACAATATGCAAGAAAATTAAGAATTAAAATAAATCTATCACAATTAGGGTTTATCCATAATCGTGCATCACATGCTAATAAAACTATTTTAAATGTTTTGCTTTATAATTTCATATATATATAATAGTAATAATAAAATAATCATGGTGATATTAATCAAGAAATTCTCATGAATTGGATTTTCACATTAATCAATTTCATCCCATGAAATATTCACACCATTGTCGCCCAATAACAAAAATCTTGATTTACAATCAAAATTTTTGATAAAGGGCATTGGACGTAGATATGATACCATTATTTGATTCTGGGGAGAAGAAAACATAGTGGATTCATATTCTACAAAGAACTATCTGAATAAGGTCCATCTAATGTGACAAAATCAAATTAGGATTTATAATATGGTACCTTATTGTGGAATAGGTTCCAACAATTTAGCTTGTAATATTCGGTTTATATCTAGACCTTCTAATATATGTTTCTTTGTAATCTTATTGGATCAAAACCAGAGCTCATTTTTGATGTCTCTGACACTCTAAAGGTCACATTGGGATGTGTGTATAAAACTAATTTTTCTATGGAAAATCTAATGAATCCATGGATGACTGACAATGGTGGATTCTTTTGATATGGGCAGAGATCCCAAAGTCATAGTTTTAGATTTTTTGACCTTATATCTGATCCCAAAGTTTCCTCTAGAGGATCGCACCATTTTAAAGTTGAACCCCTATTGTGGAATATTTTGTTCTGGTGGATGGCACTATCTGTGGAACATGTGTTTCCTCAGTGAAGATGTTCTTCTCTAAATGCATCCGGTCAGTGATGTGACACGTACTAAATGAGTTCTTTGTGCCAACTCATCTCCTAGGTGTCCATGCAAGTGCTTGAATACCGATGTATTGATTTTCTTGTCTCCTCCATTTCTCTCTCTCCCAATCTATCTTTGTTGCTCTTAGGGTTTCTCAAACCTTGGAGGAAACCATGATAAAATAGGATGTTATATTCAGATATGCTCCTATTATACCACACATATATAAAGGATTAAACTTCACATTTTTTTACATTCTATGCTATGTAAATGCAGCAAGTACCAAGCCTAGGTAAAGGAGGAGGGTTTGTTGTAGCTTTACAACCATCCATAAACTTTGTTAGTATTTTTTCTAGCATGAATCCTTATAAAAAAATCATTAGTGTCCCTACCTAGCGACATGCTACATTGACACATGGGTGTAGTTAAAGATATGCAAGGGGTTTCAAAGTAGCGACACTCAATTTTGTTGATGAAAGCATGGGTTTCCACACCTTGCATGGGTGTGGGTAAAGAAGCTAGTCCTATTGCATCATTCTCGAATGTAGTGAAAAATGTGTAAGGTCAATCTTTTGAAAGGAGATAGGTAAAAAAGCAAGTTCAACAAAAATGAACTAGAGTGGGATCTTGGAATATTGGCTCCTTGACATGGAAGTCTTTGGATATAGTTGATACTATGATTACAAGAAAAATTAGCATTATTTGATAGTATGAAACTAAGTGGAAAGGGGAATGATGTAGAGAGATTGGAGACACATGGTACAAGAATTAGTATACATGTATTGACAGACATAGAAATGGCATTGAAATCATTGTTGATAAGATGTTGAAGGATGATGTTGTCAAGATCACATGGATGGGTGATAGAATCATAGCTACCAAGGTTTTTCTTGGGGGATGGTTTTTATATTATGAGTCATTATGCCCTCAAGTTGGCCTTAGTGAGGAGGTGAAGAAGGATATTTGGAATGACATGGATGAACCAATGCAAGAAAAGCCAATAGAGGAGAAGATCATTATTGGGAGAGACTTAAATGGCCATGTGGGGAGTAGCGAAGTTGGATGTGAGAGAGTTCATGGAGGTTTAGGATATGTCAACAAATATAGAGAATGAGAGAAGATTTTGGATTTTGTACTTGTTGATGATATGATCTTAGCAAATATACATTTTAGGAAAGAGATCCTCATATTACTACTTTCAAGAGTGGGTGCAATTGTAATTGTAACCAAACTATTTATTTCTTAACAATACGTCTAGATAAAAAAGCAAGAAAGGATTTTGAAGTGGTCCTTGGGGAAAGAACTCACAACCCAATATAGGTTGGTGGTTTTGGATGTGAACATGAAGATCAACAAAGGTAAGCATAATAGAAGCTAAGATAGAAGGATCAAGTGGTGAAATCTTAAAGGATAAAGTAATTTGACATTTTATTATAAACTTGTTAAGGAGAGAACTTGGAAGTTGAAATCTGATGCTAAGTCTATGTGGAAAAGTATGAGCTTATGTATAACAAAAATTACCAAACAGTTTGGACCTCCAAAGGAAGAGACTTGGTGGTGGAATATTGAAGTATGAAAGGCTATTAAATTCTAAATGGAGATCTATAGGATCTTCCCCATATCTATAGATGATGCAACTTTGTAGAGATATAAATAAGGAAATATGCTAAGAAGGTAGTTCAATATGCAAGTCCCATGTACTTTGAAGATATATATAAGAAGTTAGACACTATAGAAGGGGGGAAATGTGTTTATAAAATGGATCATATAAGAGAAAGGAAAGGAAGAGACTTGATTCAAGTTAAGTTCATCAGGAATGAAGATGACATATTGTTGGTGAAGGATGATGATATAAAGAATCAATAGAGAAACTACTATCATAAGATTTTAGATAATGTTAATAATGTCAGAGACTTGGGTGACATAAATGTTATAACCTCATTTTCCAATACATGTAATGAGATTTATAAATCTCCTTTAAAAGATAAATAAGATCCATGTTTGATTTCATGGTTTGATTTGAATAAATTTCGTGCATGCTTTCTTGTTGGGCCTTATTGGCCATTAAGCCCATTTGAAAGAAAAATAAAAAGAAATGAAAAAGGGAATTCCATTTAATAAAAGAATACAAGGGAATAATGGAATATATAAGAAAATGATTATAGGTGATTAAAAGGCTAATAGATAATTTCCCAAAATAAGTTTTCGAGTTATAAAGGTTCCTTGGGGTTCAAGGAACTCAAGATAATTAGATAATGGCAAAGGAAATAAAGAATATGTGGAAAATACAATTAAATAAGGGATAACTTGAAACTGAAGTAAAGGGCTCGTTTCCTTTGGATAATGACTCCAATCTTTGCACAAGGAAAGATAAAGGTATAAACGAGCTTTCCTCAAAATTTGAATAGAAACGGAATAAAGAATTGGGAGATATGATTTTTCCAAAATTATCATTGAGTTGGAGGATAATTCAAATAATTAGGAATCCTTTTCCTTTTTGGTTTGAACGCGGATAATGGTGACCGTTGGATCTTAATCCAACCGATCGGGCTCATTGTCCAGAGTCCCAAACAGACACAGACTGCAGCCGTCCACAGGGGATTTTCCCCTTACGTTTCCTATCACAGCAAAGTATGAGAATGGATGGGAAGTATCCCATTGGGTTCAGGAGACCATGGTGAAGGGTTTGGACCCCGGTTTTGCCAGCTTTGGTCGTGTATACCCAAAACGCCCAATTGGGCTGGAACCAGGTTTGGCGGCGGGATTGGAACTGTAATGCACGGGCCCAGTGCCCAAGGCTCTAGTAGAGTTTCAGGAATGATGAATGGCCCCACAGACCACCACTAGCCTTAACTGCGTGCTTTGTCCTCATGCATGTGCAAGATGGGGTCAACTTCCCGACTGGTCACCCATCCTAGTACTACTCCAAGCTTAGCACACTTAACTATGGATTTCTTTAGTGATGGGCTCTCAGAAAAGGAGGTGCACCTTGGTGATATGGGTAGTCCAATCATTTCTTTTAAGAGTGTTTTATCTGAGCCCTCAAATCCTGGGATGTTACAATCTCCCCCACTTAGACTCTTGACATCCTCGTCAAGGCTCAACTATAAGGCCTCATAATGTCTTCCCCATTTCAGTGAAGACCCAGAATGGCCCATGGACACCCAGCTCCAGATCACGGAATACCAGCGCAAGGGTGGCTACGTCAACCATGGACAACCCTTTCCTACATGCCTGGACCGCACGGCTCAAGACTGGCATGTCATGTCCATGTGGGCCCCACCTACTGGAGGAGAATTGGCTCTGATACCATTTGTAATGCCCGGGCCCAGTGCCTAAGGCTCTAGTAGAGTTTCAGGAATGACGACTGGCCCCACAGACCACCACTAGCCTTAACTGCGTGCTTTGTCCTCATGCACGTGCAAGCCAGTGTCAACTTCTCGACTGGTCACCCATCCTAGTACTACTCCAAGCTGAGCACGCTTAACTATGGAGTTCTTTAGTGATGGGCTCCCGGAAAAGGAGGTGCACCTTGGTGATATGGGTAGTCCAATAATTCCTTTTAAGAGTGTTTTAAGAGTGTTTTACACCCTAAAGGGAACCCTCCATGACCTATAAATAGGCCCTCAAACGTCTACTCTCACCCTCGCGATCCCAGGCGGCTGCTTCCCAACCCTCATAGCTCTCTCTCCCTCTCGATTGCACCTGCTCTGGCGAGCTTCAGCCACGGCGCCACCGCATCCTGAAGAACAAAGAAAAGGGGGCGACGACGTGCAGCCATCGTTCGATCAGGGAGAAGGGTGATCCGGGCTTGGATCTAACGGCGTCAGGAGCGGCTGGTTAAATTAAGTCGCTCACGACACAGAGCGCTCGATCGCGATCTGGTGATTGAGGGCGGGTAGTGGGGCGTGTTGACGTGGGTCGTGGGATCAGGGTCTACCGTGGACCCGAGCACCATCGACGATCGTTTGAAGTAACGCGCGCTGCTAGTGGGGGCAACTGACGCGGAGCGTCAGATCAAGACAGGGCTCATCGACGCACCGATCTAACGATCGTGGATTTTTCAGGTTTCTGTGCCTTTGCTTGCTTACTTGGATTTTCTCTCTCTTCATTTTGATTCTGTATCTAAAACTACAATAAGAGGTATGTGGTTATGCTTATGGCTATATCGGTCAGTTTTCCGAGGATTTTATCGACGTTTCCTCAATGCATGAAATAACTGTTGGATGTTTTAATTCCTGCCTCTATAAAGTGACTATGACTATCACTATGAGTATATATGTATAACTAGCTAGATCTGAGTCCACCCCTGTTGCTGTGTCAAGGCTAAGGATAACCTAGAGCAAGGTCTAGGGTATCACGAGTTAGAAACTGGGCTACACATGTGTAGTGCCATGAGACTCTTAGCATACCATGAGTTAAGGAGTGGGCTACCCACGGGTAGTGCCATGTGACTCAGCCCTAGAAATTGATTCACCGATTAGGTGAAGTCATGAGGGGTAAAATGGGAATCTACCATAAGGGAGGTAGTATCCAGGTCCACTGCAGGTACAGCGCAGGGGATAGGGTACACATGGATCGCGTAGTTATACTTAAAATGTAATATTGTTTGTTAATCGATAATGGAATGCAATAATTTGTTATAGATAATTGCATAAATAGTGAATCCCCCACATACCAGCTTTGGTTGACCGACGTTTTGTTTGTCGGCGTTTTAGGTACAAAACAAAAAGGACCAACAGTAATCTGTCATATTGTGAAATATACTAATTAAAGTCCAAGGAGGATTGGTTAGTTAGCCTGAGTTCTGGATAGAAGTTTTAGAATTCCAAAATTTTCAAAGGTATGCAAAAGTTTTATTTATTACAGCTTTTTAGTTTAGTCTAGTAGAATTTATTAATTGTTATCAATTAATTGCTGAACCTTGATCTGGAAATTATGTGTGCGGCTTCGACCTCTCGGTCTCCCTTAATTGGGGGTTATCGGGAGGTGGGGTTGTAACATTTGGTATCAGAGCTGAGGTTCTCCACTTAATTGTTAATAATTATTAAATTTTACAAACTTCATAGAACCCAAGGGAGTTATTAGAGGATTTTCCGAAAGATTGAGGTGTCTAGAAAAGGATCACTTCCGGGGGCTGGCAAAATTTTCCTCCGCACCGCTAGTCAGAATATAAGGACTCCCGGAATGTGTGATTGCCTGGCCGATGTCCTAGGATTTGAATCAAAATAAGATACCTTTAGGGTTTTCTCATCTTATTCATCCCTTCTCATCACAAATTCTATTAAAGACTTTAAGAGTTAGGGTTTTCTCTCTCTTCCCCACCCTCATATGGTATGGGCAAATAAGTTAAGGATTAAGGAATTCTCTATCAATTAATAAAAGATACATAATGAGACGTCACTGACATAAGTATAATTAGTTTAATGATAAACTAAAGGTTTGTTTGCTATGCTTATGTAGATGGCTCGTACAAAGACTGTTGCTATTCCTGAGGGCACTGGGAACCCAGCAAGGAGTGTTTGGCCTCCCCGTAAAGGAAAGGGGTCTTCTGAGAAGAGGAAGAGGAACCAGGATGGTGAATCCTCTAAGAAGAGAAAGAGGCCTGAAGAAACCACTCATGAGGTCCCTAACCCTGATCTGATACCCTTCGGCAACCTTGATCAAGAGCAGGACCAAGGGTATGAAGAGCAGCATGTGTACGAGGAAGCAGACCAGATGGAGGAAGATCAAGTTGGAAGTCCAGAACCGACTATGATGATCCACACCTCCGAGGCCTTGTAGATAGAGCAACAGAAGAAGCTGACAGAGGCCATTAATGTCTTGGCCCTCCGAGACCTAGCCAGAAATGAGAATGGTAAGCCGCATTCAGTTCATCCTCGACTAGGAGCCACCATCCTGGATTTTGTCAAGTTGAATATCGAGAAGTTTTGGGGAGAGGACAAGACAGAGGTGGTCGACAAAGCGGAAGCTTGGCTTCTTGCAGTCGATAATGGATTCCGCATGCTTGAAGTTCAACCGCGCAAAAAGGTCCTCTTTGCTGCTCACCTCTTGGAAGGGGCAGCTAAAATATGGTGGGAGACCCACATCACTGGAAGAGACTTGACAGAGGAACCCATGGCATGGGCTGATTTCAAGATGATTTTCACCGCCAGATTCGTCCCAGTCTCAGCTAAGAAGGAAAAGGAAAGAGAGTTCACCAACATGACCCAAGGAAATTCGTCTGTGGCTGACTTTGGGCGCAAGTTCCGGATCCTGGAACACTTTGGGTACAAGATAGATGAAGAAAGGAGGGTGGATCGCCTCATAGAGTGCCTTCACCCTGCCATCAGGCCCCATGTGATGGCAAGCAAGCCAAGAGCCTTCGCCGAAGCTTACAACACTGCTTTAGACATGGAGAGGACCGTGATGCCTGCCTCGTTTCCACCCAAGGGGTACTTGGGTTTCACTGAAGGAGCCCAAGGCCTGAGAAACAACCACAAGAAGGGTCCACGACGTCATCAAGATAAAGGTAAACATGGAGGAAAGGGGAAACCTCGACAGGAGAACAACCGACCACCTTGTCGCACCTGCGGGAAGGGCCACGCTGGTGAATGTCACTACAAGAAGAAGACTTGGTTTCATTGCCACCAAGAAGGACATCTGCAATCCGTTTGTCCTATGCCAGAGCCCAGAGGACAGGGACCAGTGGCAGCCCCACCAGCAGCAGCTCCACCTGTAGCAGCTCCACCTTTAGCTGTAGCCCCACCTGTTGGAGAAAGAAGGCAAGCTCGGGTGTTTTCCATTGACAATGAGGAGGCTAAAGTTAATGCTAATCGGTTGATCGAGGGTAATAGCCCTTAGAGTTTTCTTTTATGTTTTAAAGTTAAGCATGTAATGGTCTAATGCATGATTGAAAACAATGTAGGCATGCTTGAAGTTATGGGACATAATGTGAAAGCTTTATTTGACTCTGGATCTACTAATACTTTCATTTCAAGAAATCTTGCAACTATGCTTTGTTTGGATATCAAGGATCTAGGATATGTCTTAGATGTTACAACCCCGAGTGGTCAGATCTTTACTTCCGTTTTGAAAACTCTGGTGATACCTATGAAATATCAAGATCATGAGTTTCGTACAGTTTTTATCATTCTTGACATGAATGATTTTGATGTAATCATTGGCATGGATTGGCTTTTTACCTATAGGGCCAACATTGACTGTAGGGAGAAGAAGGTGATCATTAAGAGACCAGGTCACCCACCTTTTGTCATTAGGGGTAGGAAGGATGCCGCCACCAGCATGTATGTGTCAGCCCTGAAGGCAGAACAGATGATGAATAAAGGATGTCAAGCTTTCCTAGCAGTAGTTACAGAGCCTGAACCCAAGGTGCAACCCTTAGAAGAAATAGAGGTAGTTAGGGGCTATGCTGATGTTTTTCCAGATGATCTACCTGGGATTCCACCCGAAAGAGAGGTAGATTTCTCCATAGAGCTAGCCCCTGGTACAAACCCTATTTCCCGAGCACCTTATAGGATGGCCCTGCGGAGTTGCTTGAGTTAAAGAAACAATTGCAGGAATTGTTGGATAAGGGTTTTATCCACCCTAGCACATCACCATGGGGAGCACCAGTTCTTTTTGTAAAGAAAAAGGATGGTTCGCTTCGTATGTGTATAGACTACCGGATGATCAACCAGGCTACCATTAAGAACAAATACCCTTTACCCTGGATAGATGACTTGTTTGACCAGTTGAAGTCGGCTCGAGTCTTTTCCAAGATTGACTTGAGATCGGGTTACCACCAGTTGAGAGTCAAGAGTGAGGATATCCCGAAAACCGCTTTCAGGACCCGGTATGGCCACTGTGAGTTCGTGGTTATGCCTTTTGGGTTGTCCAATGCACCTAGTGTGTTCATGAACCTTATGAATAGTGTGTTTCAACCCTTCCTTGACTCGTTTGTCATAGTGTTCATAGATGACATACTGGTTTATTCTGATGACCTAGATCAACACCGAGACCACCTAAGTAAGGTCCTTGATATCTTGAGAAAGCAGAAGTTCTATGGGAAATTCTCTAAATGCGAGTTTTGGATAGACCGAGTCATGTTCCTTGGACACATCGTCTCAGGAGGAATGATCGCCGTAGATCCAGCTAAAGTGTCAGCAGTTTGAGACTAGCCAGCACCGAAGAACCCCTCTGAGATTCGAAGCTTCTTGGGGTTATCAGGCTATTATCGACGCTTCATCACAGATTTCTCAAAGACCGCCTTGCCTCTGACTATGTTGACTCGGAAAGATGTGAAGTTTGTGTGGTCTGATGTTTGTGAGGCTCGTTTCCAGGAGCTGAAAGAGAAGTTGACCACTACACCAGTTTTGACTCTACCATCAGGCAATGAGGGTTTTATGATTTTCACTGATGCATCCAAGATGGGACTAGGTTGTGTGTTGGAACAGAATCGACATGTGGTTGCATATGCCTCCCGACAGCTCAAGCCTAATGAGGTGAATTACCCGACACATGACCTGGAGTTAGCTGCTATCATTCATGCATTAAAGATTTGGCGACATTATCTATATGGTGCTACTTTTAAGATCTTCACAGACCATAAGAGCCTGAAGTATCTTCTGACGAAAAAAGACTTGAACCTACGACAACGACGATGGATGGAGTACATGAAGGATTATGACTTCACCATTGCCTATCATCTAGGGAAAGCAAACGTCGTAGCTGATGCTCTAAGTCGAAAGCAGCTCAGGTGTGCAACTATTTTGTCTAGTCAGTGGAAGAGCTTAGAAGAATTGGTGGAATGGTCACCTCAACCGTTAGATGATCGAGTTCGTTTGGCCAATATCCAGATACAGTCTGAGTTATTGAGTGAAATTTTCGCAGCACAGTTGGCCAGTGGAGGACTTGACAAGATGAAAGGCTTGATGCAGAAGCCACAGACCCATCTTTCTTTGGGAATAGACGGAGGAATCCGATTTGAGAATCGCATATGGGTTCCTGAGGATTCACCGTTAAAGGAATGTATCCTACAAGAGGCTCATGGTTCTAAGTACACGGTACACCCAGGGACTACGAAGATGTTTAAAGACATGTAGAGGTTTTTCTGGTGGCCATGGATGAAAAGAGACATTGCAGCTTATGTAGCCAGTTGTCTTACATGCCAAATGGTGAAGGCTGAACACCAACGACCTGGCGGACTTTTACAGTCTATAGAGATTCCAGAGTGGAAATGGGAGCAGATCACCATGGATTTCGTGGTGGGCCTACCCCGGACCAAGAGAGGTCATGATGCGATATGGGTTGTGGTAGATCGCCTTACCAAGTCAGCACACTTCCTTGCCCTGAAAACCACTGCCAAAGTGTCAGATTTAGCTGAGATGTATATCAGAGAGATAGTACGTTTACATGGCGTACCCGGTTCCATCATCTTCGATAGAGACCCAAAGTTTACTTCCAAGTTGTGGAAGTAGGTTCAAGAGGAACTAGGTACAAGGTTGAAGTTCAGTACCACCTATCACCCCCAGATAGATGGTCAGTCAGAAAGGACAATTCAGACCTTAGAGGATCTGTTGCGAGCTTGTGTGTTCGATTGGGGTGGATCATGGGAGCAGTACCTGCCTTTAGCTGAGTTTGCCTACAACAATAGTTACCAAGCCAGTATCGGAATGCCTCCATTTGAAGCTCTATATGGGAGACCGTGTCGGTCACCACTTCACTGGGATGATGTTGGTGAGAGGACCTTATTGAGGTCAGATGAACTCCAAGTGTATGCTGATAAAGTTGCTTTAATCAGGCAAAGGCTAAAGAGAGCCCAAGACAGACAGAAGTCATACGTTGATGTGAAGCTGACTGATGTGCATTTCACTGTGGGAGGGCATGTCTTTCTGAAAATCCGACCGCTCCGAGCTATAGCTAAAAATAGAGGAAAGTTGAGTCCCCGATACGTGGGTCCGTTTGAAGTGTTAAAACGGATTGGTGAAGCCACATATCATTTGGCGTTACCCCCTCAATACAGTATGATGCATGATGTGTTTCACGTGTCCAATCTGAGGCGATATGTGCAAGATCCAAGCCATGTGTTGAGCATTGAACCAATTGAGCTTCAAGGAAAGTTGTCTTATCCTAAGTTGCCTTTGCGGATTCTAGATACCAAGGTAAAAGAGCTCAGAAATAAGAATATAGAGATGGTAAAGGTTCTTTGGAAGCACCATGGAGAGGAAGAGGCCACATGGGAGCTGAAGACGGACATGGAAAAGGCATATCCAAATTTGTTTGTTTGATTGTTGAATTTTGAGGACAAAATTCCTATAAGGAGGGGAGGATGTTATAACCTCATTTTCCAATACATGTAATGAGATTTATAAATCTCCTTTAAAAGATAAATAATATCCATGTTTGATTTCATGGTTTGATTTGAATAAATTACGTGCATGCTTTCTTGTTGGGCCTTATTGGCCATTAAGCCCATTTGAAAGAAAAATAAAAAGAAATGAAAAAGGGAATTCCATTTAATAAAATAATACAAGGGAATAATGGAATATATAAGAAAATGATTAAAGGTGATTAAAAGGATAAAAGATAATTTCCCAAAATAAGTTTTCGAGTTATAAAGGTTCCTTGGGGTTCAAGGAACTCAAGATAATTAGATAATGGCAAAGGAAATAAAGAATATGTGGAAAATACAATTAAATAAGGGATAACTTGAAACTAAAGTAAAGGGCTCGTTTCCTTTGGATAATGACTCCAATCTTTGCACAAGGAAAGATAAAGGTATAAACGAGCTTTCCTCAAAATTTTAATAGAAACGGAATAAGTAATTGGTAGATATGATTTTTCCAAAATTATCATTGAGTTGGAGGATAATTCAAATAATTAGGAATCCTTTTCCTTTTTGGTTTGAACGTGGATAATGGTGACTGTTGGATCTTAATCCAACCGATCGGGCTCATCGTCCAGAGTCCCAAAGGGACACGGACTGCAACCGTCCACAGGGGATTTTCCCCTTACGTTTCCGATCACAGCAAAGTATGAGCGTGGATGGGAAGTATCACATTGGGTTTAGGAGACCATGGTGAAGGGTTTGGACCCCAGTTTTGTCAGCCTTGGTTGTGTATACCCAAAACGCCCAATTGGGTTGGAACCAGGTTTGGCGGCAGGATTGGAACCCTAAAGGGAACCCTCCATGACCTATAAATAGGCCCTCAAAAGTTTGCTCTCACCCTCGCGATCCCAGGCGGCTGCTTCCCAACCCTTGTAGCTCTCTCTCCCTCTCGATTGCACCAGCTCCGGCGAGCTTCAGCCGCGGTGTCTCCACATCCTGAAGAACAAAGAAAAGGGGGCAACGACGTGCAGCCATCGTTCGATCAGGGAGCAGGGTGATCCGGGCTTGGATCTAACGGCGTCAGGAGCGGCTGGTTAAATTAAGTCACTCACGACGCAGAGCGTTCAATCGCGATCCGGTGATTGAGGGTGGGCAGTGGGGCATGTTGACGTGGGTCGTGGGATCAGGGTCTACCGTGGACCCGAGCACCATCGACGATCGTTTGAAGGAACGCACGCTGCTAGTGGGGGCAACTGACACTGAGCGTCAGATCAAGGCAGGGCTCATCGGCGCACCGATCTAACGGCCGTGGATTTTTTGGGTTTCTATGCCTTTGCTTGCTTACTTGGATTTTCTCTCTCTTCATTTTGATTCTGTATCTGAAACTGCAATAAGAGGTATGTGGTTACGCTTATGGCTATACCGATCAGTTTTCTGAGGATTTTATCGACGTTTCCTCAATGCATGAAATAACTGTTGGATGTTTTAATTCCTGCCTCTATAAAGTGACTATGACTATCACTATGAGTCTATATGTATAACTAGCTAGATCCGAGTCCACCCCTGTGGCTATGTCAAGGCTAAGGATAACCTAGAGCAAGGTCTAGGGTATCACGAGTTAGAAATTGTGCTACACATGTGTAGTGCCATGAGACTCTTAGCATACCATGAGTTAAGGAGTGGGCTACCCACGGGTAGTGCCATGTGACTCAGCCCTAGAAATTGATTCACCGATTAGGTGAAGTCATGAGGGGTAAAATGGGAATCTACCATAAGGGATGTAGTATCCAGGTCCACTGCAGGGACAGCGTAGGGGATAGGGTACACATGGATCGCGTAGTTATACTTCAAACGTAATATTGTTTGTTAATCGATAATGGAATGCAATAATTTATTATAGATAATTGCATGATTAGTGAATCCCCCACATACCATCTTTGGCTGACCGGCATTTTGTTTGTCGGCGTTTTAGGTACAAAACAAAAAGGACAAACAGTAATCCGTCATATTGTGAAATACACTAATTAAAGTCCAAGGAGGATCGGTTAGTTAGCCTGAGTTCTGGATAGAAGTTTTAGAATTCCAAAATTTTCAAAGGTATTCAAAAGTTTTATTTATTACAGCTTTTCAATTTAGTCTAGTAGAATTTATTAATTGTTATCAATTAATTGCTGAACCTTGATCCGGAAATTAGTTGTGCGGCTTCGACCTCTCGGTCTCCCTTAATTGGGGGTTATCGGGAGGTGGGGTTGTAACAATAAATGTTAGAAATATCACTTACATATTATAATTTTAACTATCAGAGGTCAAGAATTCTTTGAAAACAATGAAAATGAGAAAGGCATGTGGACCAAATGGTATTCCCATTAATATATGGAAGAGTATGGGGTATGAAGGAGCTATGTTGTTAACAAATTTCTTTAACAAGATTTTGAAGAAAAAGAAGATGTTAGATGAATAGAGCATTAGTACTACAGTCCTAATCTACAAGAATAGAAGAGATGTTCAGAGCTATACAAACTACAAAGGTATCAGGCTGATGAGTCACAATATGAAGCTATGGGAAAGGATTATTGAGCAAAGGCTAAGATTCACTGTTAGAAAATCAAATTGTTTTATGCTGAGAAGATAAAAAATAGATGCTATTTATCTATTAAGAGGACTTATGGAGAAGTACAAGTAAAAAAAGATCTTTATATGGTGTTTTTTGACCTTAAAATAGCATATGATCAGTACCTAGGGAAGTGCTATGGAGGGTTTTGCATAAAAATAGTGCGCATATCCAATAAATTGAATTCATTAAGAACATGGATAGCTCAAATTCAAGTGTTAGTAAACTCTTAAAGGAGAAACACAAACTTTTCTTATCACTGTTGGGGTACATCAAGTATTAGCAATCAGCCCATATATATTTGTTGTTGTTATGGATGGTTTGACAAAACATGTTGAAGAGAATATCTGTTGAAAGAGAAAGTTTTATAAAACACCTATACGACCATCCATGCTATATGGGAGTGAATGTTGGGCACTAAAGAAACAAGGTTTTAACAAGATGAATGTGGCCGAAATGTGTATGCTGAGATGGATGTGTGGGAAGACAAGAAAAGATCATTTAAGGAATGACTATATCAGAAACAAGTGGGTGTGGTGTGCATTGAGGAGAAGTTGTGTGAAGGTCGTCTAATATGGCATGGACATGTGCAGTAGACTGACAAATGCACCTATTTGAAACAAGATTATTGATTTAAGAACAAGTAAAAGAAGCATATGCAGACCTAAATTGACTTGGGAAGAGATTATAAAGAGACATTTTGAATCATTACATCTTGATTAGTGTATGAGCCATAACATAGTTGATTGGAAAAGAAGGATCCATGTAGTCGACCCCAACATGGTTGGAATTGAGGCTTAGATGATTATTATGTTGATGATATATAAGAGACCAGAGAGATTAGGGTTTCTAGACCCTAATATCACCAGGCTTATGGACTTTGTCATGGAAAGAGGGAATCTGTGATGCACTAGGTCTCATGGAACACATCATTCTTTGAGTCCTTGTAAGATAGTCAGTTTCCTATTTCTCTAAGGGCTAGTTCCCTGACTTATGGAAACAATTTTCATGGTTTGGTTTCATATTTGTATAGTCCTAAAAACTTGTTTTTAGAGCCCTATTTCTATAACAATTACAACAGAGTCCAAAATCAGCCTTTCTTTGAGCTATCTCTATGTGTGTGACCTTGAAGGCATATACTACATTGGCATTGTATACACTAATCAAAATGAAGATCCATAAGCAATGAGAAACATATAGATATAAATCATTGCTACCTAAGTTGAAGGATGTCATCTGACTATATTAAACAACCATTGTTACCATGTTGCTATTGGGAAATATGGGCAAAAAGTATAGCAACATAAACAAAAAATTTATCTATTTATATTCCTATAATAGAAAGATCACGTCAACTACTATAAAATACAAAGTATACTTAACGAGTTATACATGGTCCTGGAGCAAGTCCAGTGACAAAAACTCACTTTATTACAACTATGAATAAGTTTTCCTTAGACGGCGGGTGTGCAGCTCCTGGTCTTCACCACAAACAATGAACATGACAGCTTTTGCGGTGTTCCTGTGGTCTTGCCACAGACTGCAGGTTGCATTTTTCCTCCTACCAGTAGTCAAAATATCCTACCTCTATAGTAGTTCACACGGACCAACTATAACTCATGGCATTCAACCAAAATAGACAGGAAGGAGTTTTCCCTTCAGTTGGTCTACCTACACCAACTTGCTCTCCCACAACAACTATTCTCAATTGTTCTTTCCCATCTCTATCCCTCCCTAGTCGGGTAAGACTTTCTTGGGCTCTCTTGGCTACCACAACTAGAGAGGATAACAATTATCAAAGGAGCTTATTTTTAGTTATTTGTGTTGTGTTTTGGGAAGGCCATAGTACCCCTCTATTTATAGGCGGGGTTGTGTTGTGTTTTGGAAAGGCCACAGTACCCCTCTATTTATAGGTGGGGTTAGGGTCAGGGTTCCCAGTATGAATGGGATTGTGCGTTAGTAGAAGGGAGTCAAAGATATTGAATTTGTACAACCTGTGACACTCCAAATAGTCATCTGGCACACCCAAACAATCATCTGGTACGCGCGACGGTCGTCTGGTAGTTTCACAATCGCACACTAATTTGGCAATTTCAATTCCAATTAATATCACATATTAATTCCTTGCACCGCAGGTAATGTGTAATCAAAATAAGTTCAAGAAACATCTAGATGCTTGACCGGCCTAAATCGCACGTCCAAAAGGAGTGGATTAAAGTAGTCAGACTTGTAAAGAGATAACCCAACACTCAGGCCCTCGCAATGATAACGGGGTATGATGTAGCAATCGGGGTCGAACACAGGGACAAGTTTGGTCGTGCTAAGAATGCGGAATCAACACTCTATACTCTAGCATAAAAGAGGATTAATATGTGTTCTCGAGGGAATGGTAGCTCGAGAACAAGAACAATAAGACAAAAGAAGTAAAAGAAACAAAGTGTAACAAGTATATGGGAAAACTCAGGTTGGGGCTCACCAACCAAAGTGTCTCTCCAACAAGAATACTATATCTCTCTCCTACATACTCATATCAAGATTACAAGCAACCATAAAATGTCTATTCCACTCTCTCTCGAGATGAAGATAGATCTAGGCCTAAAAGAAGCCTCTCTCGAGAGAGGACAACTCAAAAACCTCATAGCAAAACATATGGTTTGAAGCATTTAGCATTTCAACACTCTCGTGCATTCATACTACTCCATGACACGGGATAAAAGTGATATTACTCTCTCGAAATATCAACAATCAAACATCACAAGATGGTAGCTAATCATACAAGTGAAGCATTAAAATAGGTGCAAGGAGATAATCTTGATAAGAATATGTATATTCAAAAGAAAGAGACAATATACATGTTGGGAGAGCCTTAGTGGCTACTCTCAACCCAAGTTATGGTGCTTAGTCGCTCATGCTTGTGGGTAACATGGTGGCGCTATGGAAAGATAGATCCATGAGATACCACGAAGAATGGAGGTGAGTACAGTGTAAGGAAATGATAGATCTAGAGGAGACGAAACGTGATACTACACACTACTTCTTCAGATCTGGATCTACCACAGGGATGTCTCCTTCTCTCAAAGAAGTGGCGGGCATAGGCGGTCATCTTCTCTCTCTCGGCTTTCGCTTCGGAGATCCAAGACTGATGGATGGTCGACAATGGGTCTAGGATGCGGCAGCACTTCATGGTATTAGGATCGGATCTTTCTGATCTGATGCCTTGACAAGATAGGCGGGGGCGCTATTTATAGGCACCTTCCACCGACTTAAGACCGCGGTCGCGGTCTTTCCTTTATTCCTCCTTGGTCACGATCTTTCTTGACCGCAATCCTCCCCAGGACCTCGGTCGTGGTCTTTAAGTGCCCGCGATTGCGATCCTTGGAGAGATCGCGGTCGCAATCCTTGGAGAAGCTACGGTCGCAGTCTTTGGAGAGACCAGAGTCATGATCTTTGTTGAATAACCGTGATCGCAATTCTACCTCGGTCGCGGTCTTTGAGTGTCAGTGGTTGCGATCCTTGGAGGGACCGTGGTCACGATCCTTGGAGAGACTGTGGTCGCGATCCTTGGAGAAGTTGTAGTTGTGGTCTTTGGAGAGACCGCGGTCGCGATCCTTGTTGAATAACCGCAGTCACAATTCTACCTCGGTCGCAGTCTTTGAGTGCCTGCGGTTGCTATCCTTGGAGAGACCGCGGTCGCGATCCTTGGAGAGACCGCGGTCGTGATCCTTGGAGAAGCCGTGGTCGCGGTCTTTGGAAAGACCGCGGTCGCAATCTTTGCTGAATAACTGCGGTCGCGATTCTACCTCAGTCGCGGTCTTTGAGTGCCCGTGGTTGCGATCCTTAGAGAAGTTGCGGTCGCGGTCTTTGGAGAAACCGCGGTCGCGATCTTTGCTGAATAACTATGGTCGTGATTCTAAGATCGTGGTCATGGTTGGGCTGATTCCTGAAATCACAAAACAAGGCTTTAGTCAAGAATATAGACAAAATGTGTGCAAAGTTGACTAAAGTTATTCTAAAAGTGGTGTAAAATATATACAGAAAATATGTAAAGTGCAGTGTTATCAACTTCCCCAAACTTAGAATCAAGCCTGTCGTCATGCTAAATGTAGGTTTGAGCACCCAGAGAGAGAAAGAATGAACAAGGATAAAATAATAGCACGACTGAAATATCCCATTCTTACATCAAGACTGTTGTTGCATGTATTCAATCCCTTAGGTCTCAATCTCTCCCTTTAGACTAAGGGTTGCATAACCTCGTATCATTTGTCATAACCTTCTATTGTAAAAGGTTTCTCCTTCTCAACTCATAACCCTCCCTTAGCTAGCATCAATACTAGTGCCACATCTTTTCAAAAGGTAGTCTTTGCACCTATTCTTTATTTTCAGAGAGCCCTATGCTAATGTGTATAGGTAGGCTAGAAGCTTTAAGGTGTTTCCTCTTCCTCCCAAACTCCTCACCCACAACTGTAATAAGAACAGTGTAGCCCTTTTTGGGCTTCTGACATTAAGTCAGGTGGTATGTGAAGTTCCATTCAGGATTGGAGGTGTGTAAGCTTGGCTTCCAGTTTACGCTTACGAGCGCGACATATCTGCATTCATGAGTGCAGCAATATATCGGATGGGTAGGAACTTTTGGCATCTTTTATGGCACATCTCTCATATTATTTTCTTTATTTTATTTGATTTTTGGCTTTTTATCTCTCCTTTCAGGCTTGGTTTGAGGGTTTTGGTTGGTTTTCTGGGCGGCCGAGCCTCTTTTGGATATTTTCCTTGAACAGGGCAGCTTTTTCCTATCTACAGAGACTAGGATTTTCTGGATGCAAGCATCAGGTGGGAATGGTTTTTCAGGAGTATGATCGAGGCTCTCTAGTCTGCAGAGGTTTCATGAGTTAAGGTGTTACATTTACAACATCTTATTACAAGAATGAGATATAGCAGTGTTGCTATGATTGTTGTTTTACTCATTCTTTCCTGTATGTTGCTCATATTTTTCTCTCTCTGGGGTCGGAGCACTACTTTTTGAAAATTTTAGCGAGAGGGAGCGAGCTTCTAAGAGGTCAGTTGTAACAAAAATTTCAATATTTCAAAATGTTTGCGTAAGAAACGTAAGAAAAACGAAAGTGAAATTTAAAAGGGGAGTAATAAAAAAGGAAGCTCTAGTACCTCTGCGGCCCGTTTATGACTCCCCCCCCCAAACTTATCCTGCACCCCATCTCGGGGTGTCAAATTTTGAGTAAGAAGTATAAACAGGCCTTCTTTATTTATTTATTTATTTGACGGGGAAGGCCCACTTGGACTCCATGAGCATGCTGGCGTAGATACCCCTAAGCGCATGATACTGCTTGTACTGCATGTTCTCCACCTTGAGGCTAGTAGTTGAGGTAGCTACCATCTATGATAGGTAGAATAACCCACAGTCATTTAATAGGGGTACCTTGTAGCATCCAACTCACAAAAACATGATTAACTAATGCGGAAGTGTTCACTAAGCAGCGAATTATTGAAAATCACTAAAAATTAAAACCTTTTTACCAAGAGATCCATAAAATGAAA
This sequence comes from Alisma plantago-aquatica, assembly GCA_963693085.1. Classification (NCBI taxonomy): domain Eukaryota; kingdom Viridiplantae; phylum Streptophyta; class Magnoliopsida; order Alismatales; family Alismataceae; genus Alisma; species Alisma plantago-aquatica. Next base: position 711,198,596 of record OY856413.1, on the reverse strand, counting down.
ACTTTCTCACATAGAACAAAAGTAACACATTTACATTCAGATTTAAAGGTACATGTCCTGCATCATCTCTTTCTAAAAATTATAAGCATCTACTACTCTTGTTAAACTAAACACAAGCAGTGTAAAATCTCGAGGCACTGAGATAAAATCTCAAAAGCACTAACTACTACTCCGAGGACCGAAGAGTACAGAGACGACACATAGGACTCTATATACATCTATACAAGACATAACAGCCAGTGTCTCCACCTAAGACTTTACTACTGTCCCTGTTGTTGTTGTTGTTGTCCTTCTCCTACTGAAGGATTCATGCCTCCTCGTCCGCATCCACCTAAAAAAATGTGGTTCCCACGGGGGTGATACAATTGTAAATTACCCCAACTAGAGATATAACTCTCTGCCAGAAACATTATTATTGCAGTTTAATAAGAATAAACTGAACAGAGGAATCATAATTATTTGACAGCAGTAACTTCAATGTCTAACATATTAGAACATTATTTTATCAAAAGCATTGCAGCTATAACTTGATAGAGCAACATGTCACTTATCCATTTAAGGAATATGAAGAACATGTATAACATTTATTCACTGTAGAGTCATTACCACAGCACAAACTCTTTTCAGGCTTAGATCATATATCTAATGCCTGGCATTCTCATTATGGAGTCATCGCATGTAGCCATACTCTTTTCACAAAGTATTGGGATCTTAATCCCTCATCTCACCAAGTACATTTCCATTTCCTAACAAGTTCATCATCATGATTATAGGATATGGGTATTTGAACTCTTAACTCATCATAGAGTACTTGTTACCACTTATTAGGTAACTTAATACCTTCAAGTCATCTGACCAAGGACATTATGATTCTTGCTACACAAAGCATTGCACATAGTTCACAAAGCTCATATCACCTCTTATTACCCCTTAATAGGAAACAAGGCATATTATGGCTTATAAAGCCCATAAACAGTTTCAATATACAGAGCATCATAGTCCATACTTGTCTATGCTCATCATCTCAATATTCCTGCATGATTAATACTCATGATAACAATCATATATCAGTACCATGCAATACAAGGGTTTTCTTATTAGATTTATAACTCATCAATGTGTATTTGAATGTCACATAGGATTACTCTGTGTTAAGACTTCACATAGTATCATCCTGAATTAGGGTTTCACATAGCATTACCCTATTTTAGGGTTTCACATAGCATTACCCTGTATTAGGGTTTCACATAGCATTACTCTATTTTAGGGTTTCACATAGCATTACCATGTATTAGAGTTTCACATAAATAACCATATAGGTTCTCAAGATCATTTTATTAATGATCAAGTCCTATTTCATTGCTTCACATAGCTAGGAATCAATATGGATAACATAAGTATTCAATCATACTTATTTATTCTCATCATTCATCGTTAAATGAATTATCAACACACAGTATGAGTTTCTCTCTCATCTTTACCAGAATATGATTACATCATAGTTTATAGGTTTGGATTAACCTTTTCATAAGGCATGTTATCTTACATTCAACAAGGTACATTACATCTCAAGGTAACAATTGACATGACACATCTCATGTGTCACTCATCCAATTATATTGGACTTAAAACACGTCAATGTATATCAGTATTGGGGCGTTAGATGTGATATCTATCATATCTTGATGTATCACTTCCCTCAACACCTTCATCTTACTTGAGTTCATCCACTTAGCTTGTATTAGGGTATTTCCCATCCTAATACTTTATGTACCAGTTCATCACATTTATCATGTAATGTATTGGTCATTAGTCACTCACTTAGAATATAAAACCATTTCCAATAATATGGACTCATCCTTGAGTTAGGAACTATTGATATAAGGATATCCATTATCAACCTCTCTAGGTGTTACATTTGTCAAAACATTAATTACTATTCCATTATTAGGAATAGAATTCTCCATGTTTATAATTTGAGGATTCACATAGCATCTTCCATACATTTATGGATTTCACATAGTATTGATCTTCAATAGAGTTTCACATAATCGTCCTTCTATATCAGGGTTTCACCGAGTATTATGTGAAATTAAAATTTCACAACACATCACCCAGTATTAAGGCTTCACATAGTATTAGTGGCACTACCCTATATTAGGGTTCCATATACATTTACCCCATTTTAGGGATTAAGGTTTACCATTCACATCCAAGTAAGGTTTCTCATACCTCATACCTAAATTAGGGTTAGGATGTACAATTCCCATTAAATTAGGGTTTCTTACATTGTTAAACTAAGTTAGGGTTACCTCATCACCCTAGATTATGATTTCACTGAGCTTTGCCCTAAATTAGGGTTTCACATAACCTTGCCCTAAATTAGGGTCAAGCTACATCAATCTTTTCAATGAGAATTTCATGATCTCATTATTATAGATCAAACCCTGATTACACATTTATTCATAATGAGAGGATTAGGGCTTATTAAGTAAGAAATCATCTCTCCCATTCTTTCTCCCTCTCATTCTCTCTAGGATGTTAATTACTCCAAGATTGATCTAGGTCAACTCTTCACTTGAGTACAGATAGTTAGGGTTAACCTTCATGATCACCATTGGTCTACATCATTAATAATCAAATAGCTAATTGACCTTTGATCATATTAGATGTCCAAATGGTTTAACCAATTTGAATCTCAAAAGGTCTTGGTCACTTAGACCTCAAACGGTCTTGACCAATTAGGTTCAAATGGTTTGAAACCATTTAGCAAAGTAGGTGCTTGAAACCGTTTAGACCAAACAACTTGAAACTGAATGACTTGAGTCTCCAAATGGTTTGAGACTGTTTGGACTTAAATGGTCTTGAGACCATTTGGACTCAAACGGTCTTAAGATCATTTGGTCCAAACCCTCTCAAAACTGAATGGACCAAAAAGGGTCTTCAACACTTAATCGATTCAAGGTTCCAATCCATGGACCAACTATCAATTGGACCACTAATGTATTCTTCAATTGAATCACTGAATCACCATTCAATTAGACATTCAATTAGGGTTTTAGACCCAATTGAACTAGGGTTGATAATCAAGAAACCATCACTTAGGGTTTTGAAATTGAGGATCCATCAATGGTTAACATTGTGGAACCTATTCAATTGAAATCAGTGAACCATCATCATTACATGATATGACCTGACCCCAAACGGTCTTGAATGACCCCCCAAACGGTCTTGAGGTCTTTTGGATGGTCTCCAAACGGTATTGAGACCATTTTCCTCAAACCACCATCGAAATCTATGACATTCACTTAGGGTTTGCATCATTGAATCAATCATCACTTGAGCTATTGATTGTAATGCAATTTGATATCTTTGGGTCTTCAAATACTTAACCATACTCAACCCTAGACCTCCAAACGGTCTTTGTTGATCTCCAAACGGTCTTGACACTGTTTGGGTGATTCCCAAACGGTCTTGAAACCATTTGGGTCAATCAACCCAAAACATCAATTCAATCAATTGCAAAATCAGCACTTAGCCGATTAGGGTTTCTATTTGAAAGTTTATCCATAAGTTGAATTAATCAATTGGGGCCATTGGATCCTCATCCAACATACACTAGGGTTCTGACCTCAAACGGTCAACCCATCCAAATGGTCAACACCCTCATGCGGTTTGGGGTTCAAGTCTCCAAACGGTTTGGAAACTGTTTGGTCACCAAATGGTTTGGTGAAACCGTTTGGACCATTATGTTGAAACTGTTTGCCTTGGATATTTGGAGAGGTGTGTGCTTATGATGATGTCATCATCATCAATCTCCAAACCCATGAAGTTTTCTATGATTTCCATGGTGGTTGCATCAATCAACCAAATTAAATTCTGAGAATGAAGAAAACATCAACAATTGATAAGAAATTGAATGCAATAACAATTTCAAGGGTTCAAGTTATAAAACCCGCCTCCAATTGAGCTCCAAAACTTCAAGCTCGCGTAGAAAATGGTGGATTCAACTCCTTTCACTATTCCAAGGCTCGTCCTTAAGATTTTAGTGAAAAGGAATGGTTAGAATTGAAGAGGGGATCAAGATAAGAAGAATTCATGCATTGATTTTCGATTTTCACCATGGATTCAAGGTGAAAGGAGGTCAAGAAGCTTACCAACAGGTTGGGGGTCGTCCTCCTGTTGCTCCCAGATCCATTGGTTGTTTTTTCAAGCAAGAAGTGAAAGGGTTTTCGAAATTATCCCTTCACCTCAAAGATAAAGGAGCGTATATATGAATTTTATTGAAAATTCATTTAAGAGAGAGAAAGTAGGAATTATCTCCTCAACTTTCTTGCCATATGCCCTCTTTTCTTCCTTAGGGACGAGGCTATCTTCTTTTCCTTTTATTCCTCTCAATTATCCACGTTTTAAAGGAAAACAAACTAAGCACCTTAAATCATATAATAAAACTATCCATAAGTGAGTGGATATTACTTTTTCTTTTAATATGTGAGTGAGTTATCCACTTCCTTTGGATATTTTCGTGGCCTAGAAAAGGAAAAAAAGTGTTCACACTTGATAAAATTCAACCATCTCGTTTTTGGTTGAAGGCCCTTCAATTATTTTATTTATTTTTGCATTAAATGGAAATAAAGTTCCAATTATGCTTAAATCTTGATTATTTTAATATCAAGATTCTCTCTCCTCCAAAATGATTCTAATGAGGATCCCCTCTCATTTTGTTGCCTCATCATGATGTCAAGATACATTAGGGACCTTATTGAATTGGTAATTTGCATATTGAACCCTGGGTTTTGGGTAAATTGCACATTACACCAAAACTAGGTTTTAATGCACAAACATTGCTTTATCAGCTCTTTCTTGGTACTCAGGCTACCACAAGCCATACCTCTGCATCATATTCATTCTCATGATGCTTCAACATATGAGGAACATATTATCATGTACAATTTGCAATTTAACCCCTCAACTTGGGTAATTTGCACTTTAGTCCAAAACAAGCAAAATAATGTTTCAACATTATTCAAAAAGGACCAAAATGGAATATAAGTTCCTCTTGAGTCCTAATTACTTTTCACAAGATAAGATTAAGCATCTACTCAACCTTATTAGGCAAATCATCTAGGGTTAACACATAACCCAGGCCAGGGATGTTACAAATTATAAACCCCTAACAAGGATTTCGTCCCCGAAATCTCAGAAAAAAAAGGAGGGACAGACTTATTCATTTATCACACCCTCAAGTCTCCACATAATATCTTAATATCATGGAGATATCATGGATCTGTAATCCACACAAAGTTCCTTTCATTAATTCAACCTTATCAATGTTTGTGCTTATGCAGAGCATAAACTCCTAACATATGATGTCCATATTATTGAAAGGAAGAAGCATAAAAGAACATACTTCTATTATCACCCAAGAATATTTACCAAAAGAGAAACATATTTATCTAATATATGTAATTCGCTCAGCAATCCTTTATTTGTTTGGGAAAGTTCACTTAGCACTTTAATTGGAAAAGTTCACTAAGAAAATTCACTGAGAAATTAATTTGGGAAAATTCACTAAGAAAGTTCACTGAGAAATTCATTTGGGAAAATTCACTAAGAAAGTTCACTGAGAAAGTTTCACTAAGCAATTTCATTGAGAAAGTTTCACTAAGCAATTTCACTGAGCAATTTATTTGGGAAAATTCACTGAGAAAGTTTCACTGAGCAATTTCACTGAGAAAGTTTCACTAAGCAATTTCACTGAGAAAGTTCACTGAGCAATTTATTTGGGAAAATTCACTGAGAAAGTTTCACTGAGCAATTTCACTGAGAAAGTTTCATTAAGAAATTTCACTGAGAAAGTTTCACTAAGCAATTTCACTGAGAAAGTTCACTGAGCAATTTATTTGGGAAAATTCACTGAGAAAGTTTCACTGAGCAATTTCACTGAGAAAGTTTCACTAAGCAAATTCACTGAGAAAGTTTCACTAAGCAATTTCACTGAGAAAGTTTCACTAAGCAATTTCACTGAGAAAGTTCACTGAGAAAGTTTCACTGAGCAATTTCACTGAGAAATTTTCACTGAGCAATTTCACTGAGAAAGTTTCACTAAGCAATTTCACTGAGAAAGTTTCACTAAGAAATTTCACTGAGAAAGTTCACTGAGCAATTTATTTGGGAAAATTCACTGAGAAAGTTTCACTGAGCAATTTCACTGAGAAAGTTTCACTAAGGAATTTCACTGAGAAAGTTTCACTAAGAAATTTCACTGAGAAAGTTTCACTAAGAAATTTCACTGAGAAAGTTCACTGAGCAATTTATTTGGGAAAATTCACTGAGAAAGTTTCACAGAGAAAGTTCACTTAGCAATTTATTTGGGAAAGTTCACTTAGCTCTTCCTATTTAATTTCATTATACTCTCTAGATTGTTTCAGAATGACTACTTGATCAGAGTAATCAGAAAGATAACAATCTAAGAGTTCCATACTTGCCTTATCTCCAATAATCATATACCTGGCCAGGGTATACAAGTATTGAGATTAGGTAGTATGCACTTTATTTACTATCATGTTCCTCACTTTTCATATCATCATACACACAAGATTTTTCATTTCTGAATTTTCTTCAGACATCACTTCTATATCTCATCTTTTATCACACAGATAAGAGAGATTATAAAGCATTTTAAGGAATACTGAGTAAAATATAAATTCTCATCTCCCTCATGTCCTGATAGGACTAGTCAAAGGAGATTCAAAAATAATTACTTTCATATCTTTAACACATAGAATCATGAAATGAAGTGTCAGAATGAATATATTTCATTTGACTATTACCCCTCATGGTTATCTGCCACTTTAGGTTGACTCAACACATAGTGTCTAGTTATTTCATGTTGCTGCTTTTGCCCTTACTTAGTGGCTACTGCCCTGGTGCATTAGGCATTTATTGCACTGGTGACACAAAAAACTTTGGCTTTTCAGAATAACTAGGCAAATGTCTCTAACATTATAGAGACCTTATCTTAAATCTCAGCTTATTGCCCCTCTCTGGGCACTACCATCATAGATGTACTATTTGTCTAAACTTATGGCAGAGTCTACTTTCTTGCCATATGTTAATCTTTCCCACATTTCCACTGTTCCAACATGACCATGTCACTCAGGAACCCTTTCAAAGCCCAAAGTTTCCGCATTGAGGACGGGTAACCTAGGTTGTAATACTAGTATCCAGTCTTCTATATGCATCATTGTTGTCCTAACCTGCCCTTCAAGAGCATAACATAGGATTCTCTATCCTAATTAGGTCAATATGGGAATTCTCAGGCACTTTTTTTCCTCTTGCCTGGTCCCATGCACCCTCTCCTGGTGCAACAACATTGCCCTTAGCAATGTGTTCCTCGTGTTCTCCAGTCATTTTTAAACTTCACCCTTTCTTCTGCATAAGCAGAAGTCACTATAGGGTATACCGGAGGACACCAACACAGACTCAACACCTTAGTCCTATGTCTCTATAGAATCAGTGAACTTAGAGCTCTGATACCACTTAATTGTAGCATCCAACTCACAAAAACATGATTAACTAATGTGGAAGCATTCACTAAGTAGTGGATTACCAAAAATCACTAAAAATTAAAACCTTTTTACCGAGATATCCATCAAATGAAAATTTTCTCACATAGAACAAAAGTAACACATTTACATTCTAATTTAAAGGTACATGTCCTGCATCATCTCTTTCTGAAAATTACAAGCATCTACTGCTCTTGTTAAACTAAACACAAGCAGTGTAAAATCTCGAGGCACTGAGCCAAAATCTCGAAAGCACTAACTACTACTCTGAGGACCTGAGAGTATAGAGACGACACATAGGACTCTATATACATCTATACAAGGCATAACAGCTAGTGTCTCCACCTGAGACTTTACTGTTGTCCCTACTGTTGTTGTTGTTGTCCTTCTCCTACTGAAGGATTCCTACCTCCTCGTCTGCGTCCACCTAAAAAAATGTGGTTCCCACGGGGGTGAGACAATTGTAAATTGCCCCAACGAGAGATATAACTCTCTATCAGAAACATTATTATTGCAGTTTAATAAGAATAAACTAAATAGAGGAATCATAATTATTTGACAGTAGTTACTTCAATGTCTAACAGATTAGAACATTATTTTATCAAAAGCATTGCAGTTATAACTTGATAGAGCAACATGTCACTTATCCATTTAAGGAATATGAAGAACATGTATAACATTTATTCACTGTAGAGTCATTACCACAGCATAAACTCTTTTCAGGCTTAGATCATATCTCTAATGTCTGGCATTGTCATTGTGGAGTCATGGCCTGTAGCCATACTCTTTTCACAAAGTATTAGGATCTTAATCCCTCGTCTCACCAAGTAAATTTCCATTTCCTAACAAGTTCATCATCAGGGTTATAGGATATGGGTATTTGAACTCTTAACTCATCATAGAGTACTTGTTACCACTTATTAGGTAACTTAATACCTTCAAGTCATCTGACAAAGGACATTATGATTCTTTCTACACAAAGCATTGCACATAGTTCACAAAGCTCATATCACCTATTATTACCCCTTAATAGGCAACAAGGCATATTATGGCTTATAAAGCCCATAAACAGTTTCAATATATAGAGCATCATAGTCCATACCTGGCTATGCTCATCATCTCAATATTCCTGCATGATTAATACTCATGATAACAATCATATATCAGTACCATGCAATACAAGGATTTTCTTATTAGATTTATAACTCATCAATATGTATTTGAACATCACATAGGATTACTCTGTGTTAAGACTTCACATAGAATCATCTTGTATTAGGGTTTCACATAGCATTACCCTATTTTAGGGTTTCACATAGCATTACCCTGTATTAGGGTTTCACATAGCATTACTTTATTTTAGGGTTTCACATAGCATTACCCTATATTAGGGTTTCACATAAATAACCATATAGGTTCAGAAGATCATTTTATTAATGATCAAGTCCTATTTCATTTCTTCACATAGCTAGGAATCAATATGGATAACATAAGTATTCAATCATACTTATTTATTCTCATCATTCATCGTTAAATGAATTATCAACACACAGTATGAGTTTCTCTCTCATCTTTACCAGAATATGATTACATCATAGTTTATAGGTTTGGATTAAACTTTTCATAAGGCATGTTATCTTACATTCAACAAGGTACATTACATCTCAAGGTAACAATTGACATGACACATCTCATGTGTCACTCATCCAATTATATTGGACTTAAAACACATCAAGGTATATCTGTATTGGGGTGTTGGATGTGATATCTATCATATCTTGATGTATCACTTCCCTCAACACCTTCATCTTACTTGAGTTCATCCACTTAGCTTGTATTAGGGTATTTCCCATCCTAATACTTTATGTACCAGTTCATCACATTTATCATGTAATGTATTGGTCATTAGTCACTCACTTAGAATATACAACCATTGCCAATAATATGGACTCATCCTTGAGTTAGGAACTATTGATATAAGGATATCCATTATCAACCTCTCTAGGTGTTACATTTGTCAAAACATTAATTACTGTTCCATTATTAGGAATAGAATTCTCCATATTTATAATTTGAGGATTCACATAGCATCTTCCATATTTATGGATTTCACATAGTATTGCTCTTCAATAGAGTTTCACATAATCGTCCTTCTATATCAGGGTTTCACCTAGTATTATGTGAAATTAAAATTTCACAACACATCACCCAGTATTAAGGCTTCACATAGCATTAGTGGCACTACCCTATATTAGGGTTTCATATACCTTTACCCCATTTTAGGGATTAAGGTTTACCATTCACATCCAAGTAAGGTTTCTCATACCTCATACCCAAATTAGGGTTAGGATGTACAATTCCCATTAAATTAGGGTTTCTTACATTGTTACACTAAGTTAGGGTTACCTCATCACCCTAGATTATGATTTCACTGAGCTTTGCCCTAAATTAGGGTTTCACATAACCTTGCCCTAAATTAGGGTCAAGGTACATCAATCTTTTCAATGAGAATTTCATGATCTCATTATTATAGATTAAGCCTTGATTACACATTTATTCATAATGAGAGGATTAGGGCTTATTAAGTAAGCAATCATCTCTCCCATTCTTTCTCCCTCTCATTCTCTCTAGGATGATAATTACTCCAAGATTGATCTAGGTCAACTCTTCACTTGAGTACACATAGTTAGGGTTAACCTTCATGATCATCATTGGTCTACATCATTAATAATCAAATTGCTAATTGACCTTTGATCATATTAGATGTCCAAATGGTTTAACCAATTTGAATCTCAAAAGGTCTTGGTCACTTAGGCCTCAAACGGTCTTGGTCACTTAGACCTCAAACGGTCTTCACCAATTAGGTTCAAATGGTTTGAAAACCGTTTTGCAAAGTAGGTGCTTGAAACCATTTAGACCAAACAACTTGAAACCGAATGACTTGAGTCTCCAAACGGTTTGAGACCATTTGGACTCAAACGGTCTTAAGACCGTTTGGTCCAAACCCTCTCAAAACCGAATGGACCAAAAAGGGTCTTCAACACTTAATCAATTCAAGGTTCCAATCCATGGACCAACTATCAATTGGACCACTAATGTATTCTTCAATTGAACCACTGAATCACCATTCAATTAGACCTTCAATTAGGGTTTTAGACCCAATTTAACTAGGGTTGATAATCAAGAAACCATCACTTAGGGTTTTGAAATCGAGGATCCATCAATGGTTAACATTGTGGAACCTATTCAATTGAAATCAGTGAACCATCATCATTACATGATATGACCTGACCCCAAACGGTCTTGAGTGACCCCCAAATGGTCTTGAGGTCATTTGAATGGTCTCCAAACGGTCTTGAGACCGTTTTCCCCAAACCACCATTGAAATCTATGACATTCACTTAGGGTTTGCATCATTGAATCAATCATCACTTGAGCTATTGATTGTAATGCAATTTGATATCTTTGGGTCTTCAAATACTTAACCATACTCAACCCTAGACCTCCAAACGGGCTTGAGACCATTTGGGTGATTCCCAAACCGTCTTGAAACCGTTTGGGTCAATCAAACCAAAACATCAATTCAATCAATTGCAAAATCAGCACTTAGCTGATTAGGGTTTCTATTTAAAAGTTTATCCATAAGTTGAATTAATCAATTGGAGCCATTGGATCCTCATAAAACATACACTAGGGTTCTGAACTCAAATGGTAAACCCATCCAAACGGTCAACACCCTCATGCGGTTTGGGGTTCAAGTCTCCAAACAGTTTGGAAACTGTTTGGTCACCAAACGGTTTGGTGAAACCGTTTGGACCATTATGTTGAAACCGTTTGCCTTGGATATTTGGAGAGGTGTGTTCTTATGATGATTTCATCATCATCAAGCTCCAAACCCATGAATTTTTCTATGATTTCCATGGTGTTTGCATCAATCAACCAAATTAAATTCTGAGAATGAAGAAAACATCAACAATTGATAAGGAATTGAATGCAATAACAATTTCAAGGGTTCAAGTTATAAAACCCGCCTCCAATTGAGCTCCAAAGCTTCAAGCTCACATCAAAAATGGTGGATTCAACTCCTTTCACCATTACAAGGTTCTTCCTCAAGCTTTGAGTAAAAAGGAATGGTTAGAATTGAAGAGGGGATCAAGATAAGAAGAATTCATGCATTGATTTTCAATTTTCACCATGGATTCAAGGTGAAAGGATGTCTAGAAGCTTACCAACAGGTTGGGGGTCGTCCTCCTGTTTCTCCCAGCTCCATTGGTTGTTTTTTCAAGAAATAAGTGAAAGGGGTTTCTAAATTATCCCTTCACCTCAAAGATAAAGGAGCTTATATATGAATTTTATTGAAAATTCATTTAAGAGAGAGAAAGTAGGAATTATCTCGTCAACTTTCTTGCCATATGCCCTCTTTTATTGCTTAGGGACGAGGCTAACTTATTTTCCTCTTATTCCTCTCAATTATCCACGTTTTAAAAGAAAACAAACTAAGCACCTTAAATCATATAATAATAATATCCATAAGTGAGTGGATATTATTTTTTCTTTTAATATGTGAGTGAGTTATCCACTTCCTTTGGATATTTTCGTGGACTAGAAAAATCACAAAGGTTTTCATACTTGATAAAATTCAACTATCTCGTTTTTGGTTGAAGGCCCTTCAATTATTTTATTTATTTTTGCATTAAATGGAAATAAAGTTCCAATTATGCTTAAATCTTGATTATTTTAATATCAAGATTCTCTCTCCTCCAAAATGATTCTAATGAGGCTCCCCTCTCATTTTCTTGCCTCATCATGATGCCAAGATACGTTAGGGACCTTATTGAATTGGTAATTTGCATATTGAACCCTGGGTTTTGGGTAAATTGCACATTACACCAAAACTAGGTTTTAATGCACAAATATTGCTTTATCAGCTCTTTCTTGGTACTCAGGCTACCACAAGCCATACATATGCATCATATTCATTCTCATGATGCTTCAACATATGAGTAACATATTATCATGTACAATTTGTAATTTAACCCCCCAACTTGGGTAATTTGCACTTTAGTCCAAAACAAGCAAAACAATGTTTCAACATTATTCAAAATGGACCAAAATGGAATATAAGTTCCTCTTGAGTCCTAATTACTTTTCACAAGATAAGATTAAGCATCTACTCAACCTTATTAGGTAAATCATCTAGGGTTAACACATAACCCGGGTCAGGGATGTTACATACCTGTTGAGGGTTTCTGTGGAAATATTGGGTTTTCTTAAAGTCCTTGCCTTTTATCATTATGAACCATCTGCAATGTTGATGTATCATTTTGACAATGGCTTCAGCACAGGTGTTTGCCTTTTCTTCGACAGGAGACTTTGTTGTCATCATGTTATTTTTTTTCTTCAGTGAGAAGGCTGCATCAGAGCTATTATACAGAATTGCAGTCTTCTTCAGCAGGTTGACGTGTAGCAAAGTCCAATGGTTGTCATGAAGAATCGGTAAGAAGATGTGTTCAAGTGTGCCTGCTTGAAGCCATCGTTGCAGTTGCTCTGTATCTCCCATCTTCTTGTCCTTAAGGATATTGTCTACCAGTAGAAAATATGCCATGTGTGAGTTTGGCATTGAATCTCCTAAGAGTGCCTGGTAGGCTGACATCGTGCTCACAGAGAGGTACCCTCCTGTTCTCAACGTTTCTCGGAGGTCGTCTTTGAGCATGCATATGCCATCTCATTTGAATATGACATCTCCCGGTGAATTGTCTTCCTTCAGAGAACTCATAATTATTATGAGTTCTTCAATTGACAGACTGAAGCAGCTCCATCTGTCAAAGTTCTCAAAGGAAGGTACTATGTCTCCTGTCGGGCCTTATGGTATGTCGTTCCCCAGTTCTTTTTCGGTTTCTGCTTCTGTGGGCTGTCCTTCTGTAGGAGGATCTTCAGGGGCATCGGATATTGAAGGTTGATGTTCATCTTATGCTTGCTTCATAGCCTCTTCAGTCTCTGCAGCCCAGCCTGCTTTCCAAGCTGTAGCCCTAGCCGATTATGTGGGTTCGACCCACATTTTCTTGAGTTTCTCCCTCTAAGATGTCTTCTCAGGGAGAGGGATGTTCGCGTGGAGCCTGCGGGGCATGACGTCTGCAGCCATCGTCGGGTCCTTGAAGAATCGGCGATCATAGATGACTTCCATTGCGTACATGCCCCGCAATCCATGTAGGTCTTCCACTTGTAGGTCTTCCAGGGGAATGCCCATGTTGATGGCTTCCATCATACGTAGGACTATGAAGGCGCAATCCCCAAAATATCTCCTTTCTGGGGAAAGTTCTTGTTTATGGAGAAGAGTTTCCAGGACCCTTGAAACCTTGGACTCACCTCTTTGATAGCCCGTTGTAGGCGTATAGGAATTTTTAAGGAATCTCTGGCATTCTTCCTCTTGTAGATAAGTGAAGGGTTGTCCATCTCTAATGCATAGTAGTTGAGCATCGTCGTCTTCCGCTCCGTAAGGTCGATGATGATTAGGCCCCAGTGCTTTGTGTTATGGATGGGTATTACCACTGTCCTGGTCTCCTTTCTCCTGACTGCCGCCTGTAGTTCCAACACTTCTGACTCCATGTATTCTTCTTTATACAACAGGCTGGCTAGACGTGTGGTGCCATTGAAGATCGGTCGCAGCTTATCTTGATGGAGGAACTCTTCCAGGAGGGTGGCGCAAAGTACCTTGAACATCCTTTTGTGTACTTGCGCTGTTTTCAGAAAGACCCTCCAGAAGTCCTCCATGGTCAGATGTCTACCTTTGTTGATATATAACATGTCTGACCCAGGTAGATCGTCATCGAGGACATCTGCCAGGACATGGACATCTCTGTAAAAGATGCACGACACAGTCTTCATGTCCATGTCTTTCATTTTGTAAGGCAGAGGGGGATTTGTTGTAGGTAACAGTGTTCTTTCTTTAGTTTGCCTCTCCCTAGCAGGCTCTTCCTTGAAGAAGGCTGCTAGCTCGCCCTCCTCATCTTCTAACGTCGCCTCTTGCATTGTTGGTACTGAGGCTTCCTGGATGGGGGGCATAGCCTTGACCACTTTTTCAGCACCCTTGATCGGAGGTTGTGTTGTGGCCTTATTCGAGCTTCCTCTGAGGAAGCTTCTGTGGCGACATCTTTTGCGTGGCTTTCTTCCGACGTCTGCCCCAGCCTGGCCTCGGCCATAATCTTTAGCGTGGATTCCATCTTCCCATCGTAGATGTAGTCGTTGTGCTCCTCATGATATGGGAAGAGGATGAGGTCGTTTGATTCTTCCATCCCAACTCCTAGCTCAGCTATCAGTCTATCTATCTCTGATGCGTCGGCCGAGCTAAGCGTTGTGACCACCTCCTCCCGATGAGCCTTTGCTTCATGCCCTACTTTTGTCAGAGTGAGTGCGGGAGGGGTGCGGCGATGTCCCACCTATTACTCGTCCTCATCGGCGGTTTCGTCCATCACCTCCTCCGGGTCGCAGTTGAGGTCAAACCCCTTGATTATGCTGTATGTTTTTGTAATGGGGGCTTGACCTTCCTGCTGGATGGTTGTCTTGGTGCTCAGCTACGGGGGATTGCCTTCGGCTTGTACTCCCATTTTTTGCTATGCCAGCTCCTGATGCGCCGTCTCCTACCCCCGGCCCCCCCACATTGTCATCGTGGTTGGAGGGGTTGGCGAGGGAGCATTCTGGGATGGTAGGACGCTTTGTCTTTTTCTTCTCCTGCCGGGCCTCGAATTCTTCACGTTCTTGCTCGAGCTTCCGGCGGTCTTCTTTTAAGCCCTGCTCCTCTTTGTGTAGGGTGTCCATCGCCTCTTTGTATTTCTTACGCATCAGCTCATTGTCGGCGTGTATGGCATGCCCCTCCTTCTGTAGGATCACCATTTCTTCTTGCATTTTTACAGCACTCCCATCATTGTCCATTGGTTGCTCAAGACTTCTTACATGAACTCTGGGAGTGCTGACATTTTCTCGTCTATCTCCTTTACCTGCATTGTTAGTGAAGATAAAGAAGTATAATTTTTTTCATTTATTGAATCAGTTTGATGTATGTGTTCCCACATTGCATCAAACCTATTACCAAGGGCACCCCCGAAGGAGGGTGCCTATTATTGTTGTTGGTACAGCTGTTGTCTTGTGCGTTTCATTGACACACTCAGTACGATTGGCTGCTTAGGTGGTGGGGGGCATCTCCCTTGATTGACTCTTCTTTGGCTCCACCTTTGGTACGTCTTGAGAGGCTTGTCTTTCTGCCTCTACCTCCAGCATGTTGGTGTCGAGAGGGGCTTCTTCTTCGGATTGACCCTCTCTAGCTCTGGCTCCGGTATGGCTTGGGAGCCTTGTCCTTCTGGATCTGCCTTCGGTTGGCTGGTGGGTTGCGGGACCTCTTCAATGCATGTAGTCTTTTCTGCTTCTCCCTTCACTACAACAGTTTCCTCCTGTGGTCTTGGGGAAGCGGGGTCTGCAACTTGTGCTTCCACCGATCATTCTGCGGCCCTTTCTTTCTTAGCAGGATTAATGGTGGCTTCTGCTTTTTTTTTCTCCACCGCCTGTTTCTTCTTTGGCTCCTGGGTTTTGTTCACTATTAGTGTCGGGGCACTGCTTTCTTCTACTGTGCGTGCAGGTTCTGCCGATGTGCTGGCATGCAGTGTCCCGGAGCTCATCTTTTCAATGTCGTCGAGAGTCGTCTGCAGCTTGTGGGCGTCATAGAATGCCATTTCGGGGAGGGTAGTGGCTTCTTCAGTCCTAGGTGTTTAAAATATGCTTTCTCCCCCTTCACTTCCAAAAATCCCATGTTGTCGAGGGACTTTATATCTATACTTTTTTGTCCCTCCATTTCTTTGTATCTTTGCAGTTCTCCTTCTTCCAGCAGGTAGTCGGCGATCCTTGCTATCTAACCCCCCCCATACATAAGGTGGACTTCCTCTTCACCTCACCGCCTACAGCCGATGACATCCTTCTGATAAAGATCCTTCCTATATTAACTGGTCGCTTATTGATCATAGACCATATAAGGAAGAGATCCCCCTTGTTGACTGTCTCGGTCTCTGACATGGCATATATAGAGAAGGTGGTGATCTTCTGTATGACCTTGATGAAGCAGGAGGTGATTCTGGATGCCTTAGAGTTCTTCGGGTTGTGCTTTCCCTCTCCAGTCAGCTCCTCCCACATCTTGTTGTTGTCTTATGCAGCAATCTCCCTCTCCCCCAGAGCACCTGAATAGGATTTAGCCTCTTCTTCAGATGTGGTGAAGATCTTGTTCAGGTCTGTCTCTGATATCTGATGGGTTTCACCCCCAAGCCGTACATGTAGCTGGTATTCCCCTCCTCCTGCTACTCGCGTCCCGTCGCTGGTGGTGAGCTTAGTCAGAAAGGACATAAACTCTAGGGTTAGCCTCTGGTATGACCTTACTTCAGGCATGCAGATGGTTCGTAAGTTTGTGCCCTCCAGGAACTTTACCATCCTGTCATATAGCCCCAGCCTCTTGAAGTCCTCCATGTCGAAGTAATGTGTTGGAACACATTCCTTATTAGTGGACATCCATTCATAGGCGGACTGGTGCACGATGTCCCCGGGTACGAACTAGGGCTCTCCCTGAGGCGCAGAGGCTCCTTCTACCGCCTTTTCAGTCTTTGCCTTCTTGTTGGGCCTGGGTTCCTTGAATGTAGCTTTTCACTTATTCCCGTACACTGGGCTTCCTGACTCCTCAGGTAGATACTCAGAGGCCTCTATTTCCCCCGTCTGCTCTGTTGCTTCTATAGACTCCTCCTGTTGTACCCCCACCAAGATCCTCTGATATTGTTCCAGTCTGAGCTGAATCTCCAGACGCTTGGGGACTGGTAGGGCGGTGCTCCTCTTTAGCTTCTTAGTTAAGTCCTTCACTATCACCTCTACCTCCTTCAGGGAGGTAGCCCTCTAGTACAGGGGATCGCTCGAAGCTGGAGAAGACATTCTATAGGTTAAAGTAGATTAGTCCTCAGTAATGTATACCCAAAGATCACCTTTTATTTTCCTAGGCATAATTATCATCAAGTTATATATAATTATCAGGTTATAGGTTATCATTCTCAACTTTTTTTTCTTTTTTTTTAACTGACAGTAAAAATCGTGGTCGCGGTTATTATTGTTTCGAAGAAAATCACAGTCGCGGCTTTCTTGAAAAGATTGCGGTCGCGGGTTTTAATCGTGGTCGCGGTCTTTTCTTCAAAAAGATCACGGTCGCGATTCTTTTCTGAGAAGAAAACTGCAGTCGTGATGTTAATCGTGTCCGTGGTCTTTTCTTTAGAAAAGCCAAACTTAGTGCTTTTAGGGGTTAACGACATGCGGTCCTTAGGGTTTTACGCCCCGCATCGGTTGAGATGACCAAGATCTCGGTCCACTTCGTTCGTTCAGTTCTTCTGAATGTTGTTCTTCATCAATTTATTTATTTATTTTTCATTTTTAGGGTTTTAAGGTCTTTCTTTTTAGGGATGAAAAAAGGGAATGGGAAAGAGAGCGGGGCTAAGCGCCCAGAAAGAAGGCGTCGGCAAGGCGAAAAATTAGTCAAACGGCGAGAGCGGCTCGCCGTAGCAGTGAAGGAAGAGCTTGAGATCAAGGTAAAACATGTCGGTGCGAAGAAAGGAGAAATGAGAATGTTACATGGTCGATGGGAGAGGTTGTGACGACGGTGAAAGTCACGAACAGCAAAGCGAATGATCCCGGTGGACCTGCGGCGGTGACTATCTCGGGCATTGGATGGTGGAATCGCAGTTGCGGCTTCGGTTCTCGAACGAACAGACTAGGAAATCTCAGGGTTTACACGAAAGTGAAGGGAGCATAAAGAGTCTGTCGTTCGTTGACTTAAAAGTATTTATAGGCATCCATATCACAACCTAACTTAGCTGAGTAAAACGTCACGATCGCGGTCTTTTCTGCGGTCGCGATTCCCTGAACAAACTGTGGTCGCAGTCTTTTCAGCTAACAGAAAAGATCGTGGTCTTGATTATTCGATAAGCACGAGCAAAGCCACGGTTGCGATTAAGCAAGACCACTCCTTCTTGGAAACTTAAACTTAAACTTATTAAATTTAAAATGAAGACAAAAAATGCTCAGAAAAGGGGGGACTCAAACTAAAGGAGAGAAGGTAAGATAAAACAAAGATAAAGAGAAGAGAGATGAAAACTTGGGTTGCCTCCCAAGAAGCGCTTGCTTTAAAGTCTCTTAGCTAGAATGTATAAAAAAATTACTTCTCTGGTCCTTCAGTCGGATGAGGCAACTCTTGATCCTTTTCTTTGTTGAGTTGGGTCGGTTCATCCAGGTTGATCTCTGATCTTCTTACAAAAGGCTTCATCCTCATAGAATCTTTTCAACATGTGGCCATTGACCTTAAAAATCCCAGTCTTTTCTCCTTGAATCTCCATCATTCCTTATGGATAAATCTTTTCCACAGAGAATGGGCCTGACCATCTTGTTCTGAGATTCCCAGGGAAAAGTCTGATGCTAGAATTTAAGAGAAGAACTTTGTCTCCTTCATGAATGTCCTTGTTCCTTAGGTGGGCATCATGCCACACCTTGGTCATCTACTTGTAAATCTTTGCATTTTCGTAAGCATGCAATCTCAACTCCTCGAGCTCATGTAGTTGTAGATATCTCTTTTTCCCTACCTTTTCTAGGTCCATATTTAGAAACTTAATCACCCAAAGGGCCTTGTGCTCAACCTCTAAGGGTAAATGACAAGACTTTCCATAGAATAGCTTGTAAAGTGTTGTGCCAATGGGTGTCTTGTAAGCAGTTCTATAGGCCCAGAGAGCATCGTCGAGCTTCATGGACCAGTCTTTCTGAGTACGGCTGACAGTCTTTTCCAAAATTTGCTTAATCTGCCTATTAGATACCTCCACCTGTCCAGAGGTTTGAGGGTGATAGGGTGTTGCAACCTTGTGCTTGATCCCGTACTTCTTCAGTAGCGCCTCAAATTGCTTCTCCCCAAAGTGTGATCCACCATCGCTTATCATAGTGCGGGGTACTCCAAAGCATGGAAAGATGGTTTTCTCAAATAGCTTAATCACAGACTTAGAGTCGCAAGTTTGGGTAGCAACAGCCTCTACCCATTTCGACATGTAGTCCACAGCCACTAATATGTACTAATAACCTTTTGACGAGGGGAAGGGACCCATGTAGTCTATTCCCCAGACGTCAAAGATCTCAACTTCTATCCAGTCTTTCATAGGCATTTTGTTCCTTTTTCCGATATTTCTAGTTGACTGGCACTCCTTGCAAACTTTCACATAAGCAACAACATATTTGAATAGCGAAGGCCAGTAAAATCCTGATTGAAGCACTTTTGCGGCAGTTTTGTCCCCAGTATGATGCCCTCCATAGGGTGAAGAGTGACATTCTCTCAATATTAGTGGGACCTCCTCTTCCGGTATACACCTTCTGTACAAACTGTCAGAACATTTATTGAATAGCAATAGGTCGTCCTAATAGTAGTTCCTCATTTCTGGTTGTATGTGATGTCCGGCGGTAGCTGGCCACAGGCTAGGTAATTACAAATGTCCGTGAACCACGGTAGGTTTGGCTCGTCGGACTGAGCCATTAACAGAGCTTCATCAGCATAGTTGTCGTTTACAGGCAACTAGTTTTCCTCATCGCGAACTATTCTCGAGAGATGGTATGCGACCACATTTTCTTTTCCTTTCTTATTAATTATCTCATGGTCAAACTCTTGTAGAAGAAGGGCCCATCTCAGCAGTCTGGGCTTTGTGTCCTTCTTTTGCATCAGGTAGAGTATGGCTCCATGGTAAGTATAGACCTTTACCTTTGCCCCTATAAGATATGATGTGAATTTGTCAAACGCAAAAATGATTTCCAACATTTCTTTTTCCGTTGTGGTGTAGTTTACTTACACCTCGTCTAGATTCTGGCTGGTGTAACAAATGACATAATGCTTCTTATCCTTCATCTCCCCTAGGACATCCCCCCCAGCGTAGTCGCTAGCATTGCACATTAATTTAAAGGGGAGCTCCCAATCCGAAGCTTGGAGAATAGGAGGAGTTACTAGGGCTTCCTTCAGAGCCTAGAAGGCTTTCAAACAGTCATCAGTAAAATCAAATTTTGCATCCTTAATCAATAGGTTCGAGAGGGGTTTTGATATCTTTGAGAAGTCCTTAATGAATCTTCTATAATAACTGGCGTGACTGAGAAAACTTCGTACCCCTGTCATGGACTTTGGCGAAGGCAGTCTAGAAATAGCCTCGACCTTGCTTACATCTACTTCAATACCTTTCTTGGAGACTTTATGGCAAAGGACTATGCCTTCCTGTACCATAAAATGGCACTTTTCCCAGTTAAGGACTAAGTTCTTTTCCTCACAGTGTTGTAGGACTAACGATAGGTTTTTCAAGCAGGCATCAAAATTCTTTCCATAAATACATAAAGACCTCTACAATGTCTTCCATGAAGTTTGAGAACATTGAGATAATGCAATGCTGGAAAGTCACAGGAGCATTGCATAGTCTGAACGGCATCCTTCAAAAAGCATATGTACCATATAAGCAGGTGAAGGTAGTTTTTTCTTGGTCATCAGGAAAGATAGGAACTTGATAAAATCCAGAATAACCATCCAAGAAGCAGAAATACTCATGATGTGCAAGTCTTTCTAGCACTTGGTCGATGAAGGGGAGAGGGTAGTGATCTTTCTCTGTGGCCTGATTTAGTTTTCAATAATCAATACACATTCTCCATCTGGTAACGATCTGAACGGCTACCTCGTCACCTTTATCACCTTTTACGACTGTCATTCCTCCCTTCTTGGGTACCACGTGAATCGGGCTCAGCCAATTGTTGTCGCTAATTGGGTATATAATGTCGCATCTCTGAGCTTGATGACTTCTTTCCTTACAATTTCTTTTAACATCTGGTTCAACTTCCTCAGGGGTTGAACAAGGGGTTTTGTAGATTCTTCAATATTTATTCAGTGCATACACAAGACAGGGTTTAGTCCCTTAATATCATCCACCGAATACCCTATAGCTTGTCGATGGAGCCTTAGCTCCTTAAGGAGTCTTTCCATTTGTTCTTCGATTAGATTGGCATTGACTATGATAGGATTTCTTTCTTCAGGGTCTAGAAACTCATACTTCAGATCTTTCGGTAGTTGTTTCAGCTCTAGGTTAGGTTTTGGTACTTTCTCTTCTGCCATGGTTAATTCTAAAGAAGCATACTTCACCGTCTCGACAACTTCCTCTTCATCGTTCAGATCTCCTTCATCTTGGTTCTGGTAGTCGAGGATCTCAACTACCTCAGGATCATCGATCTCTGAGTCCTCTTCATTTAACGCCCTCATAAGAGGGTATACCACTGTTGTGTCCTCTTCTACCTCTTCACAATATTGGTTATAGCTGTCCATGAAGTAAGCAGATTCAAGCAGGGATGGTCCTTTCATTGAGTCTTTCACCTTGAAATCTATGTGATCGTCTCTGACCCTCAAGGTTATCACGTCTTCAGCGACGTCAATAAGTGCCCTTCTGGTTGCCAAGAAAGGACGACTGAAGATGATGGGGCACTTAGGGTCCTCAATGGTATCGATGATAACTATGTCACATGGGATGAAGAATCCCCTACTCGAATCGGGACATCTTCCACCACTCCTACCGGCCTTTTGAAAGTGTAGTCTACCAACTCTATCCTCATATTAGTCCTGACCATATCAGTCAATCCTAATCATTGTGTGAGGTTTAAAGGCATTAGGCTGATGCTAGCCCCCAAGTCGGTGAGGCCTTTCCTTTTAACGTTATCTCCTACCGCGAAAGGTATGGTAAAGGCCCCATGGTCCTTTTTCTTGGTTGGTAATTCAGCTTTTCCGAAGGTTGTTGACATGTTGGCTAGGTGTACAGTTTCAATCCTTCCTCCTCGTCTTTTCTTCGTGACTAGATCCTTGAATAATTTGGCATAGGTCAGCATTTATTCTAAGGCATCCAGAAACGGTACCTCCAGGTGGAGTTTTTTCACTAATTCCATGAACTTCTCATACCTTTTCTTGAGGTGAGCCTTTACAAGCTTGTATGGAAAAGGTAAACTTGGCGAGTACTGACTCCTCTTGGCGAATAATTCCTCTTCAGGTTCTGGTTCCCTAACTGGTGGGTGATGGCTTTCTCCTTCAGTTGGATTTTCTGTAACCTTCTCTGACTCGGGTTCTTCAGTTCTCGTCTCCTCAGGGTGCTCTATTGTATGTCCCGGTCTACGGGTTGCCATCTTGGCAGACTCCGTGCTAGAAGGAATCTTCCCCGAAGGATTCTTTACGAGCTCAGCCAACTGAGCAAGTTGTTGGTCTATCTGACGTTGGTGCATTTGCATGTCTGCCATTTGGACTTGCATAGTATTCAAAACGCCTGAGTTGAATAGGGCGCTCTATCCAAGTTGGTTATTTATTGTGTCCTGTCTTTTGACGAAGTCAAAAAGTTGACCCACTAAGTCTGGCTGACTATTACTTTTGGTATGGCTTTGTCCTTGTTCTTGCACTTGCCCTTGACTTGTGTTAGCATCTTGGTGGGGTTGATACTTCCCCTAACCTTGATAATTGGTTTTCTTCATCTAAAACGTGCTCGTCTTGGTGTACTGTCCTTGCCCACTTATTTTCTCAAAGTCAGGTGGTTGCTTGGGTGGGTTGTTCAACTGATGTGAGTTCTCTGTGGCATTCTTGTTCCCATAACTGAAGCCTGGATGATCCGACCTCTTGAAATTTGCGTAAGAGACATTTTCAGCTTCATCCTCCTCAGAATCACTTTCACTTGACTCTTCAGGACGAGTATACACACAGTTATCTACTCCATTCCCTCCTTCACCACAAGTGACACATTTTATTACCTTCTCTATCTGCTTCTTGCCTTTTCCTCCTAACTCCTTTAGCTATCTGATGTCCGTAGCTATCTTCTATATTTGATATGTGATCGCCTCAAGAGCCTTGGATTTGATTGATGGCCCTTCATTAGTGGCTTTCATTGCATGCCCTCTGTCAGTCCTATCATACTCAGTCTCGGCTTGTAGTTCAACCATGTTTTCAATGACCTTTTTAGATCTACTGGGCTTCTTGCCAAGAAAGTCACTTCCTATTGTTGCATTCAGCGAGACTCTCTCCTCAGGGGTTAGGCCATTTTAGAATGTCATGATCAGGAAACCCTTCTTGTAATTGTGGTGAGGGCAGTCCCTCTGATACTCTTGGTATCTCACCCAGGCCTCATGTAGATTTTCTCCTGGTTTCTGTGTGAAAGATGTGATCTTCAGCCTGTTTCTGACTGTCTTCTCGGTAGGGTAGAACTTATTCATGAAAGCTTCGGCTAAAGCATTCCATCCATTCAGGGATTGATGTGGCAGTCCAAGGTACCATGATAGTGCCTTGTCCTCCAAGAAGAAAATGAAACCCTTGCAGTAGATCACTTCTTGCAGTACTCCCCTCATTTTAATGTTGTCACATATATTTTTAAAAGCATCAAGGTGATGATAAGGGTTGTCATTTTTGGAACTCCCTTGAAAGCTCTTATTTTGGATCATGGAAATCACATCGGGCTTCAGCTTGAAGTTTGCAGCATCGAACCTTGGGATTATCATGGGGCACCTTGAGTTGTTGGCATTTGTGGTTGCCAACTCTCGAAGGGTCTTTTCTTCCTCTTCAGAATCTTCACTGTCTTTGTCTCTACAATCTCGTTCTTGATTGTGGTGGTTCCTCTTATTCCTGCAGCGATGACGACGCCCCTCGTGGTGACGGTCATCTTCAGGTTGTTCTTGTTCAGGTTCTTCATGTTCTTCATAGAAACAATCATCATTGTAACGATCATTTCTATCTTCATCGTTTCCTGGTGGAGGTGGGTGTTGTCCAACTCTCGCATTCTGCTCGTTCGTGAAAAGGGGTGGTTCCACGCGGGGCAGCATGGTGAGCGGAGTTAGTTTTGGCAAAGTGCTTCTTCCTGGGTACCTGAATAGAACGTATGATCAAGTTAGAAAACCGGGCTTGATGAAACAAACTGTTCTGCACAGGTTCAGGTTAGAAGACTTAGAGTGGTTGTGCGGTCAAGCTTATTGCTAAGCTTGAGGCATGAGAGTATAGTGGGTGGACTCGGGTTCCTTAACAGTACTGTTTTGCCTTGTCCCCAGCAACGGTGCCAAAAAGTTGATCGGCCTAAATCGCGCGTTCAAAAGGAACGGATTAAAGTAGTCGGACTTTTAAAGAGATAACCCGACACTCAGGCCCCCGCAATGATAATGGGGTCTTATGTAGCAATCGGGGTCGAACACAGGGACAACGTTGGTCGTGCTAAGAACGTGGAATCAACACTCTATACTCCATCATAAAAGAGGATTAATATGTGTTCCCAAGGGAATGGTAGCTCAAGAACAAGAACAATAAGACAAAAGAAGTAAAAGAAACAAACTATAACAAGTATATGGGAAAACTTGGGTTGGGGCTCACCAACCCAAGCGTCTCTCCAACAAGCATACTATCTCTCTCTCTTGCATACTCATATCAAGATTACAAGCAACCATAAAACATCTATTCCACTCTCTCTCGAGATGAGGATAGATCCAGGCCTAAAAGAAGCCTCTCTCGAGAGAGAGGACAACTCAAAAACCTCACAACAAAACATATGGTTTGAAGCATTTAGCATTTCAACACTCTCATACATTTATACTACTCCATGACATGGGATAAAAGTGATATTACTCTCTCAAGATATCAATAATCAAACATCACAAGATGGTAGCTAAGCATACAAGTGAAGCATTAAAATAGGTGCAAGGAGATAATCTTGATAAGAATATGTATATTTAAAACAAAGAGATAATATTCATGTTGGGATAGCCTTAGTGGCTACTCCCAACCCAAGTTATGGTGTTTAGCCGCTCATGCTTGAGGGTAACATGGTGGCGCTACGGAAAGATAGATCCATGACATACCATGAAGAATGGAGGTGAGTACAGTGTGAGGAAATGATAGATCTAGAGGAGAAGAAACGTGATACTACACACTACTTCTTCAGATCTGGATCTACCACGGGGA
The DNA here is from genome assembly GCA_963693085.1 of Alisma plantago-aquatica. Taxonomy (NCBI): domain Eukaryota; kingdom Viridiplantae; phylum Streptophyta; class Magnoliopsida; order Alismatales; family Alismataceae; genus Alisma; species Alisma plantago-aquatica. Next base: position 711,172,991 of record OY856413.1, on the reverse strand, counting down.
TGTCTCCTTCTCTCAAAGAAGTGGCAGGCGCGGGCGGTCTTCTTTTCTCTCCTTGACTTTCACTCCAGAGATCCAAGACTGATGGATGGTCGGCAATGGGTTTGGGATGTGGCAGCACTTCGTGGTATCAGGATCAGATCTCTCTAATCTGATGCCTTGACAAGACAGGCGGGGGCGCTATTTATAGGTGTCTTCCACCGACTTAAGACCACGGTCGCGGTCTTTCCACTGACTTAAGACCTTTATTCCTCCTTGCTCGTGATCTTTCTTGACCGCGATCCTCCCCAGGACCTCGGTCGCGATCTTTGAGTGCCCGCGGTTGTGATCCTTGGAGAGACTGCGGTCACGATCCTTGGAGAGACCGTAGTCGCGATCCTTGGAGAAGTTGTTGTCACGATCTTTGGAGAGACTGCAGTCACAATCTTTGCTAAATAACCGTGGTCACGATTCTACCTCGGTCGCAGTCTTTGAGTGCCCGCGGTTGCGATCCTTAGAGAGATCGTGGTCGCGATCCTTGGAGAGACTGCGGTCACGATCCTTGGAGAAGTTGCGGTCGCGGTCTTTGGAGAGACTGCGGTTGCGATCTTTGTTGAATAATTGTGGTCACGATTCTACCTCGGTCACGGTCTTTGAGTGCCCGCGGTTGTGATCCTTGCAGAGATCGCGGTCGCGATCCTTGGAGAGACTGCGGTCGCGATCCTTGGAGAAGATGCGGTCGCGGTCTTTGGAGAGACCGCGGTCATGATCTTTGCTGAATAATTGTGGTCGTGATTCCACCTCAGTCGTGGTCTTTGAGTGCCCACGGTTGTGATCCTTGGAGAAGCCATGGTCGCGGTCTTTGGAGAAAATGTGGTCGCGATCTTTGCTGAATAACCATGGTCGCGATTCTAAGATCGCGGTCACAGTTGGTGTTACAACCCCAATTTTTGGGTTCATCTGGTGAGAAATGTAATTTCTCATATTAAAGATAATTGAACAAAGAATGGTATAATTTGTTTTGAATATGTGGATTTTGTTACAATAGCCTTGATGTTTGTATTGTGGGCTTTATTGGCTATTGGGCCTAAATAACAAAGAAAATTCAATTAGTAATTGAATAATTGAATATTTGAGAAAGGAAAGAAGTAGAAACCTCTAGAAGGCAAAGAGATGTAATCCAAAGAGAATTTCGTGCCTCTTGGGTTCCTTGGGTTCCAAGGAGTCCAAAGTTGCAAAAAGAAAACAATAAGAAAAGAAAAGATTAATTAAGTATTTCTTTATTAAGAAAGAAATTGAAAACAATGAGAAAATGTGGAAAATAAGTGAAAAGAGGTATAATTGAGTTGTCCTTGGTAGAATTTCGTATCCCAAGGATTTCTAATGATAAAAGGAATGCCAATGAGGAAAATAAAAGAGAAATAAAGAGAAATCCTCAAAAAGAGATATTTTTAATGAAAAATAAACAAGATAATGTGAAATAATGCATAAAGATGCATCTAGAAGGATAATAAGTATCTAATAAAAAGAATTTCGAAATAATGGAGTGTCTTGGGATCCAAGGAGTCCAAATAAATAAGAAGAAAGAGGAAATATCAATTAATTTGGTTTTATTAATGAATAACTTGTATATGAAGGAAACACCTTTTTCCTTTAGAATTTGGATTTCAAATACTCAAGTAGATCATACCAATTTAAGACTTTCCCTAAAATTTGAGATTAAAATAGTATGCCAAGGAGAGAGAAATAAAGAATAATCTAGAAAATTTTCTCAAATACATTGATGATCACCTATCCAATTGGTGTGTCTCGTGTTTATATACTCCCATAATAGCTTTTAGCAATTCGTTAGTATGCTTTTGGGGGGAGTTATAACCAAGAAAATAAGTGATTAAATATGGAAAGTCATTAGCATTACCTACCATAAGTAGATATCAGATTTTGGATGGGCAACAATTTATTAACCTGCTTAAACCTTTCCCCACCACGCCATCCCATTAGGCTGCTTATATAAGGGAGGAAACAAACCCTAAAACCACCGATCATATCTCTCCCATCGTCGTTCTTCTCTAAACCCTGGAAGTCAGAACTAATGGATATATATGGGATCCGTACCACCAACCTGGGAGTCCATCCCTGTGAGGAGAGGCTGCAACAGATGAGTTGCGCCCATGGAACTAAACCGGAGTCAGCCGAAGGGTGGCAGGACGGAAGCAAAGTAGGTCGACGCCCCTGTGGATGAGAGATCGGTGCCGGAGGTGGCTGTGTTTGTAGCATCGGAGATGATGCAGGCAGCGTCAGAGACAGCGCAAGCACGCCTGCTGTTGCACAACTGGAAGAGGTGTTGCTAGCAGCACAGGAGGATCATGCGTGGTCCTTCTCCTCGCCATGTTGCATCCTGGTAGTAGAGAAACGGCCGGAGTTGAGGGAGGATCGCTGTGGAGAAGAAGGGGATGAGGTTTGGTGAACGGTGGCAAAGGTTTCCCGTAGCGGCGTCGCATGGAAGAGACCTCGCGTAAGGTTGAAGATGGCCAATGCCTAAAAGACCCAAGTACCCCCCACGCACTATGGGAGCGTGTCCACTCAGGTAAGGGTAAAATCGTATTTTAATTATATTTTAAGTTGCAACCACACTGGAATGCCAGGCTGAGGTGGGTGCGGGCCATTGGTTGCTGGGCTGACTTGGCTTATATCGATTGGTCAATTTAGACTTATTTTGCAAATATCATAGTAATTGCTAGGATGATCGGATTTAGACATATAATATATGAAAGTTGCTTAGAAAAATGAGGGTAATCCAAATAAAATATAATCAGAGTCTGGTTAAGCTTCATGTTCCAAAAGTATATGCAATAATGGTTTGGTGTGTCTAATATAAAGAAAAGACCTAGATTCCTGTGAACTGGTGCTTAATTAAGAAGATTCGCTTATATTGTGTTAATATCTGATAGTGTCATGTCTAATAAGAAAATCCTTGATAATGATGAATAATGGATCATTCTGGATTAATAATCTTATTCATGCTTATTTAGAGTGTTGAAACCAATGTGGAAGTCTTTCTATGATCATAATGTTAGTAATATGATTTAGGTGCCACGAGTAGCTTAATATACTTAATTTGATGATTAGGGATTCATCTAATATGTATAACTGAATTTGTAATCTAAGAAACCATGATATGATGGAATTAGGATCAGTACCCCTAATCCCTAGTCCAAACGTGAGAAGACCTAAAACCCTAGTTTGGGAGTGAACCTAGATCTGAGTAATGTAAAGTGAATACATGGTGACACATATGTAGTATGTATGTTTCAGATATTGTTGATTATATGCTTGGTTGCTTGGATGTTTGGATACACTCATAAAGCATATGATGTTCTGCAAAGTTTCTATAGTGGAATAAGGTATGTGGTTACGCTTATGAATAATCGCTCTAGTTTCACGGTGATTCTCGAAGTTTTAATCGATTGCTTGAAAATAACTGTTTGATGTTTATTTATTTCATGCAACTATAAAGTGACTATGATTATCACTATAAATGTGCGTATATAACTGACTAGATCCGGGTCCACCTCTATTGCATTGAAAAGGCTAAGAAAAAAGGGTAATCCTAGAGCAAGGTCTAGGTTACCAAGAGTTAGAAACTGGGCTACCTACGTGTAGTGCCATGAGACTCATTAGCCTGCCATGAGTTAAGGAGTGGGCTACTTATGAGTAGTGCCATGTGACTCAACCCTAGAAATTGGTTCACTTATAGGTGGATCATGAGGGGTTTAATGGGGATAACATAGAGGATAGGGTACTCTTGGATCGCAGAGTTATATCTAAAAAGTAATCTTGGTTGTTAAATGATTAATTGAATGATTACAGTGTTAACGTATTTACATAATTATTGTTTCCCCCACATACCAGCTTCGTCTGATCGATGTTTTGTTTGTCGGCGTTTTAGGTACAAGCCAAAAGGACAAATAGTAAATCGTCATATTGTGAAATACATGAAGTTAAATACAAGGAGGATTAGTTAGAGTAGAATCCTTAAGGGGATAGAAGTTTAGAGATCCAAGTTTTCAAAAAGGTATGAAAAAATTTATTTTCTTACAGCTTTTCAGTATAGTAGGTTAAAATTTGATAATTATTCTTGGTTAATTGCTGAACCTTTGATCCGGAAGTTATGGTTGCGACTTCGACCTCTCGGTCTCCCTTAATTAGGGGTTATCGGGAGATGGGGTTGTAACATTTGGTATCAGAGCGTAGGTTCCTCAGTTAACCATTAATAATTATTAAATTTTACAAACTCCATAGAACCCAAGGGAGTTATTAGAGGATTATCTAAAAGACAGAGGTGTCTAGAAAAGGATCACGACTGGGGGATGGCAATATTTTCCTCCGCACCGCTAGTCAGAATATGAGGACTCCTGGATCTGTGTGACTGCCTGGCCAAAGTCTTAGGGTATGAATCGAAATAAGATACCTTTAGGACTTCTCATCTTATTCATCCCTTCTCATCACAAAAATTCTGATAAGGACCTAAAGGATTAGGGTTTTCTTTCTTCTCCTCACCCTCTTGAGGTATGGGTAAGGTTAATAAGGTTTAAGGAATCCTCCACCAAATTAATGAAAAGCATGTAAATAAAATGCCATGGACATAAGCTTAATAGATTAAGCGCAAATTAAAGAATAGATACATACTTAGGTCGTATGACATAAGTTGTCATGTCCTCATAAGAGACATGAGGCAAGACCTTCTTGTTAGGAGGATAAGTTAGTCTTAGAGATAGAGATCTCCATTACAAGTAGAGACCTGGCACATCCTTTGAGGATGATGCTAACCCTAACCCTAAGTGAAGGTTAGAGAGAGATGAGTTAGACCAGGTGTTTAAAAGGACATGCCTTTGGGATGCTATATGATCCATGGGTGACCTGGAACCTTTGGTAACCCAACCCTGGGAAGGGTCGTGCATGTTAGAGTAAAGGATAGCTCCTTAGATGATAATAAAGGACCTTAGAAACCCTATGGGCTTATGTGAGTAGGGCATAACATATACCCAGGGTACGTTAGTAGTGTGAGCAAAGGGTTGAAACCCTGACCATGAGAGTATGAAGGATGGATTATGAAATAAGAATAAAGAACTATGGATAACCTTGAGCGAACATAAGTTGATCATAGGCTTCATCTAGCTAGGGGCATGCTTTTGAGGTTGACCCTTCACAAAGATAGGACCTCTAATGGTGAGGTTGGTTGTAGGATTAACTCTAGAGAGAGAGCATGACCCCAGGCAAGAAGGCTGGAAGCCTAAAAGCCTGAGATATGAGGAACAATGGGGAGTCAAGGATGATGCGACCTAAGTGAATGATAGTAGTTGCCTCATGCATAATTCCTGGAGGCTGATGATATCTTGGTTGTCTTAGAGGAACCAAACCTTAGAGAGAGGATGAGTCTGCTTATACCTTTGTACCTATGGTATAGATGAGAAGAAGTGTTTCATAAACCATGTAGAGGTTTAGTGACAGGTTGTGGGGCCTTATGCCTTGTTGGTTGTCCTAGAGGAGGACCCAACTCTAAGTGTTGCTCGAGTTGAAGGATGACAAGGAGTGCATGTCATGCCTTTTGCATGCTTGGTTCGTAGTTAAGAGATAGAGCATGCAGTAGGACACCTAAAAGTGAACCTAAGGTCCCTGACTTAAGAGGGGAAGTGGTATACCTAATGCTCATGATGAGAATTAAGTTGCCATAGTTTCTAGCATGGTACGCCTCATGTATAAAGGAAAAGGGAAGCCCCATAAGTGTAAGGTATGTTTGATGAACCCCTCACAACTAGGTTGATGATAAAGGAAAGTATGATCTTGATCCAACATCGAGGAAAGAGGATAAGTATGACCTAGCATAGTACAGTAGGTGATCTGCTTGTGCCTTAATAGCTTACTAGGGTTAAGTAGGCTCATGTGGATGTAAACCCTAGACCTAAGAGCTTTTGCGACCTTGTTGTCAAGAGATAGTTTTCCTCCCATCCTGGGAGAGGGACCCCTATGGTAGGGTGTATATCAATTTTTTTGGTTTAAGGTAACCTGAAGAGGTCTCACAGGATCTTGAGAATCTAAGTGAAAAGTACATGGTATGAGAATGAACCTGTAGACCCATAGATATCCATCTCTAATTGCATATGAATGTGTTACCATGGAGGTAACTAGTATGGGGCTTGACCGAGGTAGGCAGGTTGTCATGATCCCTATGAAAGGATGAAAGCCAGCCCATGAATGTAGAAAGAGAGATGATGAAGACTTGGGTAAGGTTCTAAGTGAACATGTACTATAATGGAGAATCCTAAGTCTATCCTAGGGTTAGGTAGGGATAAGACCGATGAAAGTAGGAGTTGCCTAATTCCCCAGTTGCACATGACCATAGGGTCGGGAGGTAACAACTATCATTGTCTGAGGGCCATGGGTTAGGAGATTGATCACCTTCATGAACTCATGGGACCCAAATGGCAGATGAGTAGGGCACTCCCTTGATGCATGAGGGAAGAGGGATGACCCCAAAAGAGTCGGTACCCTATAGACCTAGAGGAGATGACCAAGGATATAAACCTCAGTAGGTTCAATACTAGTTTGATATCATGATGTCTGTGATGTAGAGACATATGTGGCACATTGTAACTTATATGTAAAGGTGTATTGGTAAGGTGGGATGTACCATCTCTACTCTTGGAATAGGAAGAACTCTATATTTGGATTGTAGTCAAATGCTTATTTCCTCTTGTTATGAGAGTGAGAGATAGGACAATACGCATGCCACACACCAAGGATAAGAGATGATGTAGGTTGGAATGTTGCCACGAGAAATGGGGATAGAGAAGATAACCTACCCTGGTAAAGTGAATGATACATGGATTGTTTGCAAACACTAAGAGGAATGAGGTAGTCACCTCATGAGGAAGTTTTTATCATGAGCTATGTAGAACTTACAAGTTATACCAGGTTGAGTTTGATCACCAGGATGATGAAATCAGAGAGTGTTCTTAATGAAGATAGACACAGAGTTTGAGGTGAGATGATAAGTGAAATACATGGAAGTGTATGTCTTCAACGTTACCTAATACCTAAGGATGTAAAGTAGTAATGGATGCTCTGGTTGAGATATATCTGACTTGTTTGACTAGAAGCTAGAAGAGGTTGTTTGGCTAACCCTAAGTTTGAAAAGGAGAGGTGTTTGGATAACACTCATATGTAACAAGATTCGTTGAAAAGTTAAGGGTTGTTTGGATGGTGGTAGAACCTCATATGCACTTCTTTGGAAAAGAAGGTGATGAAACCCCGACTAGAGTGGTTTATGGTTTCAGAGGAATCGATCTAAAAGAATCATGACATACAGGAAATAATGATTGAAGATCACCATACACCGTGGTAAATGGCAATAGCACTTTGGATTCTTAAGATAAAGTTGCATGTGGTTTATGGCCATGCAAGCCAGGAGGTAAAGGACGAACCCCAGTAACCTAGTGTATCGATATAGAGGACAAAAGAGTCCCTGAGAGGGAATAGGAGTTCATCAATATGGATGTTGTGATAGGTCTCACGTAGACCAAGGAAGGTCGAGATGCAATATGGGTTATGGTAGATTGCCTTACCTAATGACATAAGAAAGAAAGAGTATTGTCAAGGGACAGATCGGGTTGAACTACATATGAGAGAGATGGTTCAACTACACCATGATGCGAGTTCAAAAGTTCATGAGTATGACTTAAAGGTTCACTTCCATAAGATGAAAGTAGGTACATGAAGAACTCGATGATAGTACAGTTTATCACCCCTAACTAATGGTTAGTATAATCCAGACTAAAGGGGTCTGACGAGAGCATGTGTGCTCGTTCAGGGTGATATCTAGAGACAGTTCTTGTCCTATGAAAGATGTGACAATGACCACCATATCCGGTATCGGGTTTTATAAAAAACTATGTAAGAGAGGTTGTGTCGGTCACCACTTCAGTAAGGTGATGTTGGTGAAAGGACCACATGATGGTTAGAAAAGGACCACAATGCGTGTAGACGAAGTCACTTTGATCGTGTAATGGCTGAAAGGAGCCTAGGGATGATGGGAGTCATGAGAAAATGCAAGGTAGACTGACATGCATTCCACTGTGGGAGAATATGTGACATGAAAATCCGACCCCTCTAAGTTATAACTAAGAGAGCTGAGTCCACGATGCTTGGGTTCTTTTGACATAGTTTGGTGGAGAAGGTTAAGTTTGACCTTACCCCTTAGGATAAAGTAATGTGTGATGAGTTCCATGTGTCCAATTTAGAGTACTATGTGAGGTACCCGACCATGTGCTAAGCAATGAACCTAGTGAGCCCTAAGGGAGGCTGACATGGCCTGAGTCACATGTGCAGTTTATAGAGCCGGGATGAAAGAACTCAGAGAAAAGAATATGTGATGATAAAGGTTCTTTGAAGACGCCATGAGTATGGTAAAGCCACATAGGGGCCAATGATGGACATGGAAAAGTCTTATCCTGAATTGTTTGTTTGCTTGATAGAATTTTGAGGACAAAATTCCTATAAGAGGGGAAGGATGTTACAACCCCAATTTTTGGGTTCATCTGGTGAGAAATGTAATTTCTCATATTAAAGATAATTGAACAAAGAATGGTATAATTTGTTTTGAATATGTGGATTTTGTTACAATAGCCTTGATGTTTGTGTTGTGGGCTTTATTGGCTATTGGGCCCAAATAACAAAGAAAATTCAATTAGTAATTGAATAATTGAATATTTGAGAAAAGAAAGAAGTAGAAACCTCTAGAAGGCAAAGAGATGTAATCCAAAGATAATTTTATTCCTCTTGGGTTCCTTGGGTTCCAAGGAGTCCAAAGTTGCAAAAAGAAAACAATAAGAAAAGAAAAGATTAATTAAGTATTTCTTTATTAAGAAAGAAATTGAAACAATGAGAAAATGTGGAAAATAAGTGAAAAGAGGTATAATTGAGTTGTCCTTGGTAGAATTTCGTATCCCAAGGATTTCTAATGATAAAAGGAATGCCAATGAGGAAAATAAAAGAGAAATAAAGAGAAATCCTCAAAAAGAGATATTTTTAATGAAAAATAAACAAGATAATGTGAAATAATGCATAAAGATGCATCTAGAAGGATAATAAGTATCTAATAAAAATAATTTCGAAAGAATGGAGTGTCTTGGGATCCAAGGAGTCCCAATAAATAAGAAGAAAGAGGAAATATCAATTAATTTGGTTTTATTAATGAATAACTTGCATATGAAGGAAACACCTTTTTCCTTTAGAATTTGGATTTCAAATACTCGAGTAGATCATACCAATTTAAGACTTTCCCTAAAATTTGAGATTAAAATATTATGCCAAGGAGAGAGAAATAAAGAATAATCTAGAAAATGTTCTCAAATACATTGATGATCAGCTATCCAATTGGTGTGTCTCGTGTTTATATAGTCCCATAATAGCTTTTAGCAATTCGTTAGTATGCTTTTGGGGGGAGTTATAACCAAGAAAATAAGTGATTAAATATGGAAAGTCATTAGCATTACCTACCATAACTAGATATCAGATTTTGGATGGGCAACGATTTATTAACCTGCTTAAACCTTTCCCCACCACGCCATCCCATTAGGCTGCTTATATAAGGGCGGAAACAAACCCTAAAACCACCGATCATATCTCTCCCTTCGTCGTTCTTCTCTAAACCCTGGAAGTCAGAACTAATGGATATATATGGGATCTGTACCACCAACCTGGGAGTCCATCCCCGTGAGGAGAGGCTACAACAGATGAGTTGCGCCCATGGAACTGAACCTGGGTCAGCCGAAGGGTGGCAGGACGGAAGCAAAGTAGGTCGACGCCCCTGTGGATGAGAGATCGGTGTCGGAGGTGGCTGTGTTTGTAGCATCGGAGATGATGCAGGCAGCGTCGGAGACAGCGCAAGCACGCCTGCTGTTGCACAACTGGAAGAGGTGTCGCTAGCAGCACAGGAGGATCATGCGCGGTCCTTCTCCTCGCCATGCTGCATCCGGGCAGTAGAGAAACGGCCGGAGTTGAGGGAGGATCGCTGTGGAGAAGAAGGGGGTGAGGTTGGGTGAACGGTGGCAAAGGTTTCCCGCAGCGGCGTCGCATGGAAGAGACCTCGCGTAAGGTTGAAGATGGACAATGCCTAAAAGACCCAAGTACCCCCCACGCACTATGGGAGCGTGTCCACTCAGGTAAGGGTAAAATCGTATTTTAATTATATTTTAAGTTGCAACCACACTGGAACGCCAGGCTGAGGTGGGTGTGGGCCATTGGTTGCTGGGCTGACTTGGCTTATATCGATTGGTCAATTTAGACTTATTTTGCAAATATCATAGTAATTGCTAGGATGGTCGGATTTAGACATATAATATATGAAAGTTGCTTAGAAAACCGAGGGTAATCCAAATAAAATATAATCAGAGTCTGGTTAAGCTTCATGTTCCAAAAGTATATGCAATAATGGTTTGTTGTGTCTAATATAAAGAAAAAAACCTAGATTCATGTGAACTGGTGCTTAATTAACAAGATTCGCTTATATTGTGTTAATATCTGATATTGTCATGTCTAATAAGAAAATCCTTGATAATGATGAATAATGGATCATTCTGGATTAATAATCTTATTCATGCTTATTTAGAGTGTTGAAACCAATGTGGAAGTCTTTCTATGATCATAATGTTAGTAATATGATTTAGGTGCCACGAGTAGCTTAATATACTTAATTTGATTATTAGGGCTTCATCTAATATGTATAATTGAATTTGTAATCTGAGAAACCATGATATGATGGAATTAGGATTGGTACCCCTAATCCCTAGTCCAAACGTGAGAAGACCTAAAACCCTAGTTTGGGAGTGAACCTAGATCTTAGTAATGTAAAGTGAATACATGGTGACACATATGTAGTATGTATGTTTCAGATATTGTTGATTATATGCTTGGTTGCTTGGATGTTTGGATACACTCATAAAGCATATGATGTTCTGCAAGGTTTCTACAGTGGAATAAGGTATGTGGTTACGCTTATGAATAATCGCTCTAGTTTCACGGCGATTCCCGAAGTTTTAATCAATTGCTTGAAAATAACTGTTGGATGTTTATTTATTTCATGCAACTATAAAGTGACTATGATTATCACTATAAATGTGCATATATAACTGACTAGATCCGGGTCCACCTCTATTGCATTGAAAAGGGTAATCCTAGAGCAAGGTCTAGGTTACCAAGAGTTAGAAATTGGGCTACCTACGTGTAGTGCCATGAGACTCATTAGCCTGCCATGAGTTAAGGAGTGGGATACTTATGAGTAGTGCCATGTGACTCAACCCTAGAAATTGGTTCACTTATAGGTGGATCATGAGGGGTTTAATGGGGACAACATAGAGGATAGGGTACTCTTGGATCACGGAGTTATATCTAAAAAGTAATCTTAGTTGTTAAATGATTAATTGAATGATTATAGTGTTAACGTATTTATATAATTATTGTTTCCCCCACATACCAGCTTCAGATGACCGATGTTTTGTTTGTCGGCGTTTTAGGTACAAGCCAAAAGGACAAATAGTAAATCGTCATATTGTGAAATACATGAAGTTAAATACAAGGAGGATTAGTTAGAGTAGAATCCTTAAGGGGATAGAAGTTTAGAGATCCAAGTTTTCAAAAAGGTATGCAAAAATTTATTTTCTTACAACTTTTCAGTATAGTAGGTTAAAATTTGATAATTATTCTTGGGTAATTGCTGAACCTTTGATCCGGAAGTTATGGGTGTGACTTCGACCTCTCGGTCTCCCTTAATTGGGGGTTATCGGGAGATGGGGTTGTAACAGTTGGGTTGATTCCTGAAATCACAAAACAAGGCTTTAGTCAAGAAGATAGATAAAATGTGTGCAAAGTTGACTAAAGTTATTCTAAAAGTGGTGTAAAATATATACAAAAAATACATAAAGTGTGGTGTTATCAATGCTTCATTCAGTCCAACTAAGCTATCTCACCTAGGAGAGATGCATGTCTCGCTCACCCAGATGGCCTTCTGGTGAGTCGAGCCGAACTGATCAGTTCAACCGGTCAGTTCATAGGGAAGAACTAAGCCAATTCAAGCTTTGATCGACCTGACAACCCAAACAGTCACCTCACCAGTTGAGACGCTCGTTTGGCTGCCCAAACAGTTGTCTCACCCAGTGAGATGGTCATTTGGTAGTTCAGTCGGCCAATCTATTGCTCTGTTGTGTGAATTGAATTTCTAAATATTTTAGTAATCAATCCAATCATCATTCAAGATAAACTCCTCTTCTAGATGTGTTCCTATGTGTGTAACCCTATAGGTCCCATACCACATTGGCAATGAATGTCCATAACTATATTATGACATCACAAGCAAGGAGTGGTGCCTAGTCGCACATCAGTGCTACCCAAGAGAATGGAAAGTTAGAGAATAACTTCAACCTACAATCGATATAAGGTGTTTATAGTGATTGTATAATTCATTTGTCTCTGTATCCAGGATGAAATCAAGGCATGAAATCGTCATCCTCTCAATGTTTAGTCCATGTTTCTTGAACCAAGAGCAAACTATCTGAGAAATGTGACCTCAATATCATATATTGATTCACATGTGCACGTGCATGCATTTCTCAGTCTCGCTTATCAAGTGGCCAGGATATCATACTCTAGTATAAATCTCATATCCATCACTCACAGTCTATCCCCATGTGTCTAAGTCACCCAATCATCACCTTTATAACAACCCATGTTTCAGGATTGTGTTTGATGATGTCAAAGCATACCCAACGACATGTAACGAGTGCAGTGATTTCAAGTCTAAGAATCACAATCACCACCTTCACTATGAGAGATGACTATGACCACCAATGATGGTTTCCATGTCTCACTCTTAAGGTGGGTCTGTCTGATACAATGTCCCCTAACATGTATCTATGTGCTTGCTTTGATATTGCCATATCATGACTAATGAGATTCTATCATCAACCAACCCACATTCTAGTTTTATGTGTTGTTGGTGTCTATCTACCTTAAACAATAAAAACCAACTAGGGACATAATAAGAGTGGACACACTCTTCACATTCATATGATCTCATCCTCCAAGTGACGTACTTGAAGACATGCATCATTGAGTATTGTCATTCTTTAGACATTCATAATATTTCCTCATTATCTCACAACTGAGTGAAACATAATGAATTGGAAGCTTTCCTTTATATGTATTAATCAAATCCTTTATGTTATATGTCATGTCAATCATCACATGATTGTCTCTTTGGGCATACCTTATGAATAGTTGCATGATCCCTATTTTCAAAAATATCTACATTGTACTAGAAGCGTGGAAATGTCATCCTTGTTATGTTCAATCCAAGTACCTTGATGTTCAAATAGAGTATCAAGATACATATGAGCTCCATATATCACCTATTAACTCACATGAGCATGGCCATGTATTTTCATGAACTCACTTATCAAGAGGCTAGGATATCTCTCCAATTGTAAAGGAGGGATACACTCCTTCTACATCACTTACAACATATAGCATGATTACCATCACACCCAGTAAATATCTTTATGGCAACCTTCTTCAATATCACATTGGCAATGTCAAAGCATGACAATTTTCATGTCACCATTGTCATGACTTCATGTTGAAGGACCACAAAACCATTGCTGCATTTGAAGTTGATTATTAATATCATATAAGGTCTAAGAATAACTCTCAAAAAGTGTTTGTCTAGTACACTTGTTCTCCAACAAGTACCTATGTGTCTGACTTGGTATCCAATACCTATCACCCATAAGTCATGGTCATCAATCACCACACATATTGGTCTCACATTCATTTTTGGTGTCAAATCTACAATTATACTTAACTAGGAACATTTAAGAATATCATTCTTAGTATTCATTAGGATCTCATGTTCAATTATGCACTTGGTGTCCCATGGATTTGAACCAATCATTCTAAGGACAGTTATTATGTCTATTACTATCATAGTAATTAAATGTGCATAAATAATTGGAGTTGCCTTTATTTATAAAATCAATATAACAAGTGTTCCGATTTCCATCATCAAATGATTATCTTCTAGAGCATATACACAAACACATAGTTACAAGGGGAAAGACATTTTTTCAAGAGGTAGAATATGGACCTATCAGCAGTCGACATTGGTCCATAAGCCCTAAGAAGAGCCCATAAATACTAAGGATCTAACTACTCAAGACTTTAGCGTGATGGTGAGAAAATACATAGAATCTACTAAATTTTAATGAAATCAATTAATTCAAACATTCAAACTTCGTTCAATTAATATCTTTCTCTTCCTAAATTAATTGGAGTATACAACAACAACCAATTAACTTGATAGTAGACAAGCAGCTTAATTAAGATATGTGGAATCCAATTATAACATTAAGTTTACCTTTTAAAATCATTTGGCATTTTATTTCTATATGTGGTTGATAGTATTCATATTAAAGGTTTAGTCATATTTTTAGTCATTTCAATACCATAGTTAATATTCTCACATTTTTATTAACCATCTGAGTGAGAACACAAGGTCAAGACTTATCAATTGGTAAGTTTGCAATACTAAGCCCACTAAAAGGTTTAATTAATTTATCATAGAATGATATTTACTAACACATTATAACTTTAGACTCCATTTACTCTTAATTTTAGTCTAGTTAGGGGTAAATGAATTTATACTAGCATAATCGAGAAGGGGCCTAGAAAAAGGGATGGCTAAGGTGCGAGCCTAGATTCATGTATGTTGTAGCATGATAAGAAATATTGAACATTTAAGCATGACATGATGTAACTAGATAATCATGGCAAGACCTACATAAACAAGTCACATTGATGTTCTTCGAGTCATTATGTAGACCAAAAAATTAGAAATTGTGAGATATGATCGTGAACAAGTAAAATCTTATTGTCCTAATATGAGAAGTTTTTATGTAGTAAACAAGTAGATAAATAAGCAATGCACACAAATAGACAAATATGGATATGATCATGATGATTGATATCTAGTTGACCCAAAAATAACAATTGTTAGTTCATTGTCAAAAAGAATGATAAATGACTTGTTCAACAACTAGAAAGGAAATTAGGGCATGCAAGATGTTGATGTAGTGTAACAAATAAATAAAAAATAGAGCAATTTAACTTGATATAGAGACCCTTTCTTTCTCTATACCATTTCCATAGCCTCCTGATATATAGGAACTATTGTTCTTGAAGAAGGATCTTCTAGATATGAATAAGTCAATAGTATGGAAAAGAAAGGTAGGCCTCGCTCTTGTTGTAAGAGGGACAATGAGGATAGTATTGATGCGGATATGAAGGAGTATTTATAATTTTTCAGAGGGTTCAAAGATTCATGATTGAGAGAATATAATTTTATGATAAAGAAACCCTTAAACCATCAATAGGAAATAAAATAACGGGGTTTTCTACCTAAGGCCCATGGATTGTGTAGTTCTATGGAGGGTAGTCAAACAAAACACAAGACTCCACAAGTCTTGGTAGATTGTTGTCATCTGCAGGAGTGTCCCTGAGCAATTAACCTCAATTTTACCTTTTTGGTCTTACTTTTTAGAAGTTTCTAAATTTGCTGAGATTGGAAAAAAGATTTATGTGATATTGTGTTTCAAACAATAATATTTTTCATTAAAAATAGAAAAGGAGGAGGGAGAAAGAAAATTTGAAGATAAAGTCTTTTCTCTTTCCCATTTTTCTGATCAAGATAGATTATCAAACTCATGTAAGGTACGAAATTAAATTGGATATTTAAGGCAATTTCATTTCCAACTAGACTAAAATTGACTATTTTTCATGGAAAATTTATCGAGAAGTTTCTTTAAAATTTCTTGTAAAAATTTCAATTAAAGGCCAAGTTGAGCTTTACTTTAGATAAATGGTGTATTTAATTTTTGAATCCTTGACAAATAAAAAATAGATAAATTTCTAGATTAAAGAGGTCGAATAAATTGGATAAAATCCATTATTAGCCTAAGAAAATGTCTGACCTCAATATTTGACAAAGTGAATAACACTGGGTATAAACACATATTTTTTGTCTATGTTTTCAAGAATAGATTAAGAAGCTTAGAAAATAGAAGTAACTCGAGTAAGTGAACTTGATAGTGTGACTAGCATAAAGAATGCCACACTCATGATACACAATATGAATGTGCCATGTGAATATGCAGTTTTTAAAAGGGGTTTTAGATTGACTTAAACGCATATACATAGCACCTACAAATATAATCACTACTTATATATGTTGATATGATCAATACAATTTTTTTAATAGTTTAGATAATATTTAAAAATAAGTCAATGTGAAGTATATTTGGAGTTATATATTTTATAGGCATTTTCTACCATCAATGTCGAAAAATTTTTA
The DNA here is from genome assembly GCA_963693085.1 of Alisma plantago-aquatica. Classification (NCBI taxonomy): domain Eukaryota; kingdom Viridiplantae; phylum Streptophyta; class Magnoliopsida; order Alismatales; family Alismataceae; genus Alisma; species Alisma plantago-aquatica. The sequence continues at coordinate 711,156,556 of OY856413.1, read as the reverse complement.
CTCAATTAGCAAACTCAATTGTGTAATAATCCACTGAGTGATTTATTATCTATGGATGTGTCTGACATAGAGTGGAACATGGGGAGGGGAATGATCAAGATATAAAATATTGTTTGGTGGTGACAGGGAAGGGAAACTTCTCATGTGTAGCCAGAAAATATGACACATTTTTATCCCTATAGAAATATGGTGAATCACAAAAAAAGGTTTCAATTATCAAGTAATTATTTGGATACATATGCAAAAAATATCCAGTATTTTTGTTCTCTCGAAAACATGCTTTCCTTTAAGATTTAGCCGTCGAAAAGGTATTTTTTCACAAGAAATTATATGCTTTTAAATACCATTTTCCCTATCTTAGTTCCCACCAAGTATTGTTTTGCTCATTAACATTTTATTTTTTTGTTAAGCTGATCTTTTGCAATTATCAATAGATCTTCCCCCTTAATTTTTAATATTCATAAAATATTTTTCATTTTGGTCAAGTCTTTTTGAGAATTCTTTTCCCTCCATAGATGGTGTTCCCACAAAGTAAAGAGCTTCCCTCAAAATAAATTTTATGTTATGATTTTATCTCCGTGTGACACATATTTTGTGTCAAAAGTTTGATTTTTTTTTTCAGTTTCCATTCAAAAGGGATTCCTCCCAAATGAATACTCGACAAACTTTTCATTCCAAGAAAAAAGTTCACACAAAATCGATTTCTATCTAAGTAAATATTAACAAGATTTTATATAAACATGTACAATATATTGAATTCATATCGAATAATTGAGAAAGATTGATTATATTGTATTTACATGGAAAAAAGTTATGATGAAAGCATTTTAGTTTGTCAAATTTTCAGTGAAGTTTTTCCTTCCAATTGTTAAAAAATAAAATGTGCATGCCAAATATTCTCCTTCATATTTTAGCATAATTTAATAATTTATACTCATAGTAATTTTTTTTTCTCAAGCAAGCGTGGTACTCTCTTTATTCATCTAAAGAAACTGGTGGGTCCCAAAACACCACACCAGAAATCTAGGAAATATATACAAGAATAGGATAGCAAGCTACAGAGGGCTATCCCAAAACAAAAATAAGAAAAAAGGAGGTACAAGGAAAAAAGATACAACCATCCCCTAATCAGGGAAACTGCAGAACAAAGACAGCATTACAGCCCTGCAAAAAGAACAAAGAACCACCAGACCAGACCAAACAGCACATCTACATCAAAGAAACACCTAGCAGTCCAAACATCAGCCCTGCTTACATCCAGAAGAAACTTCCACCCAACCCCTTCAATCAATAAGAAGCTTAAAATCCCAGCAAATCCAGGACCAAACCATATCACCATCATACGACCAGCTCTCAAAGATAATCCTATTGTGAATCATCCATATGTAATAAACAGAAATCGAGAAGAAACTAGCCATCCTTTTATCAGAACTGCTCCATATAGCCAACCAATCATTAGGTATAACAGACATGAAACCATCCATATTTGCCTTCCTCCAAATAGCCTGGGAACAAACACATTTCAGAAATAAGTGAGTAGTAGACTCTTCATCCATCCTACAGAGCATACAAATGGAAGGCAACTGAAAATGCCTATTCTTCAACCAATTCATCACAGGAAAACAGTCCAGACCCAACTTCCAACACATCATTTTGTAATTTTCAGGAATCTTCAGCTTCCAAAGATGTTTGGCCCATCCAAGACTTGGCCATTTGCGCCTCATGTAGTTCCAAACATCCTTCACTCTGACTTCCACTTTACCATTAAACATGATCTGGTCTGGATTATCAGAAATGGAAACGTTTTCAGTAAGAAACTTCAAGAGAGGACTCAACCTCCTATTTCCAAGAAACTTCCAAGTACCATCCTACAAGATATCCTTGATCTTAATCAAGTTTCCCAAGCCAAGCATCAAACACAATCTTTTGTCAACACAATCATTTAGAAACATTTCTCCCTTCAACCAGGGATCACCCCACAAAAGAATTTTATCACCTTTTCCAACTTGGAAAGAAATGTTCAGCAGGACATCCTTTCTAACTTTCATAATATTTCTCCATAACCAAGAGTGATTAGGTTTACAAGAGTAATTCCATATCGAATTTTTCTTTAAGTATTTGTCATGAACCCATTTAACCCAGAGGTTATCTTTATCAAGCACAATGTTCCAGAAGTTGAAGATCAGACCATATTTGTTAATATCCTCTGTGTTTTTAATCCCCAAACCTCCTTCATTTTTAGGTCTGCAAATAGACTCCCAATTAACATGATGCAGCACTCTCTTCTCCTCCTTATCTCCCCAAATGAAATTTCTGCAAATCCTATCAAACTCTTCAATCATAGAGCCTGGAAGAGGAAAAACAGCAGTCCAACAAAGGCTATAGGTAGAGAGGGTCGACTTAACCAACTCCACTCTCCCTGCAAAAGATAGGAGATGGGTTTTCCAGCTATCCAATTTAATCTTCAGCTTATCAATCAAAGGCCGACACATGTTCTTGGTAAGCTTCCCCACAAACAAAGGAACTCCCAAGTAGGTAGAGGGCAAAGAACCTTCTTTGATATTAACATACTCAGTAAACACATCCTTCGCAGCATTCTTACTTAAATATATAAGACTCTTGTTAGAGTTTATGACCAGCCCAGAAACTCTACCAAAGTCTATCAAAATCTGCCTCAAGCATCTAGCATTAGGATAGTCAGTAATCCCATAGATCATGAGATCGTTAGCAAAAATAGTATGGGAAACACTTAGCTCCTTAGAAGATTTCAAAGGTTTAAAGAAACCTTGAGAAATATTGAAGTCCATCATAGTTGTAAACCCTTGCATACAGAGAACAAATACGAGGGGTGCAAGAGGATCTCCTTGCCTCAGCCCATTATGGGGTTTAATCTCATCTGAGGGTTCACCATTAACAAGAACCTGATAAGTAGTAGAGTCCAGAATAGAAAAAATCCAGGAATTCTAGCAGGCTGGGAAGTTCATAGCTTTCATGATGTCAAAAAGATAACTCCATTTAACGGAGTCATAGGCTTTAGTGATATCAGCTTTAACACAAAACTTGCCAGCCCCATTAGGAAAGGAGAAATCACTAATGAGCTCATTAGACAGTAAAATAGCATCTGAAATCCTTCAATTCTTCACAAAAGCAAACTGACATTTACTGATAATATCCGGAAGAATGAAGCTCAACCTATTAGCCAAAATTTTAGAGATAATTTTGAAAATGAAATTGCACAGAGATATAGGCCTCCAATCTTTAAGAGAGGTATCTCCTTTAATCTTAGGAATGAGAGTTATAAAAGTTCTATTTACTTCTTTAACCAAACGACCTTTTTCAAAGAAATCCATCACAGCTTTAGAAACATCATCCCCAAGGATAGACCAGGTCTTTTTATAAAAATGAGCATTAAAGCCATCAGGTCCAGGGGCCTTATTGTCATTAGAATCCTTGACAACTCCCTCAATCTCTTCCCTCGTGACTTTCTTCAAAATAATGTTAATGTGATCATGAGAAATTTTAGGAAGAGTCCACTTATCATCCCAGCAGTCTTTATAATCATCCTTCTTACAAAACAGATCACTATAGAAATCAACAATATGCTTTTTAATCTCAATATAATCAGAGCTCATAGTATCATTAATAAGGAGGGAGTGGATATTATTTCTTTGTCTTCTAGTATGCAAAGAGGAATAAAAGAACTTCATATTCTTGTTACCCAGCTTCAACCACTGTACTCTCGATTTTTGCATAAGAAGGTTTTCCTCCAAATCAATAGCTTTAAGAGCATCCTTCCTCATGCTAGCAGCATTATCTCCGAGATTGGTATCCAGAGGATGGAGATCAGCCTGCTCTTCAGCCTTGAGAGCCTCACCTTCCAATTTTCTAGCTTCATCACTGAGGTTGCCAACAGTCTTTTTGTTCCATGAGATAAGCTCAGTTTTAACACACTTCAACTTCTTGATGATTTTGAACATAGGGCAACCATGAACATCAACATCCCATCCCCTTTTCACAACCTCCAAAAACCCTTCACATTCTGTCCAAGCATTAATAAACCGAAAAGGGATATTAAGCCTCCTTCCTTTACAGTTAAAAGACATCTGGATTATCTTATGATCACTGTGAATAGTAGGAAAGACCTCACCAACATAAGTAGGCCATTCTCTAAGAAACAGATCATTAAAAATGGCTCTATCAATTCTAGAGGTAGTAAAGTTACTTCATTTCTGTCTATTATCCCACGTATACCTAGGACCATTCATATTAGCTTCATAAAGACCCCCATCAGCCATAAAAGAATTGAATTCATGCATAGATTGCTTGCTAGGATTAGATCTGCCCAGCCTTTCTTCAGAGAGTCTGACACAATTGAAATCACCACATATCATCCAGGCTTTATCTATACTTGTATTAATGTCCCTAAGCTCCTCCCAAAGCACATACCTCTTCTTGTCCTCATTGAAACCATAAACAGCAGTAAAATAGAAGCACACCCCTCCCTGGTTACATAAGCAGTGCACCATTTGAGCAGAATAGGAAATAATCTTGATATCAACATTACTGGGGTCCCACACCACACAGATTCTTCCAAGCGGATGAGATTCATGATTAACAAACCAGCTGTAACCAGGCCACATTCTTTGCATAATTCTCTAAATCTTTTTCCTTCTAATTTTAGATTCCAAAATGCAGAAAACATTAGAATTCACCCTCCCTAGCTCTTCCTGGACCCTATGTTGGTGACCTCCTTTATTGAGGCCCCTCGCATTCCAGGAAGTAATCGAACAGGTGTCATTCATTCCCCTCATCGGGGGCTAGAGGCCTTCTAGCCACAGTAACTGAACAATCATCGACATTCAGAAAATCCAATCCTTGGAATTTGTTTTCAGAAGTATTTGTCATCCTTGCCACAAAGGACACCTGAGATTTATTAGATTTAGTCATCCTTGGGGGACCTCTTGACTTTGACTTCACCAATTGAAAACCATCATCGACAGGGGTAGTCTGGACCAATCCCACTTCAAGAGGAGAGACTTCCTGATTTTCACAAAGCCTCAGGAGGTCCTGGACTTTCATATCTTTTGAATAGTCAACCCCAGGCTGGCCATCAACACCAGACAGAAGCAAACCAGTCTCACATGAGGGACAACTGCAATTATAAGATTTCATTCTTTCATCATTTGGGACCACATGACCTCCCCTTCTCACTTCATTCAGATTTATCAAGATATTATTGACAGGAACATTAGAGATTGCTTTCTCAACATCCCTTTCCTTCTGCAGATTAGTATTAGAGGCCTCAGGCACTTCATTGCCTACCCTCTTTTCCTTCAAGACCCATTCCTTCTTTTCCAGCATCTTCTTCTTATTTACATTTCCAGGAAAACGATTCAGGCCATTCTTGGGACATGAGGACTTCTCATGCCCAAAAGAACCACAAACATCACACTTCTTAGGTATCCACTCATATTGAAAGAAAACCATGTGTTCAGCCCCAGTATCGCTTATCAGATCAATAAATTTAGGAAATGACGAATCAACAGACATAAGAACGAAAATCCTGGCAAACTCAATCCTCGTCCCTTCTTTAGTAGCCTTATCAGCATCAATAGGTCTTCCCAGGAAGCTTCCGATCCTACTGAACATCATATCTCCCCACAGTTCCAGAGGGAAATTGTGAAGCCAAATCCATACAGGTACTTCCGACAAGGACTTCTTCTCCAGATTATCACCTAACTGCCATTGCTTAAGAACCAGGGGTTTCCCTTTCACGAACCATGGGCCATCTTCCAGAGCATGAGTCATATCCAGTTCCTCCGAGAAATTGATAATAAAGAAACCATGAGGTCGTGACAGGATCCGGATTGTACCTTTCACCTTCCATAGCCAGGCAAGGTATTTCTCTAGCGAGGGGAGATGAACCTTCAGATCGATCACATAACCTGCCACCGACTTCCTCCACTTCGTAGCATTCTCCTCGGCTTCCGCTTGTGGTAGACAACTCTCCCATCCGAGACCTCCAATGGAACAGAGCGTAGAGTCCTGGATCCTACCGATGAAGAATTACCTGCTTTGAAGAGGTCCGCCCATGGCGTCTTCCCTATTTCCGCCACACGAACTTCCTTCTCATCCCTAACTTTCCCTTCCAAAGTACTTCCTGTCCCCTCACTTGATGGAAGCTTCCTTGACGCTAGATCGACCAGAGGGATCTCCGCATTCCCCACAGGCACCAGAGGGACAGCCACCGAACTGGAAGTCGTCGATCTCGAATCCTCCAGCCGCGCCCTAGGGATCTCCTCCTCGGTCGTCGACACGATCGCCGTCGCAGTCACCTTCTTGGACCCCTTCCCCGCGCTCCCGTTCAAATGAGCCATTTTTTAATTTATACTCATAGTAAATGTCATGAGAGAATGTTTTCATTCTTTATGTAAAAATGAAATTCTTTTAGTTTGCCTACAATTTGTAAATAGAGTTTATATTTCTATGGCTAAAAGTTTCCTCTCTTTGTTCCCATACCTATGAAACAAATATTTTTTTAATTACTTTCCAATCCATATTACGTTTCTCATGTTACCGCACAACAATTTTTAACAATGTCCCCTTTCCCGTCCCCATCCCCTTTTCTTCCCCTTTCTTGTCCCTTTCCATTCCTTTCCCCATCTATTTCTTCACCACGTATCAATCACGGTTTTATTATCCTTGATTGATTGAGGAACTAAAACAGCTAACGAATGGTTTAAATTCCGTTATTGCGTCAGATAAAATTCTAAAACATATGAGTTGTTAAATCCGTGTGTGGTCTTATTTTGATAGTTCATCTTCTTCTTGGATCAAGATTCGCATGCATGCTACTAAGGTTGTAGCTCGGGTGCTAAAGGCACGGGGCTCCTCAATGAAGAGACTTAGATTCGGAACCCAAGTTATGCATCTTGGATATAAATTATTTGGCCAGCATGCTGACCCATTGTGTAATTTAAACACCTCGTCCGGTATAGGGGTAGTCGAGTGGGACCGGAGGGTTTACACTGTCGGAATGGGTCACCTTTATAGACAGCTGTCTACGGGAAGGGTATGGCGAGCGTAAGACTTTATTCTTATCCTTACTCTCCGGAGGGTAACGGATAAGGATAAAAATAATTATCCTTCTTGACAATTCCCTTATCTTTACCTTCTTCTCCACAGGATAAATAGGGAGGGTAAAAGGTAGATGAATAATTTTAATATAAAACTAATTTTATTAAAAAATAATTTATTTTAAGGTGATGCATAGGGTGATAAAGATTAAATCACATCTTTTTTACTTGTATTTTCACAAATGTGAATATAAGAAAGACAATGTTATGCTTGCGGAGTCAACATTTTTCCATTGTTCTGCAGTCCTATCAACTAGTTCAACATTTAATAATAATATATTATAATTATTTGAGTGTGAGTAATGGTAGGAAGTAAGCTGCAACCCACAAGCTTTTCTATTGAAAAAGATATGGTAAAAATTGAATTAAAATTTTCTATATAGTTATATATCTTTGTTAAATAAATGCAGGTAAAAGATAAAAGGAAATGGATAATGTCTACACTTTACCTTCCTTTTTTAATGTGGCAGAAAAATGAAAAAAAAAAAGATAAACGAAAAACGGGTAACAAAAATCATTACTCTTATTTTCACCCTACACGATATAGATAAAGAATAAATTGGTAATACCCCTATGTATATGCTACTTTGAGATAAGGATGTTACTATGTATGTCCAGTCAATTGCATGTTTGCACTCCGCAGCGGGATTGCTTTAATAATTTATCAGTCTCTCATTGCTTCACCCTTTTATCATGTATAAAGTAAATCAAGAGTTAACGGTTGGCAGGTCCGTCTGTTTTCATTCTGAACGCATTTATTGCAAATTCTAATATGTAGAGAAGATGACTTTTAATTTCTAGATTAGTTACAGATGATTGATTAAGAAAAGCATATATAATGCTATGCAGGGATAGGCAGCCTACGGGGGCTGTTTGGTTTCTGAAAATATTTCTTCTGGATTAGTTCAGATGTCTTGATTGCATTTGATAATATTATAACACACTCCAATGCCACTCCAGTTATGCCGTTTCTGAAAATGACCCAATCCCGCTCTCTAGTTAGTTTCATATATGATTGTCAAAGCATCCAGTCAACCTATTATATCAGAAATCCCACCAAATTTGAAATTCGGACTGCCCTATTGCCAAATGTTTACGATTGTCAAAACTCCCTGTCTACGACACCAAAAAAAAACTCACGATGACTGTCTTTGTTTATACCTGTAATTTTAGACTGGGACAGAGATATTTAATATTTTATGTCAATAAATTTAGATAATTAACATTGAAGTAAAATGTATCAAGTCATAAATAGAAAATTGTCTCATGATTAGTTTAAAGGAATATAAAATATTTAAAGTGGTCTATTATGAAGGAAAAACTAAACTGAATGAAAGATACAATATATGACGACCTAACAACATGAAACCACTAGGTATACAATATTAAGATTGTGCCTTCCTAATATTTAGGTGATCATTTTGAACTTGACCGTTGAACCTATAATTGTGATAAATCGAACATGTTAGAATCAATTATTGAGTCAACACCAAAAATGTAGATAATTTAAAGCATACATCTTGTTTCTAGTGTGAAGAAACAATAACTTCGTCTGTGTTGACTCTTTCTTAGTGTAAAAATTTTAAAATTTAAATTTGTAGACATCATCTGTTCCACCCCTAAATTAATATGTTATACTTATCATCTTAACTTCTAAGTTTATTAGCATACAAACTTTTTCTGGTTATATTTGTTATTTTTCCTACTTTGCATATTTACTATACCCATTTAGGTTGAACTATAGAAGTATGCTTATATGTTGAACTTATGAATTTGGTGAACTTGGAGCATTTAACATTAGTATTGTCTTATATGGTCATTTATTGTCCTCTATCAGCTTTTGGTTCACTAAATGCATTGTATCTTTTCGTTTACTGACATGTACATTCATTTTATCTAATAAATTTTTTTTCGATCTTTCAATAGTGTTTTTGGTGGTTCAATTTTGAAGACATCATTATGTCGTGCATATTGTTATGGTTCCCTTTAGAATTTGAATAAACATGATCAAGGTCATATTTTAAAAAGGAAAAAGGTGTATTCCCATTACTTTATTGTTTGCCAAAGTAAAAATGAGGTCCCATAACCTCTCTTAACATAAAAGCTAGATGGGGGTAAAGCTTCAAATGAAGGAAGATTTCATAATGTTGTTGTGGAAAAATGGAGGTGTGCGGGAGTGTTTCCAAACAGTGGCGTATTTTTACAAAAATATTGGGGCGGGGGTGAAAGGACCTATATAAAAAAGTCAAGGTGGTATGGTGAAAACATAGAGTGGCGCTTTCCAAGTTTAATGTGAGAAAACGTCTCTCGATTGAGCTATCTTTATTAAAAACAAAAACGAGAGTGAAAACTCTGAAGCAAGTATTGTTTCCGGTCTTAAGGGTGAAGGGTGCCCCTAAGGGTGAAAATGGGACCTGCCTGGGTGTTTTCACCTTCAAATTTTAGTTTTTTAGTTAAACATTCTACATGAAGAAGTGTCTCTTACTTTGCCTCTTATGACACTTCTAGTGGTGTTCTTACACCAAAGTGGGCTGTGTTGAGAATTAATTTGGCAAAAGTATTGTACTCAGTTTTTTGTGTGAAATGTACCACCTTTTTTTTACTAAAATTTTATTAAAGACTGACTATGTTTGAGTCGATGCAATTATTCTCTTATTTTTATCTTTGGCATAAAAAGTGAAAAATCACTATAATGATTAAAACCATAACTTCAAACTAATACATAGTTTTGATAAGAAAATTTCAAAAAAGAAAAAAAGGAAAATTTTGATAATTTAGTTTTAAAAGTAACATATACTTTTGAAACTAGTATATAATTCTTACTTTAATATGACATTTTTTCCTTTATTTCTTTGAATCAATGGGTGATCAAGTTAGTTTCTTAATATTTGATTACGACAAGAAACGTATTATCTAACTTATTGTGAACTTTTACATTAATAATTATTTATGTACATTTACACATATGAGTGGAGACTGAAATAGAAAGAGACAAAATGAGTTTAATAACTAGATTAAATGAATACAAGATGTTAAGTTGGAAAAGAAAAAACTTGGTTTCATATATAAATATCATTTAATATATGTTTCTAAGAAGATGTGGCTCATAAACTCACAAGTCAAAAGTGTGACACAACAAGATATGGCTACGATGTCATTAGTAATTTGCTTGAGACTTTAAAACAAATAGACTAATAAATGCTAAATAAATGAGTCATCTTTATAAGAATATCCATTAACATTACTAACAGATAGAACTACTAAATGATTGATGAACTTATGCTTCGTTTGGCAGAGCGGCGACGATTGCTCGGGCAGTGATGGACAACCACGGGCAGCGGATTAATCGCTATCAATCACGTTACCAAACACACAGTTGTTCACCACTCTCATTTCACATTGTGTTTTTTGTTTGTAGTGGTCGACAAACTCTACCGACCGCTCATTTCTCACTGTAAGAAATTATTGCGGTGAGTCATCTGTGATGGCCACGGGCGATGAAAAAATCATGTTGCCAAACACTGCAGTAGTATGGTATGAAGGGATTGATGTTGAAAGGAGGAAACGAGAAAAGAGATTTCTGGTTCACTTTAGACGTTAAACAAAAATTTGTTTATAAAAAAGTTCTCTAGGAGAAAAAGTCTATGAATTAAAGTTAATATGAAGGGAGGGGAATAGTAGGGAATTAATAAAAAAGTTTTGTTAGTATATTTTCTACCATATATTTCCACACCAAAATATAGAAAAGGATATATTAAGAGGAGTTTGTGTTGGAAGACATATCATAAGCTGGAGGTAAAACAAGATGTGAAATGTCCTTGAGGAGAAAACTATAAATATAAAGAAATAATAAATAAAATTTTGGGGATATAATTGATAATTGTTTAAGATCTATATACAAAATTGGTAAGAAAGTCAAAAACAAATTTGATTCAAAATATGGAGGAATACATCGATAGTTTGCTAGAAACGTGTAGGTAATTTGGAGGGTAAAATTCAAATATATAGGGAACATATATGTTGGTTAGAAATTTTGTAAAAAACATATTGAGATACAGGATATTTTTTCTATATCTTACAATCAATATAAAAAAAAGTACATGCGGTCCACTATTATGAAATATATATTACTTTATATTATAATATTTTTTTACCAAAATCAAACATAGTAAAATTAGTATATTTTCACATTCTGTCTTACGTTCCCTCACATTTCTTCACTACATACCAAAATTCACATATATTTGTATCTGAAAAATAGACCAATAGGAATACAATCTATAATAAAAGTGTGGCTGTAATTGTAGTTATTGAAGTTGATATCATTATGAAATTACTCACTATTTCTTTTCTCATTAGACATTTGTTACTTGTTGACAAAATCCACACTATTTATTAGTAATTCTAAGTATCCAACACATGCCATCTATCTGTATACGTGCATCAAAATATTATATTATTTTGCATTTATACATAATTGTAATTATTTTCATAACTCTGGCGTCTCTATTGGAATAGAAGTTTATAACATTGTAAGTTGATTGTTTTAGCCCATATGTTGTCTCAAATAAACTTGTTGTTTTCATAGCATAATTTATTTTTAAGATACAATTAATTATACGGTAGCATATTAATCCAATCCGAACATTCTAGGGGTGGGATTTTGCATCGTATTACACAATATTCTTTAAAAACTACAACATGCAATTATAGTGTAATATATGTTTTGAAAAAAATTGGGTTGGGGCGTGGTCCCTCCCAACCCTTTAAAAAAATTCCACTATTACCTGAGGCTCATGGCTTTTAGTTTGGGCATTTCAAGGTGGTTCAGAGGTCGTATGAGGGGTCATGGGTCTTATCTCGGTAAAATCGGTCTAGCTATCATGACGGAATTGCATTAGTTCCCATCCACCTGAGATCCCAGTACAACCCCAAGGTCGTTCTTCACCTAGAAATAATAGTAAGTGGGGAAAACCTCCCAATCAATAGACCAATATCTAGGTAAAGCTAAATTTTGGACATGGTGCTACATATTAATTCTCATCTTCAAAAGGGATGGACTATGGAATGTAATGCATAGGTCCAGCAAAAAGGAATAACTACTTTCTATATAATCTTTGGGGATTTCTGTAGTAGGTTATTTTTCAAATGAATTTCAACTAAAATTTTATAGATCCAAAATTGACCAACGTTTAGGGATAACTTGCCCTAAACAAACACATCAAAAAGTTGTCTTCGCCTGATTATTAATAGAGAGTTTTATAAATTATTAATTTAGCTTACACCCTTAAAAATCAAATGTCAAGTGGAATCATGATAAAAATATTTTAGGGATAAAGTTTTTTTATGCAATGTTTGTGGTTACGAATAAAACTGAAACTGTAGATGAACATAATTCTAAATTTCAATCCCTAAAACCTAAGTGTAAAGTTGGAAAAGGAGTATTGTACATTGAGAAATGAGTACCAAAATACACTATCCTACATTTTCCTCTCATTTTATTGGAATTTTCTCTTTTGTATATCTAGTTTGAGATCCCAGTATCCTAAACATGGACTTTCCAAGAACTTCCACTATATCTATCATTTTCTTTCAAAGTTTGTGGGTCTTTGAATTATAAGTTCTTTTAAGTGTCTCCTATTAAGATAGATCTTCTCTCATATCTAATGTATTTTAATTTAGGACATGACTTAAATTCTTGGGATGCTTCATCACAATACTAATGTGTAAGACGTCATACATCTAGATGTGCTGCATAGGCATGTCTACTGTATCTACACACTCTTTGACTAATGGTCCCACATACATGTAGATGCTTTTAGGGATCAGATCTTCAGGAATAATATTCTCATAATTGAATAAAGAATCCATATGTTTTGACATGTGATTTATATCGATCTTCAACCTTCTTCACTGTCTGCTTGATGAGATATTCATTATATGAACACAGTTATCATTCTCCTAACTTTCATAGATTTTATTCCTCAAATTTGTCCCAATGAAGAGGTGAGATGGACTTTCCATACAAAAATTTGTACATTCTCTTGATGATTATTCCATAATTTTTGTTATTATATGAATTTTTAGTTATTTTAATATTATAACACCAAGAATCACGATCATCCAAGATGCACAGATAGAGAAGATCTTTCAAGAATGTATATTTCTTTCAAATTTTCCATTGATTTTTGAGTGGTTTGTAGTATTAAACTTAACTCTCGTACTCAATTCCTTATATACCTCCTTCCAAAGGATGAAATGAGGTTTCAGTATCTATTTGAGATAACTGATATGGGCATGAAGTGAAGTCTCCTAATCTTCTAGATATGTATCTCTTCATTATTATAGACTCCAATGGCACAAAATGAATTGTCTTCATTAAGAGACCCATTACAACTTAGATAGAGTAGAAATAGATCCTAATTCTAGATAAACCCACCACAAAGTCGATGGTGATTTTATCCCACTTATTTTATGTGATTTTAGAGTTAAAGAAGACATCTTATCATCTAGTGCTCGACCTTCAATATTAGAAGGTAAGAAAGTTAGAAACAATATCTATAATGTCCATTTTCATACCTCTCCTAAGTATAAATTGGAGGTCCTTCACTATATTTATGGATATTGTGTATGTGGTACACTTAAAATTGTGTTCCTTTTTTAATATCCACTGGTTTGGCCCAAATTTCTTTAGACATAAAATGTGATTGTTTTAAAGTAAACCTCTGTTTAACCTGACAAAAAATGGATTGACATGTTTTGAATTAAGGCCAAAAATCCCTTCGAATATGCATTGGCTTGTATTTTTCCAAAATCCTATCAATAGTGTTAGCATAATGTACATGTTTGTGATTCTGACACTATCTTGCATTCCATTGGGTGCACATTTACATGTTCTTCAAGGTTCCATTCAAATATAGAAAGAGATGGACAAACTCACCCCTATCAGCTAATGATGTGTGCTACCATCAACCTTGCCTAGATGGTCGACCATAATAACATATTAATGCTTCAAGTATTACATCCACTAAAGTTGTTAATAGGTCATTTTGAATGATGATATACTAAAGAATCATATAATTAGTAATGATGTCACACATAACCCAATAATGTATTCTCTCTAAATTTTTAAAGTGTATATTTTATTTTCCATCTTAAAGTGATTAGGGGGATAATAGTGATATTTGGCATAATCTATCAAGATGTGTAGGCCATGTTGTTTCCATTCTACATAAGTATGGAACCAATGTCTCTTTTAGACACATCAAAAATATATCACATATACATCCATTATATACGATAGGGTATACAAAGGGGCATGCTTAATCACTTCATGACTACACTCACAATTGGAAAATCAAACAAAATGTTAATTCTTCCTTGCAAGCATATTCATTAGTGGAGAAAATTTGAAGAAATAATGTATGTATCTTCTATGATGTGCTTCTAGGAACAAGCAACTATGGATTTTAGAAGAAGTTTTTTGAAACTACCAATCAAGATTCTCTATAACCTTGACATGGTTGAGTGTAAGAGATGATATGATCTAAGACCATAACTTTATCAATCAAAATATAACATATATAAGGATTTACATGGAAATTATGAGATCAAATAATGTCTATGACTTTATTGAGTTCATGTTGATGTGGTTACTTGTTTTCATAATAATTGTACATTGTTCATAGTACCACCATGAAATAATCTAAGAATAATTGGAAGATTTTTTTTATTATGTGCATAAAGAATGCATAGGAATTAGCCTAGCTAAATGGCATGCCATGAAATGAAATCCATCATATCTAGTTGATAAAATAGTTTTAAGAACATAATTTATTTCACATTTAATTGATGGTAACCAGAATATGCACTTCAATTTGTTTATATATTGGGTTGACCAAATTAAATTGACATGTTTATCGATGTGAGGTAAGGGGTAACTATTTTTTTAAGTGGTTTGATTAGTCATTATATATACTATACATATATAAAGTGAAAGGATAAATAGAGGATAGTACTTTTGGAGATTAATATTTTTTCTCGTACAATCTAACTTCATATAGTATTGCATTTGATGATATTAAATTTTTCCATATCATGATGAAGATGATCAAAATTTAACAATTCTTAAATTTAATTGTGACTTCTTTAGTTTTAGTTTCTAATCAATCAATGTAAGATCCAAAATCAACAACTTAAAAATAAATAAGGAAAGTATGGGGAAACATATCCATATCTTCCCTTACAGTTTTACATCATCAAACACAGTCACAACTCAATGGAACCAACACATTTTACTGATAATCCTAGCATCCCCCTTTTGGCTCAAACATTGTATTAAATGATGGAATCTAGGAGGGATATTTACCACCCCTCTCCTCTTGATACTCATTGTTGCATGTAAGATTTACCCAAATCTTAGAGGCAACCGACCAAGACTTTCCTCAACTTCTATTCTATATATCCACCTTTACATGACCTCCATAGAACTCTTTGAAGCTCATTGGAACCCGAGGACTCTTGAAATGGGAGAGGGGGTTGAAACATTGTTTATGATCTTCTTATTGTCACCATAGTAAAAAAGGTTTCAAGGGGAGACACACATATGGAGGGTGCCTCCTGAGTAGTCATGATTGTCGCAAGGCCAATGAAGGTCCATAGGCATTATAGAGGCTTAGACGCCTGACAAATGCACATGGGTGCTCCTCCATGGTGGAGCAGCCATGCTCAGATTGAGCATTGCACCATAGGACGGAGAGAGGGAACGTAAAGCTTGGCCTAGAATTGGCCTCCTACCCCTCTGATCAGGATTGATTCTCAGATGGAATTAGTGGCTAGACTAGACTTGTACCAGATGGATCAAGACTACCCTAGCATGTGACCCGCAGCCCACTTGTCTGGTGTGATATAGGTGGCATGGATTAAAGGGCAGCTGCCACATCACCCAACAACCAAGTATATATCTAATTTAGTTGAATTTTGTGAAAATAATAGACATTGCTAGCAGGACACAACTATAGCGTATAAAAATCATTTTAATTAGGAAATGAAAATTATCAAATAAAAAGGGTTTTGAAACATAATTTAGTTTCTATATCAAAAACTATTCTTGAGGACCCTCTTAAATGGATAATTATTAGATAAACCCTAGATATGATAATCTAATATGATTATACAATTTGGATGTAATGATAATGTTGAACCTAGGTCTAATAAGGCCAAATTTGATCATAACAATGATATCTCTCCATGTTGGAAATTAAAAGTTATTTTTTAGTTGTATTAAGGAATTTAGGGTTATAAGATGAGTTTTAGGTTTTTCTTTCTGAAAAATAGGGTTGAAGTGACAAAAACCATTGAAGTCAATCTCAAATCTAATCCTTCTCAAAGCCAAACCCTGGGACCCTTGCAAAACCCTACTAAAGGCTTGTATGTTGGTAATACTTTAGTGTTGTATAGTTAGTTTTAGATTAAATCTTTGGATTAATGTATATTGGCATATTCTACTCCCTAAACAAAGCAAGTGAGTTATTTATGGATACTAATTTTAATTGCATGATTTGATTTCAAGAGATTTCTGAGTATTTTCCATTTTGAAAAATGTTTTGTTTCCTTTAATTTGGTCGAATGATATAGACCTACATTTATAATTTAAATATAAAAATATATTTGAACCAGATATTAAAATTTTGTGTGTATTTAGGGAGAAATATAATCCCAAACTAAATGGATTAGTATACTCTTATCCTATAAGAAAATATTACTATGATGGTGAATTTTAAAAAATATTCAATTTTCACTTTAGAAATCACCAAGAAAATGAGAAAGAGTCCATTATTGGAGTTGATTGAGTGCATTGATAAAAGAAATATTGGTCAACCAAAAGAGATGTATGAACTACGTGTGAAACACGAACTAAAGTGTGAAGTTCATTATTTGCAAAATTATATATTTATCTTATGCAAGTCATAACTTCCTAATATTGTATATGAAGCAATTATTAAAATATCTTATGATATGCAATTAACCAAGTTCTTGCTAATGGGAAAAGGGGGAATTATAATGTGGGGTGTTCTTATCATACACGAGGGTATGGTATTTACATGCCACATATAATTTACCAATATGGGAGTTGATGTGGTTGAACCAAAATACACAATACAAGCATGTATCAACAACTATTTTTTGGCCCATCAAGTTAAAGTTGGAATCAATCTTGAAGGGAAGGCATGTCTGATTAAAAGGATAAAGTCTAAAGAGTCAGGAGGATTTAGGTATCATTTAATTTTTAGCTTTTAATGATTAAGTATTTGACTTTTTTTTCCATGAATTTACATTTCAATTGTGTATCTCCTTTGGGATCTTGACATTGTTAAACTTATTATCTTATCCATTGAATGAAATGTTGATTATTACTAGTTAGTTTCTTAAAATTGGCCTTAAAAATATGAGTTAACCACCATTGATTAAAGGGTATTTAACCCATATTTCCCAAGATTAATAACAAAAACAATATGAATAATTGTAATAATAACAATCAAAATAATCAAAATTTCATTTAAAAGATACAATGTTTAAATAACTTGAGATACCAAAGTAGGTACATATTGGAATGTAAAACCATGAAATGAAACCCAAATCTCTTGGAACTAAAAAAATGAGTACATTTCAATATCCTCCTTCACTTTAGACTTGTTCTCTTGATCATGAAAAACTTTCCTTCAGACTGGATACTAAGTTGAACCAAAATACGGTGACAAACAACAATCAACATATTTATATATTGTCTATATGGGTAAAAACAAAAAAAACACCCATACCATTATTACATGTGGCATGAAAAGATCAATAATTTTTCAAACAACAAAATTTGCTATTACAATCATGTTTCATCTTGTAATTGAAATCTCTCATTTGGTGAATCAACTTTTCTTCCAATAATGGATTGTATCTCATTCTTTGAACCAGTGTTTGTTCTAGAAATGGACTCTATCCCAATTTTTTGTGGTTTTCCAGGTGAAAATTGAATTTTATTCATGTTGTTGGTGATCATTCCTTATATGGAAGTAGTGAATTTCTTCTTGTAGTTCGAAAGTGAGTTGATTAGTTTTTTGAAAATATTGGTTGATCCTCTCTTAAAAATGATAATTTTATATAGTTAGGGTTGGAATCATATTTCAACACACCAAAAAATGTTCATTCAAGTTATATTTCCTTGTTTTCCTACTTGAGGCATTTATTACACCCACTTTAGGTTGAAATATATAAGTAGTTGATCAGAGAAAGGGCCACCAAGGAAGTTAATAGGTTTGATTCTTAGTGTAATCATCAACAATTTACCTCCTGGCCACTCATCTTGAGGTTTGGGTGGTAAATAGGAATTTGTGGGTCACCCCCTTCTATTAGCCTATATAAGTACATTTATAAGTTGAAATTATGGATTTGGTCAATTTGAAGAATTGAATGTGGTAGCATACTTACATGGTCAGGTTTTTCCTCGACACACTTTTTGTTTAACAAATGCACTATATCTAAATGCATTTTGTCTTATATAGTCTTTCTTGATGGTGTCATTATATCTATTTTTGACGGTTCAATTTTAAAAACATTCATCTGTTTAGGGTTTTAAAAGGGTAAGGGTATACCTTTAACCCTTTATCAATACCTTGTATGGTAAAGGTAAGGGTAAGGTTTTTTACACTTTACCTATTTACCCTTTCATCTTTGCCCATTTACTCACTTCATTAATATGGTAGGGTAAGGTATAGACATTATCAATACCCTTTTACCGATTTACCCTCTATTTAGAAAATGGCATGAGTAAGTAATATAATATAGGGTTATCAGTGTAAATAACAAAATCATAAAAACTCTAACATCATAATATTTTCACTAAAATATAAGAACGTTTGCTCCTCACAATCACTACCTACACCAAACCCCAGTCCCTACTCAACCTTCAGATGTCACTTCGACCTCTTGATATTCTGATATTTTGGCTTATCTTGTTTTTCCATGTCCATCAATCCTCACTCTATACGTACACCATGATTATTGGTGTAGCTCCTCTAGGATCCAAACTACATCCACTCCTCTCACCATTGATTAACAGATCTCCTCCATGCCATCTATAGTGTTGGTCTACCTCCTTTTCTATCCTACACGCCATCAATCCATCACCCTTCTACTCTGTCAATCTCGCATCTTCTTGTTGTGGCCAAATTCTACCACCAAAATGATATACCACTGTCGATAGTGCCAATGGAGACCTTCACACTCAAGTTAATCTCCACCACAATGCCACTTTCCCAGGAACACACAATACAAAAGTTTCACTTCACTTAGATCTAGTGGTTACATCAACACTCTCTCTTTTGTAAGAACATCCAATCCTTCTAAACTTGATTATCATGGTTTTCTCATCGAACAACTAGCCTAGTTTATGCAATGAGAACTAGGACAAATCCCAATTATGACTTATTGTTTCATTATCATTGACAACCCATAACTTGATATAATCTTTCCAGTTAGCTTCCACTTCATAAAAGAATAGGTGCATGCAAGAAATCCCTTGGTTGCAAAGGAAAGTGTAGATGATTTATTCTCAATCTTCTTGAATCTGATACAATCATTTTTAATGCTTGTATCCATTTGTTTGCATCAAGTTGGTAATCGAGCAAGTCTATTTTTCTATTATTGAGAAAAGTAAGAATCAATTCATGTCAGGTATTAAACTTGTAAATCATCCACCAATATGGGTTTAATATAATATTTTGTTCTATGCTATATTGTATCTTCTAAGGTTCATTTATCCTTTATTGTACAACATTTTCTTATTGGTGTGTTATTAACAATTGTGTCATTGCTGGGGTGGAATAGCTCGGGTGGTGCGGCTCGCAAGCCACCTGTGAGGGGGTACGGGTTCGACTCCCAGCGTTCCACCAAAGTGAATTAGCCCACGCGTCGGCCGGCCAACTATGCGACTACTTGATGGTCCCTGTATGGGCGGGGGGGCCATCCGGGGGTTTACGCTGCCTACGGGGGTCATAAAAGTGGCGCTCGTGCGGGAGTGGTTCCCTCGTCATCAAAAAAAAAACAATTGTGTCATTGTGGATTTCAAAAAATGTTTCACAAATATATAATGCCACATTGATTTTCTTGATCTTAGATTATATATATGTTTATGTTTATGTTTATTAAATTTTTAAAATGCAAATGCTTCCAAAATTCCTCCATTTACCCAGAGGGGAACAATGTAGGAGTAAGAGTAGGGTAAGGGTATTGTTAAGGGGGCATCATCCTTACCCTTACATAAAACCCTCTAGAGGGTAAGGGTAAGTGTAGACTTGTACCCTCCCCATTGACATCCCCAATCCTATCATTCATAATGTCATGCATCCCTTTAGGATTTAAATAAACCTGATCAAGGTGATAGATTAAAAGGGAAAAAATCATATTCCAATGTTTTATTGTTTACCAAAGAAAAAATGAAGACTCATAACCTGATCTATATGAAAAATATAAGTGGGGACTAAGCATCAAGTGAAGGAAGAGATCTTAGTATCATGGGAAAATAGAGGTGTGATGGAAGCTTTAGAGAGATTAATAGGCCTCAAGGAGGGTTATAGGTTAGGTATTGATGATGTTTTCAAAGAATCTAAAGCTCGAAAATCTATGTGATTTTAGTTTGGGCATTTCATCATACAAGTGAGCAGGTGTGGGTGAATTGTCTTGTCTAGGTAAGGTAGACTGAACTCTCTTGAGGTAAATGCATGAGTTCCCATCTATTGTGAAATTTGTGCACATCCCCAAGGTTGTTCTTAACCTATAAATATTTGGACATTTAAGGCAACCACCTTGTCAATAGAGAAACATTGAGTGAAGCTAAATTTTGCCAATGATGTTACATCAACGCACATCTTCAAAAGGGATGGACCTTGGAATGTATATCCATAGATCCAACAAAAAGGAAAGATCAGTTGTTACATCTTAGAATGTATATCCATTGATATCGTCAGTGTAAGGACCATGACCCACGTTTTGGGATAACCCTGTTTGTTTTTCTTAAGCATGTTGCTTAGATCCTTTCTCTAATCATTTGGGATGTAATTAGAGCATGTTGGAGGTTTGTGCTCCTTATTTGACCTTGTTTGGTTGATGTTTGTGCTTTGTGATGAAGTTTTGGTGCAACTTGCAATTTACCCAGAGTAGGGGTTGATGTGCAAGTTTTCCACCTCTAGGGTGTTTCTTCTCTCTCTTAGCATCATCTAGAGGAGAGAGAAAGTTTTGGGAGCCTTGTTTTGGCCTTGGTTGAGTGGTGACATTCTTGGTGATGTTTTGGGCACATGTTTGATCTGTGCTTTGCTCCTAGGAGTGTTGTCTCGGGCGTGAGAGCCTTGGTAAGACCATGTATCAGTCTGTGGTTGCCTTGAAGAGGTTTGGTATCGATTGAGGGTGTCTTGAGGCACATCCTATCGGTTTTTGGCACCTTTAGGATCACCATATCAGGTTGTGGTGACTCTAGAGAAGTGCCATATCAGTTTGTGACCTAGGGTTTCATCCCTATCGATTTGTGGAGGAGGTGGATGGGTGTTTCGACCTTGACCTTCCTTAGTGGACAAGTGGGCTAGACATAGGTTCTATCACCTTGTTGCATGGCATGGAATGTGTCCCTTCTTATTGGACAAGTGTCTTCTAGGGTTCTAAGGTGGTGACACCTTTCCTTTGCTTTCTCTCTCTCTTTTTCCATGTATATATACCTCTTCCTTCTCATGCAAGTGAATCCTTTTAGCAATCCTTGCTTTCTCTCCTTGGTTGCTTACCATGAGCTTGAAGAACCCCCTCCCTTGGAGCTTGGTGGGAGAGCTAGAAGCTTGTGGTGCTCTCTTTCATCTTCTTCCTTGGTAAGCCATGGTTTTCTAGCTTTCCTTCTCTTCTTCTTTCTTCTTCTCGGCCATGAACCATGGTACCTTCTTTTCTCTCTTTTGCTCTCTTAACCTCGGGTCTATCTTCCTTCTTGGAGGTGTTGTGAAGGTCGAGCTAGGAGGATCGTCTTCTACCTTAAGCTTGAGAAGCTTGGAGCTTGACCTTGGAGCTTAGAACTTGGTGTGGTTGTTCTTGAGGTGGGTTATATAAGTCTAACCCTACTTTGTTATTATCACCCTTCTACTTGTTATATTTCTAGTTGCTCTTAGCTTGTTTTTCTTGCATCCTAGTAGCTTTTCTTGGTAGTTTTCCATTCTATTTTTGAGAATAGAACTATGTTAAGTTGCTTCCTTGAGACGCACCTTTCTTTGCCTTACTAGTATTGTCATCTTGATGTTGAAGATGATCAAACTGATATGTTAGGCCGATATACTTGCCGCTCGACATGAAAACTAACATGCCTTATCTAGACCGATATACCTACCATGATGGGGCTAGTCATGACCTCGTGATGGCTAGTGAAGAAGAGTGTTGAGTCTCCATGCTTCTAGTTGAGTGTGGAAGCCAACATGGGTAACCCTAATCTAATATGCATGTGCAATCTAACACACCTTGTAACCTGATACTTTTTAGTTGACACATTTTGTTTAGAGGTGAGAATCATCTTCCTTGAGGCTCAACTGATACAATCAAACCTAGTTGAGTTGGTGGCCAATACCCTAAGGGATGGTGAGGCAGATACCCTTGTCGAGTGGGTTGGATGATACCCTAAGGGATAGTGAAACTGATATCCTTTGTTGTGTCTTGGTCGACACTCTCATTGAGGTGTTGATCCTGATACAAGTGATTATAAACCGATACACTTTGTCTTGCACCTCTGAGCTGATATCTTTTTCGATTAATTGATACTCATCTTTTAGTTGGTAGCACGATACCCTACCTAGGTTGGTTGCCCTATATCTAGGGTTAACCTGTACACTACTTTAGTGTGGTGGCTGATACCCTAACCCTAACCCTAACCGATACCCCTATGTGGTGTAGTGACACATCTTGTTGATGCTAGGGTTTCATGATGATGATGATGTGACATCCTATGGAGTAGTTGTATTTATGTTGTGAGGGTTATGCTTCTAAACCACATAACATGTTAATTATGATAATGAGAGACTTACTTCTATGATGAGGAAAGTGATATCCTACGGGTGGTTAGTAATCTAACTTGTAAACCCTAATCGGGTAAAGTGAAACCCTAATTATATTATGTAAAGTGTATGATGTGAATGTATGGCATGAGTTTTCTGAGATGATGGTGCTTTTCCTTCTTGTTATCAGCTTCTACCCATGCAGGTGATACTGATTGATGTACATAGCTAGGTATGAGCTATGGTGGTTATGATGTGATGAACATGTGGTCCATGTGATGGACATGTGGTCCTTGTGATGGACATGTGGTCCTTGAGATGGACATATAAGTGATAACATGCATAAAGTGATGATGTGATTCAATATGTTCTGGTAATGAGTCATACCCTATTTATGTAGATCTCGTTTAGAGGTTATACATTATAACTTGATTGATGCTTAAAGATGTTTAAATTGATCTAAATAATTAAAAAAATCTATTAGTTTAGTTGCCCTATGCCATAGATCCATTCCAGTGTCAGATTTATTGTTGAATGGTGAAATGAGTTTAACTCAGAGTGCATATTTTTGAATATGTGGCGTACAAGTCGAGTAATTCCTTGTATCCTTAATACATGATGTGTGGGATGGCCATGCGTGAGCCGATCTTGATGTGATATGGATGGCCATGCGTGAGTTACTCCTTTTGTTAGAATGGCCATGTGTGAGCCTGTTCTTATAGTGTTGTACTTGTACCAAGGTGGGCTAGTTATGTTTATATATGTGGATGGCCATGCGTGGGCAGTCCTTGATCTTGTCTATATGCTAATGTTGCAGTTGACTGATATGTATCTACGGTGTTTTCTCTTGTGCTGAACAAGAGGTGTGGTGAGGTCGTGGATTCTGGCTCTTCCATTATACCTTGTGTGGCACTGACTTTGACTATATACATATAGTGGTCGGTTGGATTTTGATATCGTTGTATAGGATTAATTATGAAAACATTGGATGAGGCTTTGCTTGATCTTTATAAAATTTTGTTGATAGAAAATATACATGTTCTTCATATTCTTTTTTTAGTTATTAAGATTTTTCATAATTCAACAATAACTATTCTTCATGTTATTTATAATGTTGCTCAGTTTATCTTATTTGTGGTAATAATAAAGTTGGCAGAGAGTTATATCTCTCGTTGGGACTGTGTGTCTCACTCTGTTGGTTAATAACCTTTTTAGGTGGTCGTGCACGAGGAGGTAGAGATAGTGAAGAGGAGGTTGCATAGCAGCCAGAGGAGCAGTAGATGATAAGGTTTGAAGCGATGTTGGTTGTCTTTGTTGATAGAGTCCTAGAGTCATCCTTGTATACTTGGGTCTTTGGGAACGTTTTATAGGTGTTTTGCAAAAGTGTTCTCTTTATGTGACTTTGTATATCAAATGTGATGGAATCATGTACATAGGTTCTGGAATAATGCCCTCGTTATTGGTTGACAATATGTTTTGTGGATTCTTTGAGGCATGAAAGTACTCGTGTGTAAAGGTTCTTGTTATATGGAGATTTTATGCAAAAAGGTTTTAATTTTTAGTGTTTTCTATTAATAAGTTATTAATCTCTTTTCGTGGTTTGTTTTGAGTTATCTCATTTTTTTGTGGCGTGGGGTGCCACCAGCGGTTGGACATAGTTGGTATCAGAGCTTTTGGTTCGCTGAGTATATAGGGACCTAAGACTAGGGTTTGTTTCTATTCTAGTGTCCTCCAGTCTGTCTTATAGTCACTTCTGCTTATGCAAAAGAAGAAAAGCTAAAAATATGTATGGAGAACACGAAGAACATGTTGCCGAGAGCAGTGTTGTTGCACTAGGTGGTGGTGCAAAGAACCAGGAACATGAAGATCAGGTTCCTAAAGTCCCCCAATTTGACCCTGCCATGATAGAAAACCCTACCTTTCAATCACTTTTTGGGCAGTTTATGGCAATGATGTCTCATATGGCAGACATGATACCTACACCTCAACCTAGGGCACATGTTCCCCATGCTCAATCTTCGAGTATTGGGAAGACTTTTGAGCAGTTTCGCCGTGTTGAGGCGGTTGAGTATGTAGGGATAGCTGACCCGGCATATGTAGATCTATAGCTGAATGAGCTTGAGAAGGTCTTTAAGATCATGTGTATCCCTAAAGAGGACAAGGTGAAGCATGTGGTGTACCTCCTGAGAGGGAGTGATGGTCATTGGTGGGCCATAGAGGATGAGAAGATACCTGGTGTGGTGGTTGGTTGGGAGGACTTCTGATGAGAGTTTGTTAGATGGTACTTTCCATGGACATATCTGGATGAGAAGATCAGTTAGTTTGAGAGGATTCGATAGGGGTCTGTGACGATCAATGAGTATGAGGCACAGTTTATGGAGTTGTTGAGGTTCTGTCCTCACATGGATGTGACGGAATACGAGAGGATTCATCATTTTGAGAAGGGGTTCCATGTTGAGTTGTCTATCCCAGGTGCTTCTTTAGAGAACCGAGAGAGGTTTGCTACGTTTGTGGAGTTCGTTCGAAGGATAGAATAAGCTGTGAAGGAGAAGCGAGAGGCAAGTACCAAGAAGTAGTCTACATAGTTTCAAGGGTAGTCTTCAGGTGGCTTCATGAAGCTGAGATTTTCTACCTTGCCAGCGTCATAGAGGTTTAGTACTTCGGCTCAGTGGTCACCAAGCAAGGGCAAAGGTTGTAGTTTTCCACCCTCAGGAGCCCAGAGTGTTGCATCAGTATCAATGACAAGACCATATAGGCCTTGGTATGAGAACAAAATGTGTTACAAGTGTGGGCAAGTTGTCCATACCATACAGTTCTATCTAGTGAAGGATGATGAAGTAACTCAGCAACTCAGGCAGAGCCAGCAGAGTTCGCAGAGATAGAAAAATAGTAGTGCAGGAGGATGAGGATGAGGTCAAGTGTTCCAAGATGGATCGTCTGCTCAGGGAAGCAGAGGACGGGGGTGACAATAGGCAATGGCTAGATTCTATTCCATGAGTCAGCCAGAGGCGTGTTGGCTAAATGAACATCTATAAATCCCTTTGTTTTGATTATGACAAACATTTCATTCTTATTGATCTAACGAGCTACTTGAGTGTGCAGGAACAAGGTGGATGAAAAAGTACTAGGGAAATCCATATGCTTACATATTTATATTTTCATGAAATGTAATCGCTTTGTAAAAACTTGTACAAATATATAATGTACAAGTACTTAGATTTCATGTAAATCAAGCATTACATCTTCCCTAGCTAAACACCAAATTTAGATAAGTCATCCCCTTCAAATAGGATCACATATGCACACTCATACATATAATTAGTGCCTAAATTGAAACATTGAAACAGGGTCAATCTCGGTCGACCAACTCCTCGACCGAGACACTCTCGGTCGACAATCTTCTCGACCGAGAAAGATCCAAAGTAGCCGTTAGACACAACTGACAAGGTAGTTGGCAGTTGGAGATAGACGTTGCAAATCACTTGATCCAGAGAGCCTGTCGGTCGACAAAACTTCGACCGAGTAGGTATCTCGGTCGACCATTCCTTGACCGAGATGAACTCTGACAGCAACTGCAGAGTAAATTAATTAGTCGTTGCTAAAGCAACAAACTTGTACCTAACGGCTAGTTAAGCACTTAGAAACCCCTAGAAGTTGTCTAGAACGTCCTTAAGCATCCTTAGACCATTCCTATAAATAGGACAAGCCATAGGACACTCAAACACACTTGTTACACTTGAAAAATCCTTGAGCATACTTTGAGCAATCTATTTGTGAGCAATTTGAGCATTGTGACAATTGGCCATTTCATTCCTTAGCTCAAAATTCGTGTCCTATAAGCTAGCATCTCCTACCCACTGCAATCACAAGTCCACACACTTGGTTAGGAGATCTATACGCTTGATCTAGGCAAATCAAGCCTTGGGCTACAAAGGATAAGTTGTAATTTCCTTTTTCCTTTCTTGTTCTCTATTACTGTTTGTACTCTCCTTGCTACTCCTAGGTTGGAGGCTGCGGATTGGAGAGGGTGGAGATCTTCTTGGTGAAGAAGGTGACCTTGAGCTACTTCAGAAGGCTGGTGCAATGGGAGGTTACTTCTAGAGAGGAAGGCTACTTCAAGGGGGAGCTTGGAGTTACTTCAAGAAGGCTACCTCAAGTTGGTGCACCTACTTCAAGCGAAGGTTGTTCAAGGGGTGTAAAGGAAAGTATTGTATTTTGTATAAATCCTTGAGAAGGTAATAAAATAAATACTTTCAAAATCCCGGTTGGGTAAGCAACCGGGTAGTGGACTGACAACTTTAGTATTTGCTAAAGTTGGAACCACTCTAAACACCTGTCTCCTTCTTCTAATCTCAATTGTGGTTGTTTGAGTTAAATAATTGTTAAAATTGTTTTAAAACTCTATTCACCCCCCTCTAGTGTTTTTCAATTGGTATCAGAGCGGGCTTCAAGGAACCCTAACAAGGTCTTGAAGAAATGGGTGACGGAGTGCTTAACAACCTTAACCTTGAAGGGACACTTGTTGCTAGGCCTCCAGCATTTGATGGAACAAACTACCAATATTGGAAGAGAAGGATGCAGTTCTACTTCCAAGGCATCAATTGGGACTTATGGAGAATGGTGTCAACCCCATATGAGCTCCCTCAAACTCAATTTGTAGAATGGGATGCAAATACGGTAAAGCTGGCTCAAATGATTGCAAAAGCTGTAAGCATTTTATATTGTTCTATTTCGGTAGGAGAATTTAATAGAATATCTAATTGTGACACAGCCTATGACATTTGGCATAGACTGTCCATAACCTATGAAGGTACAGTCCAAGTCAAAAATTTCAAAATTAGCATGTTTAAACAAAAGTTTGAACACTTTCGTATGGATCCTGATGAATCTATTAGTGAAATGTTTGCAAAATTCTCTACTATTGTTAATGGTTTAAGTGACCTAGGAAAACCTGTCCTTGAAGAAGATCAGGTATCAAAAATCCTTCGATCACTTCCTCCAAAATATAAGCCAAAGGTGACAGCCATTGAAGAAGCAAACGACCTCACTCGACTGAAAATGGAGCAACTTATTGGCAACCTAGAAGCTCATGAAGCAACCCTAGAAGAGGAAGAAAGAAGAGCACGTGAACTTCAGCAAGGAAAGAAGAAGGATGTGGCTCTAAAAGCTTCAAAGGTCGTCACACAAGAAAGTGAGGAGTCAAGTGAAGAAGAAGGAGAAGAAGCCTTGATCATCAACGGTAAGAATGGGTGGTTATTCTAACCATATCGGACCATCACATGGGTACCAAAATCTACATTTTAATGCAGGAATGGGTGGTTGATAGTGGATGCTCCAAACATATGACCGAGAACAAGGATGCATTTCAAACCTTTGAAGAAAAGAAAAGTGGAACGGTCACCTTTGGAGACAATGGTAAGGGCAAAATCGTTAGAATAGGTAATGTTGGTACAAACCTCGAAATAAAGAATGTTCTACTCGTTGATGGTTTGCACCATAATTTGATAAGTGTTAGTCAATTATGTGATAGTGGTTATGATGTGTTATTTAACAAAACCTGCTGCAAGTTATTGCTAGAAAACACTACAAATGTTGTTTATGAAGGAAATAGAGTTGGAAATCTTTATATCCTTAAACCTAACTCTATGAAATCAGTAGTGGGAAAATGCTTTCTTGCAAATGAAAATACCTTACAACTATGGCATAAAAAGCTAGGACATGATAGTTCACATGTTATTAAAAAGTTAGTGAAATATGATCTTGTTCGTGGATTGCCTACTTTATCTTTTGATCAAGTTGAAAACTGTGAACCATGCACAATGGGAAAGCAAACCAAAACCTCTTTTAAACCAAAACATGTACTTAGCACCAGTAGATCCTTAGAATTAATTCATATGGATTTATTTGGACCCATGAGGACACAATCTATTGGTGGTAAAAGACACTGTTTTGTTATTGTTGATGATTATAGTAGATACACATGGGTACACTTTATTGCAACTAAAGATGATACTTGTAACATCCCTGACCTGGGTTATGAGTTAACCCTAGGTGTTTTGCCTAAAAATGTGAATAAATCTTTGTGATTAACTCTGAGCATGTAATTAAGTCTCTCAGAAACATATATTTCAGTATTTGCTCCTTTTTATTTAAAGTTGTAGCATTGATTTGATATACAGGGACATATGTGCAATTTACCCAGTTAAAAGGGTTAGCTTGCAATTTGCACATGATGAGATGTTCCTCTGATGTTGAGACATCATGATAAATCTTTTTAGCAAAGTTTGAGGGATTTCCCAAGCTTGGGCACCAAGGTGCAGCTGTGGAAGCAATCCCGGTGCTTGAAACCCTAGTTTGGGGTAAAATGCAATTTACCCAAATTAAGGGATACAAATTGTGAAATATGTCATCTAATGTATCTTTTTAGACTCTTGCCATCATTAAGAGAAGAAATGATGAGGAAGTCACCTCAATTGAATTATCAAGTTATGAGATATGCCTTGTGATTGAATAATCAGGGTATATGTGTAATATCTTTTTATGTATGTACCTCATTATTAGCTTGATCTCCTTTACCTTCTTTTCTAAGACCTTAAGAGAATGTTTGTCCTTAGAATAAATAGGAAGGGACGATCAAGTAAAGAAGGAGGGACCTAGTTGGAATTATGGACAACTTATGAACTAATGTTGAAAATCCTACCCCATGTATATAAGCTCTCCTTCCCTTAGTTGCAAGGGAACTCATCCTTCGTTCCCTTACTGTTTCATTTCACCAAAGACGACCAAGGACTGCCTTGGAGCTAAGGAGGATGACCAAGGGGTGCAAGGTAGGTTTAAACCCCTCTTCTTGCCTAATTCCATGGTTAGAACTCGAATTCAAGGTCATCTTCATGGCTAATTCTCGAAACCCTATCTTTCTAGCCGTCTCTTTTCATCCTTCCTTGGAGTTTTCACCTTGGCCAACCTGTAAGAACTCAAGGACGCCATTAGAGCTTGGATCTTGAAAGCTTGGATCTCAATAAGCAAGCTTTAGGCGGGTTTTATAACTCTAAACCCATGCTTTACTATGTGCATCTTTATATGCGTTTTGATGATAGCTCTTAGTGTTTCCCTACTTTTCCCTGCTATTTTGCAAGCAAATCCATGGGATATTCGTACTGTTATTGAGCTAGGAGATTAAGGCGTGATTTCCAAGAAAAACCCACCGCTTTTCACTTCCTTAAACGGTCCCACCAGTTTTCTCTCTCGGTCTCAAGACCGCGAGGTGAGCAAACGGTCTCGAGACCGCGACAGGGCAAACGGTCTCCAAGACCGTTTGGCCCCGTTGACCGGGCGTGGACCGTATAAGAAACCTGTTCCTAATTATATAGGCTAATTACCCTAAAAATTTGGGAGGCTAACTCCAAAGGAATCGGGAGATATGACCTTTTTAAGTAACAACTTTAAATTGATTTATTCCTGATTCTCAAACGGTCTGAAATTGCCTTTTTGGGAAAACGGTCTCAAGACCGTGTAAGGTCGTTGACCAGGCGTTGACCGTATGAGATTACTGTTCAAAATTATGTTAATTAACAACTCACCAAGTTTGATGGTCAAATTCCAAACGGGCTAAGAGTTGAAGGGTGAATACTAGGGCTAACCCTAGGTAAAATCAGTACTGAAATTATGGTGACCTAATTAGGGTTTTTAGGGTTGATTGACCTAAACGGTCTCAAGACCGTTTGGGGGTCACCAAACGGTCTCAAGACCACGAGGACAATCAACCAAGACCGTTTGGAGGCCTGGGGTCAAGATTAGTTGACCAATTGAAGGTATAATTACACCAAATTACTTTGCAATAAAATAGTGACATGATCATCAACTCAATGGGTCAGACCTTGATGAATCTGCACTAGAATCCAAAATTGGATGGGCAAACGGTCTCAAGACCGTTTGGAACTCATCCAAACGGTCTCAAGACCGAGAGGACAATCACCCAAGACCGTTTGAAGGTCTAGGGTTGAGTAATTTGACCAATTGAGGACCCAATTGCAAATAAGTTATCAATTGATCAAAATACTGAATTGGTGACCCAATCATGGTTCAACCTCTATCAAATCACCTTAGATTTTGATGAAATCTTGGGAAAACGGTCTCAAGACCATGTGGGGTCCACCCACATGACCTCAAGACCGTTTGGGCCAAGTTTGAGCCCAATTGGAGCTCAATTGAAGGGTTCAACCTTGTAGTGATGCACATTGTTGAGTGTTGATGGGTGAACATTGATAGACCCTAATTGAATCGATTTCAATCTTAATTGGTCAACAATTGAGGGTCAATTGAATGACCAATTGGTTAAAGCATAACCTTAGTTGACCCAATCCATAGGTGGTCAACATAACTTTGACCTTTTGAGGGCTTCAACATCGGTTAACATCATCGATTGTATCTTTGATTTTGTTGATGGACCAAGCGGCTGACACCATGTGAGCCTCGCGGTCTCAAGACCGTGAGAGGACTCGCGGTCTCAAGACCGTGAGAGGGCTCGCGGTCTCAAGACCGTGAGGGGGCTCGCGGTCTCAAGACCGTGAGGGGGCTCGCGGTCTCAAGACTGAGAGGAGGCTCGCGGTCTCAAGACCGTGAAGGGCCTCACGGTCCTGAGGTCAAACTAGCTAAACGGTCAACGTTTCTTCGCGGTCTCAACTCCAATTTGATCTTCACGGTCTCAACATCACTTGAACCAATGATAGGGCTTCGCGGTCTTGAACCACTTGAAGAGGCTCGCGGTCTTGAAGCCTAAGGGGGCTCGCGGTCTTGAAGCCTAAGGGGGCTCGCGGTCTTGGAGTTAGAAAGAGGCTCGCGGTCTTGGAAAGTCAAAGTGGGCAAACGGTCAACACTTTCAACCGATCTCAACTCAATTGATGATTAATGATTGAAATCAATCAATGTAATTCCAAGTTGACTTCTTTCAATCAATTCATAATATAAATGGTCCATTGTTGCCCAAATCGAACCCTAATGACAACCTAGGATATTAAGGGGTTAATTGACTAAGGTTTGGACCATGATGATGATCAATGGGGTGAATTACCAAAATACCCCTGAATGGTCAATTGAGTTATACCTTGCTCAATTCAAACTCTAATTACATGAGAATGATGTTTTTAGTCATAATGACTCTATCCAACTTGATCTAGTCTAAGGTTATCATCAACCATTAGTATGATGAAAGAGAGAGTACTCTAGAGAGAGAAAGTACCCTAGAGAGAGAAAGTAACTCTAATCACATAATGGTGATGTTTTTGGCTATGTTAGCCTATGATGACTCAACCCAACCTGTTTTAGAATGATGTTGACATCACCTAACCTTATGATGAGAGAGAAAGTACTTCTAGAAAGAGAAAGTACTTCTAGAGAGAGAAAGTACCCTTTTTAAGTAGAAACTCAATTGAAGCATCCCCAATACACAGAAATGAGCATAATTAGGGTATGATCCACCTGTGTGAGATCATAGAAACCCTAATTATGATAAATGATGAACCTTTAACTAATCCAAGAGCATCAATGAAGATGTTACTCGTACATGATGATGTTATGAGTTTAATTCACCTTGATGTGAATAGTAAGCCCTAATTCAAGGGTGATGACATGTAATGTGAATAGTAAACCCTAATTCAAGGGTAATGGCATGCTTTTGAGTATTAAACTCTATTTGATTTGAATTAAAGATTTAACTCTTATGACAAGAGTAGGAAGTACATTCCTTATTGTTGTATTACCTTTATCAGAAGTATTAACCATGCAGGTTCTGATATGAAGGTAATCATATCTAGGTATGGATGTTGATGTTATATTCATTAAAGGCATGTTGTTAGCCTTATGAATAAGTAAAGTAATCTGATGCCTTGCCAGTGGCATCCTATGCTGATAATG
The DNA here is from genome assembly GCA_963693085.1 of Alisma plantago-aquatica. Lineage (NCBI taxonomy): Eukaryota > Viridiplantae > Streptophyta > Magnoliopsida > Alismatales > Alismataceae > Alisma > Alisma plantago-aquatica. Next base: position 711,123,441 of record OY856413.1, on the reverse strand, counting down.
GGCTATGAGAGCCATGAATACCATCAAGGTCATGCCTTAGAGATGACTTGTGATGAGGATAATGAGAAATGATGATTGATATGAGTTAGGCCTATTACATTTAGTATTCTTCTTTTATAGCTGCTATGCTACTGTTATTGTTTGAAGAACAATGTATGTTGTTAAAGAATACTGAATGTACCTAACTAATCAAGTATAATGTAGAGCCCTGATCATAGATCCATCATTGTCATAAATTAAGTGATGGTGAAACAGGTTTTCCTCAGGGAACTCCTGGAGCACATACTTTTGAGTATGTGGGGTACATGGATGTGTAGAACCTTACATCCTAGTGTAGGAAAGTGATGTAGATGTGTAATCCATCCATCCTTCACTATATTTCCATATCGTATCAGTGGTAGGTAAACATGAAACCTCCTGATGATGAAGAAAGCACAGATATCCGTATCAGTGGTAGGTAAACATGAAACCTCCTGATGACGAAGAGAGTACAGAACGCCACTGTGACTCTAGAATAGAGAAGGACCAGTTTACCCTGGTGAGCTATAGTAGTAGAGACACGAGATGTCCTACAACTGATCCTCTTACTGACAGAGGAAGGTGAAGGTCATGAGAATCCGGCTCTCTTAATGACATATGTATGATACTGATGTGACTTCTCAGCGATCAGTTGGAGTATGAGTGGTAAGACTCATCTCCACAGGGCATAATGTTGTTTGTAAAACATAATCAACCATGTAGTATAACTTGTTAGAGATGACTCCAAGTTAGTTGATTGATGTTACATTGCAATAATGTTGATATTCTCCATATCTCCTAAATTGTAGAGATCTTGTTATACCTGCAACTGTTATAGAATGCTTTGAAGGCTTTACTGTTTAAGATA